>BSBM01000260.1:1200000-1800000 GCA_027924585.1 Larix kaempferi | reverse complement strand
TCTACTTACGAGGTATGTATAGTTTTGGTTCTACAATGGTTAAACTTATGAGTTATGCAGGTTACTAGCACAAGTCTTTGAAGAAGAACAAAAGGACATTATATGGGTATGTTAGACATAACTAGCAAGCATGAAAATCCAGGTATGTTTTTCCTATATCAAGTTAGAATCCTACCTTGTGTTAGGGTCTCTTATATAAGTATACCTTTGTGTGATTTATGATTGTTCATGAAGTTATAAGTTTGGGTAATTAAGGATTTAGGCATATTGTGTTTCTTATCTTGATTGATGATATGACTAACCAGAAGAGTTCTATGATCAAATAAGAATATGCATGAGTAAAAGAAGTACTCCTTCAAACCTTGAATAATAATGATGTGATAAATTATTTGTGTTTGAAATGATCATGACCATACATGTTTAAGATTATTTAGAATCATAATGTTTTGATAGTATTGAGATTATACTAATGGATGTATGGTTATGTATGAGATATTGAGGATTACACAATCATGACACTAGTGCACACTTAAGCATGCATAGTGGTCCAGGATGAATATAAGTTCAAGGACAGGTAATCCAGGAAGCAATGATCAAGAGGGAGCACATTCCAGTAGTTCCTGCAAGGAAGCAAAGATTGAGAGGGAGTCCACCCTACAAGTAAACAAAGATAAGTATTTGAATTGTCATTTCTTATTTAAATGAAGTTGTTCATTCATGTACATATTTATGTTCCTAGATTTAGGATGTATATTATGCATTAATGAATAAGATACTACTAATATAGTAAAGGGTAAGTGGCCTATGCTACTGTACAACATTCCATTGCTACATATCTAGAATGAAACCTCTTTGCTGACATGTTGGGAGTTGTGTACACTCTTAACAATGTTCTGGTAGAGATGGAAGGCATCTAGAAAGTTACCGTGTGAATACAGGATATGGATAAATGTTGTATTGAAACATTGGCTAAGATAATTGCATGACTGTATGACATATGTTATTATGTGTAAAATTTTGTTCTGAAAACTATGAGAAGTTTCTAATTATGCAATTGAATTTGACTTGTAGGAAAGATCGTATACAATCACCTTCAAAAGAAGGACTACAACATTTGTTTCCAGCAATGAAGTTCAAAGAGAACTATCTATTGAAGATATTGAATATTCTGAAGTTCCCAAGATCAAGGATGTAGTAATAGAAGGATGCCATGATCAAGCAATACCAGTTGATCAGGAAGAGTGATATATGGGATGTGGTCTCGAGACCAGAAGGGAAGTCTGATGTGACTTCCAAGTGGATCTATAAGATCAAGCATGCTGCAGATGGTATCATAGAGAAATACAAGGCGAGTGATGAAGTGAAAGATACATCAGATAGATATGGTGTAGACGAAGAGGAAGCTTATTGTCGAGTTTGAAGGATTTGGGGATGATGCACTACTTTCTAGGCATGGAGGTGTGGCAAAGTGCAGATGGGATCTTCCTTGGACAAGGTAAGTATGAAGTAGAGATCCTAAAGCTATTCAGGATGATGGACTACAAGTCCATGGCCACACCTATAGCATCGAACCTGAAGCTTCTGTGTGATGCTTCATCTGAGTCGGTTAATGTCATTGTTTATCATCATATGATTGGGTCCCTGAATTGATCTGTAGACATGTCTCTGAAAAGTGGTCCTTAGACTTTGTCTAAGTGGGAGATAGGACTCCATCATCCTTGAACGTTTAGTTCAAAATGTAAGTGATAGGACTGCATCATCCCTGAACGTTTAGTTCAAAATGTACGTGATAGGACTGCATCATCCCTAAACAGTTGGTTCAAAATGTATGTAATAGGACTTCATCGTCCCTAAACAGTTAGTTCAAAATGTACGTGTTAAATCCTAGATTTGATCTAGGTCACATCCAGTATGAAAAAGGACTGGCTCTATGGTGGTAAATCCTATATTTGATCTAGGTCACATCCAGTATGGAAAAGGACTGGCTCTGTGGTGGTAAATCCTAGATTTGATCTAGGTCACATCCAGTATGAAAAAAGACTGGCTCTGTGGTGGTAAATCCTAGATTTGATCTAGGTCACATCCAATATGAAAAAGGACTGGCTCTGTGGTGGTAAATCCTATATTTTTATCTAGGTCACATCTAGTATGAAACAGGACTAGCTCTATGGTGGTAAATCCTAGATTTGATCTAGGTCACATCCAATATGAAAAAGGATTGGCTCTGTGGTGGTAAATCCTAGATTTGATCTAGGTCACATCTAGTATGAAAAAGGACTGGCTCTGTGGTGGTAAATCCTAGATTTGATCTAGGTCACATCCAATATGAAAAAGGACTGTCTTTGTGGTGGTAAATCCTATATTTTTATCTAGGTCACATCCAGTATGAAAAAGGACTGGCTCTATGGTGGTAAATCCTAGATTTGATCTAGGTCACATCCAATATGAAAAAGGACTTGCTCTGTGGTGGTAAATCCTAGATTTTTATCTAGGTCACATCCAGTATGAAAAAGGACTGGCTCTATGGTGGTAAATCCTAGATTTGATCTAGGTCACATCCAATATGAAAAAGGACTGGCTCTGTGGTGGTAAATCCTAGATTTGATCTAGGTCACATCTAGTATGAAAAAGGACTGGCTCTATGGTAGTAAATCCTAGATTTGATCTAGGTCACATCGAGTATGAAAAAGGACTGGCTCTGTGGTGATAAATCCTAGATTTGATCTAGGTCACATCCAATATGAAAAAGGACTGGCTCTATGGTGATAAATCCTAGATTTAATCTAGGTCACATCCAGTATGAAAAAGGACTAGCACTGTGGTTGGGATTGCATCATCCCTAGACATGAGAGGTGTCTTAAAGTGAGAAGGATTGATCATCCTATAAGTAGATCTGGATTGCATCGTCCATAGACATGAGAGGTGTCTTAAATTGAGAGGGATTGATCATCCCGTAAGTGAATCAAGATTGTATCATCCTTGGACCTGTGTCCTAAAGGGAGCGGGATTGATCATGCTGTAATTGGATCATGTGTATTGCAGAGTATGCTGCTATGATGATGTTGTTGATCGAGAGGATCCAGATGTTGATGCTATTGATCAAGAGGATCCAGATGTTGGATGCTTTGTTTGATCAGTTGGATCATGTATTTATATATGCATCATGTTGGATGCTTGATATGATCAATTGGATCATGTATTTCTATATGCATCATGTTGGATGCTTGATATGATTAGTTGGATCATGTATTTGTATATGCATCATGTTGGATTCTTTGTATGATCAGTTGGATCATGTATTTATATATGCATCATGTTGGATGCTTGATATGATCAGTTGGATCATGTAATTGTATATGCATCATGTTGGATGCTTGATATGATCAGGTAGATCATGTATGATGATATGTATCAGGTAGATACTTGGCATGCATCAGGTGGATGCATTGTATGATTAGGATGATCATGGATGATGAGCTTCAGGATGTTGCTCCAGATGATATGCATCAGGATGATGCTATGATGATGATCAGGATGATCATGTGAAGATGTACATCAGGATGATGTATGGTGAGTATCAGGTTGATACTCTATGGCCGTGAACATGTTGTGCAGATGAGCATGTAAAGTTGACTTAAGAGATCCGATAGGTTGGGGTATGTGCCTGTAATAAGTACTGGGATGCTTTTGCGAGGTTTTGTGATGCACGTAATAAGTCCTAAGGATCGATAGTATGGCCACTAATGATGAAGACCTACAGGTGGTGGGCCTACATCCAGCATGAAAAAGGGCTGGCTCTATAGAACTTCCTATGACGAGAAGAATTTAGAGATAGCCGAGTGATCGAGATGTCGAGTATAGCAACAGTGATGACGATGATGCTCCGTGACCCAGCGACGATGATCCAACTCTAGAATTGAAGACTTGTGCCTATATGTATTGATGACTTGTGTCAAGAGAATACCTTCCTAGTTAAGAGGGAGTGTTGATGTATTTGTAACTTCGGAAGATATTCACTTGTATATTGTATTTGTGCTTTATTGTATCCCCAATGGAGATGTATTATTCCTCCGATTGGAAGTGTCGTCATGTGTACTTGCAAGTGTCGCAAGTTATATTGTAAGTGTCGCAACTTATATGTGATGGGTTATTAGACCACATTGATGGGGTCGGCCCTATATGAGTCATGTGGGTCAAAGGGTTATTAGACCACCCTATTGGGGGTCGACCCAGTCAGCATTAAGTTATGTGGTTAAGTTGGGGCCGACCTAGTTGAGTAAAGGTCAAGTGATGTAGTGTATAAATAGAGAGAATGTCTCTCTCATTTTACAGATCCTATTATTCACTCACTTTGCATTAGTGAGAGAGAGGAGGATGGCGCACAAGTGGAGGAGGAGTATGTTGTTGTTGATATCTATCTTTTGGGTTTGATCATGGTGATCCTTGTATTGATGCTTATTCTATCTTCGAGGAAGTTGTGAACTTTTTCCCCTTTTTGGTTTTCCCCGGTGAAATGTTTTGTGTCTCTTGTCTCTTGTCTCTTATGATTGTTATGTTGTACATGTTGTTACTTCAGTTAAGATCCTAGATTAGAATGAATTCAATTCTGAAAAACTAACACAAATGGTTCTATTTTCGCACTTGAACTGGTGATTTTCTCTGATAACTGGAATTTCGAGCGGATAGAGATACAGAATTGGGTAACTAAGACGAAGGAGGAGTTTGCGAAGAAAGAAAATAGACACCTGCGCTTATCTACAAAAGAGTGGTTATAGAGATATCTCTTCTCCGACATACACAAAATTTTCTTCTCATCCTTTAACAATGAGCTACATGAGTGGATATCGAGGCTCACATGACAGAAAATTGCTTTAAAGGTGGAGAACCTATAGTGTGGACTCCAGAACTGGTTAAGAGACTTAAAGCATTGGATAGCTCCATCTCGAGAGAAGTAGACTTCTGGCTTGATAGCATACTAGAGGGATACATTACAGAATTTGCTGTGGACACTTTGAAGTCTTACAGTGCAACAGAGGCAAATTTCTTCAAAGGGTTCAGAGCTAAGTACCGAAAACATATCGTTCCATACATTAAAATACTATTAGCAGAAAAAGGTTTGTTAAGAATGCAATAAGATCCCTAGGGTTTGAGTCTGTAATGTTCAGTAACAAAGAAAGGGATACTGAGGAAAATAACTCTACATTATGAAGTGGTAAAAGATACACGTTTAGCACTAGAAAGAGGTCTCACGAACTTGGACCTTGCATCTCTCTAGAAACTGAGTTAGGAAGTGAAAGACACTCATATCAGGTTGAGGATGATAGGGAAACAAATCCTAGAGTAACTACCTATCATCCCATTACTCCGCAGAAACCTTGAGCTGATTACATAAATACTACTAACCCAAAAAACACCAGTAGTAGCAACACGACAGGAGCCAATACTCAGAATGTTCCAAGTAGTAGTATACCCAAGTCTTCACATAACACTACGCCTCCTAGAAGAAGAATGAAATATGACATTAAGCTGCCTATATTCAAAGGAGATGGTCTCGAAGACCCAAAGCAACAATGGTTTCTTGGTGAAGCCGTATGGAATGTTAAACAAGTACAGGATGATGTTATTAGACAAGCACAGCTAGTTACCACATTCAGGGATAGAGCCTTAACATGGTTTATGAAGTACTCTGTTGGAAAGAATAGGACACTAGCGGAGATCAGAATTGTGCTAATGAGAGAGTTTGAAAAACCTAAGTCAGAATTGTAGTGTATCACAGAGCTGAAAGAAATTATGCAAAAACCAAGTGAGATGGTATGGAAATTTGATCAAAAGTTCAAAGCACTATTAGATCAAGTGAGCTTTGACATAACACCACAATAGCACCAAGAATGGTTTATAACCGCGCTACTACCCCATATCAGATTATCGATGATGCAACAGAGAGTTGTTTCGCAGATAGACACTCTAGAAATTGTGATGAAGCTAGAGGCTTCGCCTATATGAGAAACTAGCATAGGAATGGTTCAGATACAGACCCAGCTAGCAAATTTGACATTACAACTGTAATATATGAAGAAAGGAAAAGAAACGCGAGAAAAGGTTTGGTGTACAAAGTGTAAGGGAGAAGGACACTCTAAAGAACAATGTCCGATAATTAGAGATTACATCGCTAGTGGAGCTCCAAACCCATTAAATCAACAGCAAGGACCATGGTGTGTGATTTGCCGATGTAGAGGACATCGCCCAGAGTACTGCTTCTTACTTCGTAAGTATGTGCAAACACCAAAGAACTTATACTGCACATTCTGTAAGTCAGTTGGCCATGATAATAACAACTGCAAAGCATATGACCTCATGATATAAATAAAAAGATGTCTACAGATTTCAAGGGGAAACACAAAACAATAATGAAAATGCATAGTATGACCAAGGCACACACCGAGGACGTGGTGGATTTAGAGGAAGAGGATAAAAAAATGGACAAGGACGAGGAAGAGGTCAGATTGTATGTTATAACTTTTCCCAACCACGACATCTAACTAGAGACTATATGAATACTTGTACTACTTTTAAATACTGTAAATAATTTGAACATGTCATTGAGGCATGCCCTATCTTTCAAGGAAAAATGCAAGAGAGAAGAACAGAAATGCATAATCAGAACATGGATATGAAGGATTTACTGCCAAGGAAAAGGATTCAGAAGTTCGTAGAGACGAAAGAGCTTTAGAAGGAGATGAAACCACTAAGGTTGAAGGAAGATGAAACTCATCGAAGTTACAGCCGATGCAGGAAGAGGCACTGGCACTGTTTGAGGAAATTGAGGAGAAGTTGCAAGAATTCCAGACAACAGAGAATACAGTGAAGGAGCAACTTCAAGAACCAGTTTCAGAGATGATGATTGAAATGATTAAGGAGTTTGAGCAAGAGACTAAGGTTACAGTTGTGGGGTTAAGCATAACATTTCAGGAATTCACTAGGAATTTGAACATACCAGGGGATGCGCAGTCAAAGCAGGCCAGTGAAAGTGGCTGAGGGGTTAGCCACAAGTAAGTGTTAGTGGCCTATTGGGAGTAGCCCAAGTGGAGGTAGTTTTGATGGAATAAGTACAATGTAGGCGAGGCCTAACATCAACCAGTTTTGCGAGAAGCAACTCCGCAATTCCCAGGAGTAGGGTATGGAGCAAAGTAAAGTGGAAGGAAAGGACTTGTTCCCTCGATAAAGATGAAGCACTAAGGACTATCAAGGTAGTTGGAGAAGTTATGAATGAAGCGGTGGACTGTTAGCTATAGAAGCGAAGAGTAAAAAAGAAGAATGGTGCAAAGGATGCGCCACTGTAGTGTCAGAACCACGCGTTAGAAATGCGACAATCAGATAAGCGGTGCAAAAGGACAACAAAGCTCGAGCGAAGTTAAGGAAAAGTGTGGTCAATATGAGAACCATGCCATTTTGGGTTTAAGGGTACTGTGGGGGTTGGCCAATATTTATTGTAAATATGTGACCTCCGGGTACAATCTATATAAAGGGACAATTTGTATAAGGAAGGGTTAGATTATGTTAGATCTTATTAGAATTATGTTAGATTTTGAGACATTTAGATCTATACTAAGAGGATCTAGAAGAGGAGAAGACTCTATAGCTGAGTGCGCAGACTGGAACTGTTACTCCTTCCAAGCAATATAAGAAGAGTTCCTGTGGATTTCACTCCCATCTGGGTGGTGAACCACGTAAATATATATGTTATGTGTATGAATCTATGTTATATTCCATGTTCATGTATGTTTATTCTTATATATGTGTTTTCATATGAATGTGAATGAGAATGATATGTTAAGAAAGCGGAACACACATGTATGAGCATTGCAAAGTCATGTTAAGTATGATAAATGCGTAGTTATCAGAGTTAAGATAGAATGATTCAGTGAAGTCTGTAGGTTGTGCAGAACCACAGAGTGCGCAGTTACATATTGTTAAATTTTGAGCATTAATTCACAATACTCTAGGACCTTTGCTGAGAGAATAACATATATAGTATATCAATGCATGACAATCACAATATGACAAGCATCACAAGAATCAAAAGCATAAGAGACAAGAGACACAGAGTTTTCGTTGGGAAAACCCTAAGGTGAAAAACCCCACAACTTCCTTAGAGATAGAGAGATCAATGGCTCAACCAAAGTACAACCAAAATACACTGAGATAGTCTCCTAGTAGCAAATGATCCTCCTCCTCACTAGTGTGCCACTTTCTGAGTGAGAGTGAGTTACTTTTTTGAGTGAGTAAAATAGAGATCTCTGATCTCTATTTATACTAACCTTTTTGCCCGGTGACCTTATGGGGCCGACTTGTCTAGCTACGTACATCCACATTATAATATATATAATTCAGGGCCGACCCCACATGGTGGTCTAATAACCCATCGGCAAGTACACACACTTGCGACACTTGTCAATCCACATGACGACACTTCCTTATAGAGGAATAACACATCTCTAATAAGGGTACAATAAATATATACAAAATACATAGATGAAATACATTCCGAAGTTACACATACATCAACACTCCCTCTTAACTAGGAAGGTATTTCTCGACACAGATCTGCTAGACAAGTCTTCTTCTCAGGATCACCATCATCGATGCATCGTGATCGTCATCGTCACTACTGCTTCTATCTCAACCAATCTCTGACTCTACTCGTCATAGGAAGTTCTACAGAGCTAGTCCTTTTTCATACTGGATGTAGGCCCACCACCTACAGGTCTTCGTCATCACTGGCCATGCTATGAAATCCTCAGGACTTATTACGTGCATCACAAAACCTCGAAAGAGCATCCCAGGCTATTACGAGCACACAGATCTACCTATAGGATCTCCCAGGGAACGAATTACATGTGGTCACCACAAAACCTTGCAAGAGCATCTGCCAGATATCCCAGGGCAACGAATTACATGCCATAGGAAAAACCTCGAAAGACTATCTGTAGATCTCCCAGGGCACGAATTACATGTGGTCATGGAAGAACCTCGCAAGAGCATCCCAGGACTGATTACGAGCGCATATCCCAACCTATCGGATCTCCTAGGGACAAATTATATGCCATAGGACAAAACCTCGAAAGAGCATCTGCCAGATATCCTAGGGCAACGAATTACATGCCATAGGAAAAACCTCGAAAGATTATCTGCAGATCTCCCAGGGCCAAATTAGATGTCTTCCCAAAGCAAAACCTCGAAAGAGCATTTGCCAAATATCCCAGGGCAATGAATTACATGCCATAGGAAAAACCTTGAAAGACTATCTGCAAATCTCCAAAGGCAACGAATTATATGATCATCTGCACAACCTGATCCACGGCCATAGAGTATCCACCTGATACTCACCATACATCATCCTAATGTACACATGATCATCCTGATCATCACTGCAACATCCTGTTGCATGTCATCTGGAGCAGCATCGTGAAGCTCGTCATCCACAATCATCCTGATCATATAATGCATCTACCTGATGCAAACCAAATATCTACCTGATACATATCATCATACATGATCCACCTGATCATACAATGTATCCACCTGATACAAATACAAATACATGATACATATCACCATACATGATCCACCTGATCATACAATGTATCCACCTGATACATATATAGATACATGGTCCAAGCATCCAACATGATGCATATACAAAAATACATACACATGATCCAAGAGATCATATCCAGCATCCAACATGATGCATACATATAAATGATCCAACTGATCATATCCAGCATCCGACATGATGCGTGCATACATATAAATGATCCAACTGATCATATCCAGCATCCAACATGATGCGTACATACATATAAATGATCCAACTGATCATATCCAAGCAGAAACCAGAACATCATCCTGATGCTCATCATCCAGCGCTTACATCCATAGTCATGTGAAGGATCCTCCTTCCAACATGCTTGGAATGGATTCAACAAATGTGTCCATCACTTATTCCTCGAAGTGTCCTCGATCTGAAGAACGCCAAGCCTCTCTCTGAAGTACTCGAATTTCACCCTGGCTAGTGGCTTCGTCAGCACATCTGCAATCTGCTCGTCCATCGCAACATACAGGAGCTTCACAGCTCCTCTCTGCACCAGATCCTTGATATAGTGATATTTGATCTCTATGTGTTTCGACCTGTCATGAAACATTGGGTTCTCTGACGGCTTCACACAACTCTTGTTATCACAGAAGATACCAGTAGCCTCCAACGGGAGATCAAATAACTCATACAGTAGCTTCCGTATCCATACTGCCTCACAACTAGCTGAGCAGGCTACAACATACTCTGCCTCAGCTGTACTCAGTGCTACGCAGGACTGCTTCCTACTAACCCAAGAGATCACACCTGATCCCATACTGAAGCAGCACCCACATGTGCTCTTCCTATCTGCAGCACTGCCAGCCCAATCTAAATCAACATAACCCTGTAGGTTAAACTTTTGATTCACTTCATACTTGAGCCCATAATCCACTGTACCCTTCAGGTACCTCAGAACATGCTTTACAGCAACCAGGTGAACACTCCTCGAATCTGTCAAGAACTGACTCAATGTGTTCACAACAAAGAAAATGTCTGGTCTCGTGTTCGTTAGGTACATCAAGGACCCAATCATCTGACGATACATAAGACATCAACCGGATCAGATGAAACATCACATAGAAGCTTTAGATTCGATGCCATAGGTGTGGCCATGGCCTTGCAATCCATCATCCCGAATCTCTTCAGGATATCTACTGTGTACTTCCCTTGACCAAGGAAGATCCCACCTGTACTCTGCCACACCTCCATACCAAGGAAATAGTGCATCATTCCCAAATCTTTCATATCAAATTCTGCAGCAAGCTTCCTCTTAGTATCTGCAATCAGTCTGTCATCTCCTGTTAGAAATAAGTCATCCACATACAGGAGTAGAATCACAGGATTCCCTTCCTCAACCTTGTAGTAAAGGTTGGAATCCGCTTTACTCTTGGTAAAGCCCAAACTAGATAGGAAACTGTCCATCCTACCATACCAAGTTCTGGGAGCTTGTTTCAAGCCATATAAGGCTTTCTTCAATCTGCACACATATGACTCCCTGTCATGTATTTCAAAACCGAGTGGCTGCTCCACATATACTTCCTCTTCAACTACACCATTCAAGAAAGCAGTCTTGACATCCATCTGGTGTATTTTCCATTTCATTGTTGTAGCCAGGGCAAGTACTGTTCTGATCTATTCCCTCTTTCTGAGAGAAGCCACGAGCTACGAATCTTTCTCTACACTGCCATCTGCAGCATGCTTGATTTTGAAGATCCATTTAGAAGTCACAACAGACTTCTGTTTAGGTCTTGGGACAACATCCCAAACATCATTCTTCATTATTGATTGGTATTCCTCAACCATGGAATCCTTCCATTCTTTCTTTTCCACTGCTTCTTCATAACTGGAAGGCTCTTTGTTCATAATGTCACAGAGTAAAGCAACATAGCTGGTGTGTGATCTGGTTCTCTTCTTTGCTCTGTGTTCTTCTTCTGGAATGACAAATCTTTCTGCATCTTGAATGAGCTCTCTAGCCCATGCAAGTTTCCTCTTGTGAGAATTATCCTCACAGGGTGGATCTATAGGTTCTTGCGGATCTTCAAACTCACGAACAACTTCTAGAACTGCTTCAGTCATGGTAGTGTCTTGAAATCTAGTTTCCTTAGGTTCTTCATAAACTTCGATAGGTGCCTTCCTTGATTTGATGAATACTGAGTTTTCATCAAATGTTACATCCCTGCTGACATCAATATTCTTGAACCCTGAAAAGTATATTCTGTAGGCCTTCGAGCTTTCACTGTAACCCACAAAGATACCCTTCTTTCCTGAAGGATCTAGTTTAGTCCTCTTTTCCTTTGGGACATGAGTGTATACTGGACAACCAAATATTCTGAGATGGCTGACTTCAGGTTTCTTACCGGAAAAGACCTCTTCTGGTGTCTTGTTGTCCAATATCTTGTGGGGTGTTCTATTCTGCACATATACAGCTGTTCTAGCTGCTTCTGCCCATAGATGCATAGGCAGATCCTAGTCATGCAGCATTTCCCTTGTTGCTTCCATGATAGTTCTATTCTTCCTTTCTACAACTCCATTTTGTTGAGGATTATAAGGAGCAGTCAAATCCCTCTTAATCCCTAAATCATTGCAAAGCTTCTTGAAGTCACTTGAGGTGAATTCTCCACCATTGTTGGATCTGAATGTTTTGATCTTCTTGTCAGTTTGATTCTCCATCAAGGTTTTGAATTCCTTGAACTTATCAAACACCTCATCTTTGTTCTTCAAGAAGTATACCCAAGTCTTCCTGGAGAAATCATCAATCAATGAGACATAGTAAACATACATGCTAAGAGAACTAGATGACATAGGACCACATACATTTGAGTGGATGATTTCCAGGATGTCTTTTGCCTTGCTTTCACTGCTTGGGAAATCCTTCTTAATGTTCTTACCTTTTGCACATCCGCAAACACCTTCATGTTTGGTCTTGATTTCAGGAAGACCCTCTACAGCCTTCCTTGCAATTGGAAGTGCTCTATAGTGCATATGAGCAAGTCCTCTATGCCAAAGTTCACTTGGCTCCATGGATTCATATACCATGGCATGTTCAAGTTGTCCCTTCAATTTATACAAACCTCCCTCTTACTCTCCAATCACTTCTGCATCATCTATATTCTTTCCCTTTGGCCACATTAGGACTTGGCCATCCACAAATGCAACCCTCATACCTTTTGAATCCAAAGCATAGATGGAGGGTAAGTTCTTCTTGAGCCCAGGTACATAAAGGACTTCTTTCATTTTCAAATATTTTCCAGAATCTAGGTTGTAGGAGGCTTCACCACTTCCTTTGATTAGGTATTGATAATCATCCCCAAGTTTCACCTTATGGGGTGATTCATGTTCAGATAGGTTCACAAAATATTCCTTAAACCCAGTCATGTGTTTGGAAGCCGCACTGTCAATCAACCAATCATTACAACCATGGGAGATAGTACCTGTGAGAGCATAGATTAGAACATACTCTTCTTCACTTGATGAGTCAACATCACTATCATCACTTTCTGCCCTAGCCTTCTTCTTTGGAGGTCTATCATCCTCGACAGCATGAGCATGAAAATTTCTTTTGTTGCACTTCTTCTTCTTGCCGGAGTTGTTGTTATTATCCCTTTTGTTCTTGGGACAATCTGAAGCAAAGTGACCCTCCTCATTGCATGTGAAGCATCTTAGATCCTTCTTATTCTTTTGATAGGATCTCCTATGGCGAGAGTGCTCCTTCTTGGGCTTGCTTCTTTTGGTGTGAGTTTCAAGAGCTTGATCTTCACCTCCCATCTTTTCCTCACGAGCTATAAGTCTAGCTTCT
The DNA here is from genome assembly GCA_027924585.1 of Larix kaempferi. Classification (NCBI taxonomy): domain Eukaryota; kingdom Viridiplantae; phylum Streptophyta; class Pinopsida; order Pinales; family Pinaceae; genus Larix; species Larix kaempferi. The sequence goes on along the minus strand of BSBM01000260.1, from coordinate 1,786,567 downwards.
TCTTGAGAGCATTCTTCCCGCAATCTGTTGAAGGAGATCAACTTCTTCCTTGCACAAATTCCTTGAATAAAGGAATCCCATGACATGGGTAGGCCATTTAGAGTGGTCATCACCACTTCACCATTCTCCACCATTTCATCCACTTCTTCTAGTTGTTCCTTGATCTGGGAGACCCTTGAAAAATAAGATTGAATGGTTTCTCCATTCTGAAACTTTACTCCTTTCAATTGGTTCCACAGGGTCATCTTCCGATTTATGTTCTTTCCTTCAAATAGCTTCGTCAAAGAGTCAAACATCTCCTTGGGTGTCTTAAGAGAAGACACATAGGGTATGAGATGGTCTTTGATAGAATCAGCAATGATTCTCTTTGCCTTGACCAAGTTCTTCTTATGCAATACCTTGGCCTCTTCATCCTCTGGGATAGGGATGTCTTCTTTCACATATGAGTCCAACTCATTCTCTTCCAGGATTAACCCAATCCTATACTTCCAAGCTCGGAAGTTATCAGCTCCTTCAAGCTTATCCTCAAGCTTGGTGTGTTGAGACATATTAAAGAGTACTTCAAATGGAAATAGAAAAGATTTAGATCTTACCACTTGAAATGCTGAAAACTGGATCTGGTCCTGGATTAGGGTTTGTCAGAAAAACCCCAAAAATTCAAAATGTGAATTTCAAATTTCTGAAAGGATAGAAAGATGCGCTTTGATGAGCTGATCAACAAAGTTTTACCCTTCAGATTTGATCTTTTGTCCTCCCGGGGTCACTCGGGAGAGCCCTGAATTAGGATTTGAGTTTCCCGGAGATATACCCAGCCAAAAATCTTGATCCAAAGCTCTAAACTTTGATTTTTGCAAGGAGCTTCCAGCTGTGCCTTCAGATTCCAGAAATTCCTATTTTTGTGGAAACCCTAATTTTTAGGGCCAAATTTGAAAATGCTTGGAATTGAATTCTGATTGGACAGATAGATGTGCCTTGATGAGTAGAGTCAATCTACTATACTGATTTTCCAAAATCTGTGGAGAGAAACCCAATAAACAAGAAACTCAAGTTTCCGTCACTGCAAAATGTCTTCTTCTCAGGTTAGCTCTGATACCAAGTTAAATTTTGAGCATTAATTCACAATACTCTAGGACCTTTGCTGAGAGAATAACATATACAGTATATCAATGCATGACAATCACAATATGACAAGCATCATAAGAATCAAAAGCATAAGAGACAAGAGACACAGAGTTTCTGTGGGGAAAACCCTAAGGTGAAAAACCCCACAAATTCCTCAAAGATAGAGAGAGCAATGGCTCAACCAAAGTACAACCAAAATACACTGAGATAGTCTCCTAGTAGCAGATGATCCTCCTCCTCACTAGTGCGCCACTTTCTGAGCTAGAGTGAGTAAAATAGAGATCTCTGATCTCTATTTATACTAACCTTTTTGCCCAGTGACCTTATGGGGCCGACTTGTCTAGCTAGGTAAATCCACATTATAATATATGTAATTTAGGGCCGACCCCACATGGTGGTCTAATAACCCATCGGCAAGTACACACACTTGCGACACTTGTCAATCTACATGACGACACTTCCTTATAGAGGAATAACACATATCTAATAAGGGTACAATAAATATATATAAAATACATAGATGAAATACATTCCGAAGTTACACATACATCAACAAGGAAAAGTGGGGTCAATATGAGAACCATGCCATTTTGGGTTTAAGGGTACTGTGGGGGTTGGCCCATATTTATTGTAAATATGTGACCTCCGGGAACAATCTATATAAAGGGACAATTTGTATAAGGAAGGGTTAGATTATGTTAGATCTTATTAGACTTATGTTAGATTTTGAGACATTTAGATCTAGACTAAGAGGATCTAAACGAGGAGAAGACTCTATAGCTGAGTGCGCAGACTGGAACTGTTACCCCTTCCATGCAATATAAGAAGAATTCTTGTGGATGTCACTCCCATCTAGGTGGTGAAACACATAAATATATATGTTATGTGTATGAATCTATGTTATATTCCATGTTCATGTATGTTTATTCTTATATATGTGTTTTCATATGAATGTGAATGAGAATGATATGTTCAGAAAGCGGAACACACATGTATGAGCATTGCGAAGTCATGTTAAGTATGATAAATGCGTACTTATCAGAGTTAAGATAGAACGATTCAGTGGAGTCTGTAGGTTGTACAGAACCACGGAGTGCGTAGTTACATATTGGTAATAATCTGCTAAGTAGATGTTGGGTAAGAAGCACATAGCAAGCTCATATAACCTAACCTCGTGTCACCAAGGTTGCAGAAACCTGATTCTGTAACCACCCATCTTCGCTTCAGGTGAGATTTCATCCTTTTCGTAGGTTGATGCTGAAAGGTCCAGTGAAGGGGATTTTGTTGGATCTAGAGTAAGAAATCTCATGGAACTCGGGTCAACCAAAGAGTAAGAGAAAGTAATCCAACACCCACCACCTCAACACATGAGGATCTATCTTGAGACACACGACATTAGCCATGAATAGAAAGGCTACAAAACATCATCACTTTGACATACAGAACACTTGGCTCAACACATGAAGCTTAACCATTCTTGAGTCCAACTCAAGATTCTTCTCTAATTTTCCTGAGTCCAACTGAGGATCCTATAAGGAACTACCTCGACACACGAGGCTCAATCTTGACACACAAGATTGACTTGGAGAATGACTCATGATGCTATAACTTTAACAAAAACAAATTTATCTAGTAGAATTAAGAAAGTTATTGTGTATAATTTTATTAGTTCAAGGTGTTAATTGATTTGTTTGTAATTTTAAGAGAAAATTATTAAAAAATATGATATATGAGAGACTTGGTCAAACAAATATAATAATAAAATCATTCAAGATAACAATATTGGGATAAAATTTATTAAAGTAGATGAAATAATAAAATCATAGGAAAACTAAATTCAATCTAATTAATGAAATAACAACATTATATAAAACGTAAACATTTTAATGCAAAATGAGAACGACTCATAAAAAAACTGCTTAATTGTCGACCATAAAATTTAATAAAAGACAATGACCATGTAAGGGTCCAAAAGGAAAAAATAATATTAACTATAGAGCAAGATAGATAAAACACAAAAAATGGAGGTAGTGGAGCATAAATAGAAGAAAGTTAATGAAAAATAAATGATGCCATATGTAAGAATAAGAAAAATGACAAAAGAGGCTTAAATCTATTGACAAAATTAATTTAGTGGATTATAGGTTTCCAAAATTGGTTAACTTTATAGTCATTGACTTGATTATGATATTAGGATGTTTATCAATTTATACAGTGAGTCTTGTTGATCCCTGAGATGTTCTAGGCTAAATTCAGACCACAACAGGGCATGATGATGCTCAAGTTTTTGAGATTTAGATCTTAATTCATCGAAATTGTGCTGTAAATTTGATATTTCTTGAAAATCTTATTGGGTAAACAATATGGACTATCTTTGATGTAGAAGCATATTTCAGAGGAATTTAATGAAGCGTATTCAACAACAATAAGTATATATGGGTGGTGAAATTAGAGATGGAAGAGGTGTCTAGAGGATAAATATCTTACACTCAATAGAAGCATGATGTACTGAGCTTTTGTTTAAAGAATTCAACAGTTTAATATAGAATGCAAACTGTCAAATTGAGATTTTATGTAAATCAAATGGAAAAATGGATATTCATTCACGATGCACAATGAAAGAAACATTCATCTATTGTTAAATCATATGAGGACATTATGAAACTGAAACAAAGGTCATACACGATGAAATATTTACTCCATTCTCAGCATCTGATCATGCATTCACACCACATATACAAATCTATGTAAATGTGTTTGTTAAGATTTCGTTATTTCTCAATAACATTTACATGGAGATTGCACTTCGATCTAGAAAAAAACTAGAAGAACAAAGTATAGAGGAAGGAAACATTTCCGATACACCTCAAAATCTTAATCTCGAAGCTATCTTTTACATACAAAAATAGGACCATTGAATCAATAGCTCCCAGAGACTCGCTCGAAACTACCACCCCATTGATTATGATCCCAACTAGTCTTTTATAGTTTAGGAAACAATAGCCACTTTCTATTATTTGCAACTTCTTTTCCAACCACATTTAATTATTGCACTTTCACTTTTCTTCTAAAAATTTTCAAACAACCTTTTGTTTTATTTAATTCTTCTTACTCGACCCCTTTCTTGCACCTTTAGGATGAGGTGTACGACCTCACATTTGTCCTCTCGCTTGCATGACTAGATTTCCCATTGGTTGCCAAACTATCTGTACACTTGTCTATCCAATAGGTATGACAATTGTATGTCCTAACATCTGATGCATCATTTGGATAGTTGCTTGTCCTTTCGATGTCATGAAAATTTGATGACTCTGTGCAACAAGGGAATACCAATATTTCCCACTTGGTTTGCCTAATGCATTACCTAATGACTACCTTGATGACCACCCTAATGACTGTAGAAGAGTCTTCCCTTGTGGTGGAAATATGATCAAGTGTCATATTTAAGTATCATGTGCCAATCCTTTCATATAGGGTAATGATGCATTTTTAGAGAATCTAATAGTATCTCAACATTAGTAGTATTTTCATATGAGATAGGATTTAACCTTCTTAGCTTATTCTTTACACTAATCCATATATCTAATTCAAGTTTCAATTATTCAAACACAACTTTCTCATTTTTGTTTTGCATTAATATAGTATGGTACTTTACCATCCCACAAGTGTGGCAGTCCTTCTTCTATGACATCATTTAGGATACCTTTCAGATATGAAACCTATGAGGTTAAGGATTTGACTTTGCTGACGTTTTTATTTAGCAAGGTTTTCTTGGTTATCATTTGATTTGATAACTTTATCAAATGAGTCATGTTTGAACTTTGTAGCTCATTTACCTGTATTTTAGTCCTACTATTCAAATAATCAATTATATATGTTACTTCCTTGGGTTTCTCCCAAAGATCATTCTCTACTCTCTTTGTTTCCTTTTGGGTTGTCTTGACTGTCTCTATTCCGTCTTGGATCACATCACAATGATCCCATTTTCTAAGGAGTTTTTGACTACATAGGCTAACTACAAAAGACCAAACATCTAGAGCAACCACTCACACAAACAGATCATAAATCAACACACTGATGTTTTAACGGGGTTTAAACCCTTGAAAGGGAAACAATCCATGACCCCAACCAAACAGATACTTGACATAGTTTATTATGCAAAACAAATAAAGTTTCAAATGTGCTTCTCATAATCCATCAACAAACAAGTCACACTCCATGCTATTTAAATAGATATCATAGACCAATCAGATATTAAGCCATGGATCAAAGGTAGTTATGAGCTAAGAGAATTTGAATCGTTGAATCACTCTACGTCTAGAACATATCGTGACCACTGGATTTTATATTTACAAATGCATACTAATGCACACTAAGAAACACACTTTTCCTAATGGATATATTATAACAAGCTGATCTTAACTAAATCCTAAGTGTATAAATATCCTAACATCCCCCCTTAAGCAAAACTTGGGATAGGATTGAAGGATTTACACAAGTGACACTATTAGGAGAAGGAAGGAGGCATTATAGCCTATCCCCCCATAATGACAAGTTCCTAAACTCCTAACATAGATTGAAGTTTAGAAAAAAATTCTTCTATAAGAGATTCGGTGAAGATGTCTACAACTTGATCATCTGTAGGGAAAAATTTCACTTCAAGAACATGATCATGAATAAGCTCTCCTATGAAGTGCATATGTAGCTCAATGTGTTTGTTTCATTGATGTTGAGTTGGATCTTTGGCGAGCTTGATGGCACTTTGATTGTCGCACAAAAGGGGATTCAGATGTTTTTTTTGGAATCCAAACTATGCAAGGATCTGTCGAAGCCACAATTCTTCTTGACTGGCATTAACTTATGCACAATACTCTACTTTTGTTGAAGAGAGAGAAAGAGATTGTTGTTTCTTACAAGCCCAACTGACAGGTCTAGAACCAAGATTGAAGACATAACCTGCAGTAGACTTCCGATCATCAGGAATTCCATCAAAATCTAAATCAGTGAAACCAACCAACAAAGAGTCCCCCCTGAACTATAATGAATCCCAAACTGAATTGGAACCCAAATATATCGAATTATTCTTTTTGTTTCTTTCTAGTGACTTTCATGGGCATTTGCATATAACGAGAAACACGACCAATGGAAAAGGAAACATCAGGATGGGTATGATTCAAGTATAAGATACTACCAACAATATGATGATATAGGGTGTGCTGGGAATGGCCCAAGTTGACACAGCTTTTGGTGAAGTGAAGTTCCAAGAAACAGCAGTTGGTAAAGCGAATTCCAAGAATGGCACAATTTTTTTGAAGCATAGAAGTTTTTGTTGGCAAGAATTACAAGTGAAGCGAGGTCCAACATCGACCTATTTTGGGAAAAGAACTCCACAAATCCCAGGAACAAGGTAAGGAGCGGCACAAAATTGAAGGAAAGGGACCTGTCGCCTCAGTGAAGACAAAGTACTAAGGACGACCGGGACAGCTGAGGAAGTTTGAAAGGAGGATTGACATCGACAGAAGAAGCGGAGCGAATGAAAGGGACATATCAGTATGAAGTCAAATCCATGCAGTGAGAACTATGGCTATCAGAAGAAGATTCAGAGCCAGAAGCAGTGCATAAAGGCAACCGAAGTTAAGTGAAGTAGCTGTCAAGAATGACCAGCCTAGTTAGCGGGGTAACCGTGCCATTTTTGGGGGTTTTTGGGTACTATAGGATTTTTGGCCCACAATGATTGTAAATACGTGACCCTCGGCCACAATATACAAAGAGATAATTTTTTTAAGGGAAGGGTTGGCCTTTGAGTCTTTTGGTCTCTCAGGGGTTGGTATTTTGGAAAAGGCTAAGTATTGTAATAGCAAGGAGAGAGGAAGAGGCTCTGCAGCTATTTTCTCAGAGACCCAATTGTAGAGAGAAGATTCTGCAACTATTTGTGCATACTGGAACTGCTGACCCTTCCCATTAATATAAACAATAGTTCCCGTGGACGTAGCTCCCAACCTGGGGGTGAACGCCATAAATAAGCATGTTGTGTGAATGTATGAGTGTGATTGTTTATGCTTATGTTTATGTTCATTCTTATGGTTATGTGTGTTTCCGCTTGTATATGTATTTCCACATGAATTGTTGATGAGAATAATATGTTAAGTACCGAACACATATATTTGAATGCACAAGTGCTTCTGAGTATGTTGAATGTGTAGTTGCACAAGTGACACTAATCCACTGGGGCCTGTAGAGTGTAAAGTTGTCCCTCGGCATAGTCCCAGAGTGCATTGTTTCATTACATTATGCAGTTTCCCGTGAGCACATCCCCAGAGTGCGTTGTATTATATGAAGTGAATGCGAAGTAAATGTGACTTCACTCATCTTACCAGTTTATTATCTGCGCATCACCCAATTGTAGAAACGTGCTTCTGTAGCCACCTAATAACTTCGCCTCGCATGAGACGCAGTCTATTCGCAGGCTGTTACCAAAAGAGCCAGTGAAGAAGGGTTTTTTGGGCCACCAACTACACCGAATCCAGGACTAATCTAAGTATTAAGGGATAGAAGAGGTTTAGAGACAACAAATGGTTCTGTTTCGGCGCTTGAGCGGGGATTTGCTCTAATAACTGGAATCCTGAGTGGATAGAGATATAGAAGTGGGTAACTAATACCGAGTAGGGGTTTACAAAGAACGAAAATAGACATCTGCGCTTATCTACAAAAGAGTCTTTATAGAGATATCTCTTCTCTGACATACACGGAATTTTCTTCGCATCCTTCAACAACGAGCTACACTAGTGGATATCAAGGCTCGCGTGACAGACAAATTGCTTTAAAGGTGAAGAACCTACAGTGTGGACTCCAGAACAGATTCAGGACTTAAAGCATTGGATAGCCCCATCTTGATAGAAGTAGACTTCTAGCTCGATAGCATAGTAGAGGGATACGTTACCAAATTTGTTGTGGACACTTTGAAGTCTTACAGCACACCAAGGGCAGATTTCTTCAAAGGGTTCAGAGCTAAGCACCTGAAAAATATTAGTCCATACATTAAAATACTGTTAGCAGAAAAAGGTGTGTTAAGAATGCAATAAGATCCCTACGATTTGAGTCTGTAATGTTCAGTAACAAATAGAGTGATACCGAGGAAAATACCTCTACATTATGAAGTGGTAAAAGATACAAGTTTAGCACTAGAAAGAGGTCTCATGAACCTAGACCTTGCATCTCTCTAGAAACTGAGTTAGTAAGTGACAAACACTCATATCAGGTTGAGGATGATAATGAAATAGATCCTAGAGTAACTAGCTATAATCCCATTACTCCGCAGAAACATCCAGCTGATGACATAAATACTAATAACCCACAAAACACTAGTAGTAGCAACACTGCAGGAGCCAGTACTCAGAGTGTTCCAAGTAGTAGTATACCCAAGTCTTCACATAACACTATGCCTCCTAGAAGAAGAATGAAAGACGACATTAAGCTGCCTATATTCAAAGGAACTGGTCTTGAAGACCCAGAGCAACATTGGTTTCTTTATGAAGCCGTATGGAATGTTAAACAAGTACACGATTGTCATGAACCCAATTTTCAAAGTTGGTAAAATTGGTGAAATTTTAAAAACTTTTAAATAAAACATTAATATCATTTGATTGAAAATTAGACGTGATAACAACAATGACCATTGTAAAAAGATAACAAAATGAAAATAACAAAACATCATGCATAACTAAAATTCTTTCTTTACTTATGCATATGAATTGAAACTATGAATATTTATACCAATCTTTATCAAACAATTTAAGTAATGCATTTGCAACTCTTTTGAGGCATTATCATCTAAGGAAAACCATTACCATTTTATGCTATGTTTAATAACTGTGCCTACCAAAAATAACCCTTAAGTACATTTATATAAATCGTAAGAGCAACATAGTTATCCATGAAGGATTTAGTTAAGCATACCTAGATAATTACTTAACTCACGTGAGACGAAATCTCTTTTACCATGCATATATTTTGAAACCAACAGCTAACCACAATCATGCATGTGAAGGATCTACCAAGTATAGACTATCATTCTTATGACTTTGTATAAATTGCATAAAAACAATCATGGCTAACTTAATCAATGCCTTTAGATACACATAAGGAACAATGCATTAAAATATACATAAAGAACAATGCATTCAATATATGTAAGGAACACATCAACTTAATGCATCATAGTGATCAATAACTAATAAAAGTACACATACGTGAAATATAATATTGAGACACATAAGGCACACATATAAAGCGACGCAACAGAGGGAGACCTTTTTAACATGGTTCACCCGTATCTTGGGATACGTCCACCAAACCGTTGTATCTCATTTTATTCATAAAAAAAATAGATATTTTACATCTTACGACTTAATCGTCGCACTACTTACTTTTCACCTTTCTCTATGCTCTTTCCTAGAAGCTCTTCAGCAAAAGACTAACCAGCCTTAATGCAAGGTCTTCTTCTAATAAAGACAAAACCTTTCCAAGTTAAAAAGGTTGATAATTATGAATCTAGTAACTCCACCATAAATTCGAATACCAAAATTGTATTTGGCTAAGTCCTTTCTTTATTCTATTTTTTTATGATTAAACTTTAACATGGCCTAGTAATTCCCATCCCTTACCAAAGCTTTATGTCAATATAAAGAAATAGTTATATATATAAGCATATATACATATGGTATGAAAAATAAATAGATACTCCCACACGAATCCATCATGGAAATATAATCCAATTTGTTGCAGCGTAAACACATATTTACACCTAGAGGTATATACGTGGCATTAAGACTAAAAGGGATCGGGAACATGCACACAAAACTCGAGATCCATACTAATACCAACATAATTTACAATAGCATGATTTCTCTGATACATATGCATTCGAGTGTATAACCCAAAACCTTACTAACCAAGGGTCGGGCGTGCTGCCAAGTTGACCTTTCCCTATCCACTTCATAAATAAATAAATAATATTCTTAAAGAAAAAAAATAAGAAAGATAAAAAGGGTTGGGATCGGCTGCAATGGCCATCCTATGCCCGCTCCAACAATCAGGTAGTAATAACTATAAAAGAGTCAAACTCGGGATCCACCAATTTCGTGGTAGATCACACCACATCTAATGAGTTCCCATTCATTATACATTGGTTTAGGTGACAGCCTAAGTATGTGAGTAGATATCATGGTAGAAGGAAACAAACTGTTGATGTATATGTAACTTCGGAATGTATTTCATATGAGTATTCCTATAGAGATGTTATTATTCCTCTATATGGAAGTGTCGTCATTTATATTGTACGTGTGGTAACTTATACTTGATGGGTTATTAGACCACCTTGTTGGGGTCGGCCCTGTATAAGTCATGTGGGTCAAAGGGTTATTAGACCACCCTATTAGGGCTCATCCATGTGGGTCGAAGGGTTATTATACCACCCTATTAGGGGTTGACCCAGTCAGCATTATGTTATGTGGTTAAGTTACGGCCGACCTAGTAAAGGTAATTAGACAAGTCAAGTCAAGTATAAATAGCGTGTGGGAGGCACTCTATTTGATCATTCACTTCTCACTTATGCACTCATGAGAGAGTGGCATACTAGTGGAGGAGGAGAAGTTGTTGCTAGAAGGATTATCTCTTATGCTTGGGTTTTATCATTGCTCTATCTATCTCTGAGGAAGTTGTGGGGTTTTTGACCTTTATGGTTTTCCCCATGGAAACTCTGTGTGTCTATTGTCTCATGTGATTGCTTATGCTTGCTTATTGTGATTGATATGATTGATATGCTGTACATGTTATTCTCTCAGTAAAGATCCTAGATCAGATTGAAGTAAATTATGAAAAACTAACATGGTATCAGAGCTAGCCTGAAAGAAGGCATGGTATGGCATTTATGACACTTGTTGCACTTGCGAAGCTAGGGCTTGATATAGTAAAAACTAGTCATTGTAGAACTTTCGCTATAAATCCATTTCGGGGAGGTTTCAGGATCTAAAAAATTTATAGGTAGAAGATAAGATCCCCATGTACATTTTCTCAGAAGCAAAACTTCTAATTCATTGTACTTTGTGTTTTAGGATTTGTACAATCTAGGGTTTCTGCCTCTTCCAGATCTCAGTCATAAATAGGTGACCTAGGAAAACATGTCACAACTTGGGATAGGAAGTGCCAAATGAAATTTCATAAAATGTTGTAGGTAGGGAACGGACTGTACTTTCACAGGCCAAAGGTACAGAGGCCGAAAGTGAACTAGTGACATGTGGCACTCTGTACAAGTTATCTCTCCTGTTTTATCCCATAAACAGGTTACGTTGCGACACTTGGAATAACTCTCTCTCAAAAAATCCGTTTGAGGTCAGAACTATGGGGTTGGAAAGATAACAGGTCGTACTACAACAAGAAATATTTTTAGACCCTGTAGATCTGAAATTTCGGAGTTACACTAGAAACAATCAGGTGCATATTTCTATCAAAACAGAATTGGATTTTGAGCACCTTCATTCATCGCTTTGGGAATTTAGGGTTTCAGAGAAAGTTGGAATTTTTGTAATCGGAGACCATGGGTGGATGATCCTAATCAAAATTGAAATTTAGAGACTAAGATCGAATTTTTTGGTTGGGCAGAAGAATGGGCTTGATCAAACCCTAGTTCGGGACTTTGATCAGAAAAGTGGAAAATTAGGGCTTCTGCAAAAGTTGGAATTTTTTAAATCTGTGACCACGGCTAGAAGCTCCCCAAAAAAATCGAAGTTTAGAGAACAATATTGAACTCTTTGGTTGGGAGGAAGACCGGGCTTGATCAAACCCTAGTTCGGGATCCTGTCAAGAAGATCTGGAAGTTTCAAAGGCAAATTTAAGGGGTGAAACTTTGCAGTTTTCAAATTCTGAGTAGACCAGGTTGATCAACTCATCGAGGCGCATATTTCTATCCCTTCAGAAGTTTGAAATTCAAAGTTTGAATTTTTAGGGTTTCTCTGACAAACCATAATCTAGCTCTAGATCTAGTTTCTGCAATACAAGGGGATTGGGTTAATCCTAGAAGAGAATGGATTAATCACCTGCATAAGTGAAGGAGTTCCTGTTTCAGAGGGAGATGAGGCTAAGGCCTTACATAAGAAGATTACAAGCAATCTCGACAGGTATGACTTACAGGTATGTTTCAAATTCTGTTCATGATTAAGTTTATGATATGTTTGTCTTCATATTATTACAGTTAGTACAATCTTGGTTACTTTTAGACTTGTCGTATCACCTTAATAAAATTATGAATGCATGATAGAAGATATTCATTGATTAAAGTTTTTGACACTTATGATTGTACTAACACATTGTGATGTTGTATGAGGTTGATGTTGTCCGCTTACATGAAAGGTTCATCAAGAAAGACAAATCATGTTCTAGTTAAAGAACATATGACCATGGTGACATGAAGATAGAGTTTCATCCATTGTCATGGATCACATAGAAGATCTACTTACGAGGTATGTATAACTTGGTTCTATAATAGTTAACTTATGAGACATGCAGGTTACTAGCACAAGTCATTGAAGAGAACAAGAAGACATTAGGTGAGTATGTTAGAAATAACTAGCTAACATGTTAATCTATGTATGTTTTTCCTATATCATGTTAGAATCCTACCTTGTGTTAGGATCTCTTATATAAGTATACTTGGCATGATTGAGTATGATTATTCATGAAGTTATAGGTTGAAGTAATCATCTCTTATATCATGTTAGAATCCTACCTTGTGTTAGGATCTCTTATATAAATATACTTGGCATGATTGAGTATGATTATTCATGAAGTTATAGGTTGAAGTAATCATGGGTTTAGGCATATTCTGCTTCTTTCTTTGATTGATGATATGACTAAATAGAAAAGTCGTATGGTCAAATAGGAATATGCGTAAGTAAAAGAATTGTGATATATTATCTATGTGTAAAATGATCATGACTATACATGTTTAAGATTATTGTGTATTGAGATTATACTAATGAATGTATGATTATGTATGAGATCTTGAGGATAACACAATGATGATACTAGTAAGTATGCATAGTGATCGAGGATGGATATAAGTTCAAGGACAGGTAATCCAAGAAGCAAAGATCAAGAGGGAGAACAGTCTAGTAGTTTCTGCAAGGATGCAGATATTTAGAGGGAGTTGACCACTTCTCACAATCCACATCATAATGGAGTTGTAGAAAGGAAGCAAAGACTGAGAGGGAGTCAACTCTACAACCAAACAAAGATAAGTATTTTAATTGTCATTTCTTGCATATTTGTTTGTTTAAATAATATTGTTCAATGATGTATATGCTTATGTTCTTAGAATGAAGGTGTGTATTATGAGTATTAGAATAATTGCATTAATGAACATTATACTACTAATATGCATGTAATGGGTAAGTGGCCTATGGCACTATACAACATTCCATTGCAACTTATCTGGAATGAAACCTCTTTGATGACATGTTGGGAGTTGTGCACACTCTTACAATGTTTTAGTAGAGATTGGAAGGCATCTAGAAGGTTACGGGATATGGATAAATGTTGTATTGAAGCATTGGCTAAGATAATTGCATGACTGTACGACATATTTCGTTATGTGTAAGAATTTGTTCTGAAAACTATGAGATGTTTCTAGTCATACAATTTAACTTGTTTTGTAGAAAATATCGTATACCATCACCTACAAAAGAAGGACTACAACATTTGTTCCAATAACAAAGCTATCTATTGAAGATATTGAAGTTCCTAGGATCCGGGATGAAGTAATGGAAGAATGCCATGATCTGTCAATCATGAAGAATGATGTTTGGAATGTAGTCCCAGACCAGAAGGGAAGCTTGTCGTGACTTCCGTGTGGATCTATGAGATCAAGCATGCTGCAGATGGCAGCATAGGGAAATACAAAGCGAGGTTTGTAGCTCGTGGCTTCTCCTAGAAAGAAGGGATTGATTATGAAGAAACCTTTGCACATGTAGCTAGATACACTTCCATCAGATCAGTACTTTCTCTTGTTGCAATGATGAAGTTGAAGATACACTGGATGGATTTCAAGACGGCCTTCTTGAATGGTGTAGTTGAAGAGGAAGTGTATGTGGAGCAACCACTCGGGTTTGAGACACAAGATAGAGGAACTCATGTGTGCAGACTGAAGAAATCCCTGTATGGTTTGAAACAGGCACCCGGGACCTGGTACGGTAGGATGGATAGATTCCTATTCAATTTGGGCTTTACTAAGAGTAAAACAGATTCCAACCTTTACTACAAGGTTGAGGAAGGCAATCCAGTGATACTACTATTGTATGTGGATTACTTGTTTGTGACAGGTGAGGATAGATTGATTGCCGACACGAAGAGGAAGCTTGCTCCCAAGTTCGAGATGAAGGACTTAGCTATGATGCATTACTTTCTAGGTATGGAGGTGTGGCAGAGTGTAGATGTTATCTTCCTTGGACAAGGGAAGTATGCAGTAGAGATCTTGAAGAGGTTCAGGATGATGGACTGCAAGGCCATGGCCACACCTATGGCATTGAACCTGAAGCTTTTGTGTGATGCTTCATCTGAGTTGGTTGATGCTACGATGTATCGTCAGATGATTGGGTACTTGATGTACCTGAGGAATACGAGACCAGACATCTGCTTTGCGATGAACACCTTGAGCCAGTATCTGATAGATCTGAGACATGTTCACCTGATAGCTGCAATGCATGTTCTGAGGTACCTGAAGGGTACAGTTGACTATGGGCTCAAGTATGATGTGAATTAGAAGTTTAACCTGGAGGGTTATGTTGATTCAGATTGGGCAGGCAGTGCCATTGATTGAAAGAGCACTTCAGGGTGCTGCTTCAGTATGGGATCCGGTATGATCTCTTGGTTTAGCAGGAAGCAGTACTATGTGGCACTGGGCATAGCCGAACCAGAGTATGTCATAGCTTGTTCGGCTAGTTGTGAGGTAGTATGGCTTAGGAATCTACTGTCCGATTTGTTCAATCTCCAATTGAGTGCTATTTGTATATATTGCGACAACCATAGTTGTGTGAAGTTGTCGTAGAACCCAGTGTTCCATGACAAGTCGAAGCACATTGAGATCAAGTTCCACTATATCAGGGATATGGTCCAGAGAGGAGCAGTGAAGCTCCTGTACGTTGCGACGGATGAGCAGATAGCCGATGTGTTGACCAAGCCGCTGGCCAGAGTGAAGTTTGAATACTTCAGAGCGAGACTTGGTGTACTTCATATCGAGATGCCTTCCAAAGGGAAGTGATGAGTCGGGAGACATAGATGCACATAGAGCCATTCTCACATAGTCCGGGGAAAGTCCTTCTATGGTGAGATGTAAGGGCTAGGGCCATTCTCACATGGTTAGAGGAAAGTCCTTCCATGGTGAGATCTAAGGGCTGGGCCATTTTCACATGGTTAGAGTAAAGTCATTCCATGGTGAAATGTAAGTGTTGTGTGTGGCTTTTCCGACATGGTCAGAGGAAAGTCCTTCCATAGTCATGATGTAAATGACGAGCTTTTCTGACATGGTTAGAGGAAAGTCCTTCCATGGTCATGATGTAATTGATGTAGCCTTTCCGACATGGTCAGAGGAAAGTCCTTCCATGGTCATTGATGTAAGTGCTGTGAGCATTTCCTAGATGGTCAAAGGAAAGTCCTTCCATGCTGGTGAGTGTAAGTGCTGAGCCTTTCTCGGATGGTCAGAGAAAAGTCCTTCCATGTCGGTGAGTGTAAGTGTTGTGTGTGTGCATCTGGGTTGTGTTCCGTGGACTATGTGATGATATGAAGATGTTGATGTGACAGTTGGGTACACAGGTTTTGCAGAGGCATATGATCAGTCATGAGATGCTCTTGCAGGTTTTGCAGAGTCAGTGTAATCAGTCCTGGGAGATCGTGCAGGTTTTGCAGAAGCAGTATAATCAGTCCTGAGGTGTACCTACTTGATTGCTTGCTCGCAGAGATGATTATGATCAGTATGATTGTGAGTATTAGGATGATACTCTGTGGTCGTGAACAGGTTGTGCAGTAGCATGTAAAAGGTCCTAGAGGATCCGATAGGTTGAGCTGTGTGCTCATAATCAGTCCTGGGATGCTCTTGCGAGGTTTTGATGACGCACGTAATAAGTCTTGAGGATTCCACGGTACGACCAGTGATAATGAAGACCTACAGGTGGTGGGCCTACATCCAATATGAAAAAGGACTGACTCTGTAGAAATTCCTATTACGAGTAGATTTAGAGATTGATTGAGATAGCAGCAGTAGTAACGATGACAATGATTCGATGACAATTATCCAGTGATGATGATCCAGAGAAAAAGACTTGTGCTAGAAGATATGTGTCGAGAAATACCTTCCTAGTTAAAAGGGAGTGTTGATGTATATGTAACGTCGGAATGTATTTCATATATGTATTCCTATAGAGATGTTATTATTCCTCTATACATAAATGTTTGTATTCCTATAGAGGTGTTATTATTCCTCTATATGGAAGTGTCATCATTTATATTGTAAGTGTGGTAACTTGTACTTGATGGGTTATTAGACCACCTTGTTGGGGTCCGCTCTGTATAAGTCATGTGGGTCAAAAGGTTATTAGAACACCCTATTGGGGGTCGACCATGTGGGTCAAAGGGTTATTAGACCACCCTATTGGGGGTCAGCCCAGTCAGCATTATGTTACGTGGTTAAGTTAAGGACGACCTAGTAAAGGTTATTAGACAAGTCAATTCAAGTATAAATAAAGTGCGGGAGGCAATCTATTTGATTATTCACATCTCACTTATGCACTCATGAGAGAGTGGCACACTAGAGGAGGAGGACAAGCTGCTGCTAGGAGGACTATCTCTTATGCTTGGGTTGTATCATTTCTCTATCTATGTATGAGGAAGTTGTGGGGTTTTTCACCTTTATGGTTTTTCCCATGGAAACTCTGTGTGTCTATTGTCTCATGTGATTGCTTATGCTTGCTTGTTGTGATTGATACGATTGATATGTTGTACATGTTATTATCTCAGTAAAGATCCTATATTAGATTAAAGTAAATTCTGAAAAACTAACACAAACTAACACAGAGGTCTGTTTCTCCTTAACCAACCTTCCCAAGTCCATAGACTCACGACATTATATAAAAAAAATTACAGGGTTCATCAAATCTGATAGAACCGAGATCGTTCATCGATTTCTCTTGCCAATCTTTCACCAGATTGCTCATTCTAAACAGCAAACCAAACCTGGGATGTGTGTCCCTTTCTACCATGATCTATATAAAACGATTCAACAGATACAAATGAGGCAGGGTGTGGAAAAGGAAGTCCACGTTTTCTCTTCACTGTGATTTCGTCATGCTCGCGAAACACTCAGGGTTCAAAGGAATAAATGCGATTTCAACCTCCTGAACAACAGACATAGGTCTGTGCAGCATAATCATAATCAATGGAAAGAGATCTTCTAAGTTGGGGTATGACATCATATACATTTGTGATCAATCAGAGATAATAAGCTTTTCATATGAACTGGAATGCTGGCGTCACTCAAATTACAGGGATCTATTTTCTTTTTAATTAGAGCTATGCTATATAAAAATAACTACACGATATCTGGAAACACTTAAATGCCCAGAATGAAAAATATACCGAGATTCACACATTCACAAACTACTACCATGGTTATATATTAGAAAAATGAGATATCTAGTAGGATGCAACTCGACCCATCGAATAAATAAAACAACACCGAGGCTATCCAGCGATTCCGATATCACTGAGTATGAAAAAAAATATGCATGTAGCAAAAATCCAGTGATCTATGCTAGCAGAGAAAATGTTTCACCATCGAATAAATAAAACAAACACAAAGGGGTTTGGTCCACTCCTCCATCATAGAAAATGAGATTAATTTGGCTCACTCGGTCAAAACGACGAGAACTCCATCGTTCAAACCTAGAACCAAATCCATAGTTCGGTCGCTCAGGGTTTTGCTACTCCA
Source organism: Larix kaempferi (assembly GCA_027924585.1). Classification (NCBI taxonomy): domain Eukaryota; kingdom Viridiplantae; phylum Streptophyta; class Pinopsida; order Pinales; family Pinaceae; genus Larix; species Larix kaempferi. The sequence continues at coordinate 1,768,413 of BSBM01000260.1, read as the reverse complement.
AGACTTCATCCTTTGGGAAAAATTCTGAACATGAACTCATTTCTGCAGAGATGCTCTCCGATCTCTCTCTTGCACACTGTGCAGATTCATCTTTTCCTTCATGCAGAGATCTTGAAGCACAACCTTCAAAAAGAACTGCCTCGTGAATGTGGAACTCCCTCCTATTCATAGACTCACTGTATCGGAGTTTCGCCAAGTGTAGGAAAGATCCCATCCACAAGGAAATCATAGTTCAGAATAGGGTAACACAATGCCAAGTGGAAGTTATCGAAGTTTCCTCATGTTCATATACTCCAATGTTACTACCCATCAGAGAGGGTTCCCTGAATCTTCGGCGCATTCATTGCTCAATGCGAAAAGGGTTGAGTTTTGTTCTTCTTTGAGATACTGCCCTCCTTAATGGACCAACAACCCAACAGATCTTGTCGAGAGGTGGTCAAAAGGTAGAGGGAAATAATTCCCTTGGAATAGTTCATCCTTCGTATATATAAATATAAACATAACTACTTATTTTAATAGGTTACTTCTTTTTGACATAAATCCTATGTGCCTCCCTCTTTAGGACCCTTCCCTTTTTCTTTACTATTAATTTATTATCTTTACTTCCATATGCAAATACTATATGATCCATCTTATTTATAAAAAGCTTGACTATCCATTAAAATATAATCATAGGGATGCCTCTCCATAGACAATAATCCCATAGATATTTTGATTTTGTGATCGAATCTCACTTAGAATTTTAATAGTAGTTAGCTTTAGGATTAATAGGTATTTATATTTGCTTATAAAGTTGATAGCTAACTCCTTTCTCCATTACTATGCAACTAGTACCTAGCATTTATTTTATAGATATAGATTATAACTATCTTCCAAACAATAATTCATCTCTAATGTTCCTTGATATATATATATGTGTGTGTACCAACATCACAATTTATATAAAGGAAATTACTTATATCTATGCTCATATTTATAATAGTATTTAACTATTTTACCCTTCCAAGATATTAAGGGTATATCTTGATATAAAATAAGAATGTTTTCTTAACATAATATTATAGCTTGCTTGATCATAAAAAGTAATAGGAGTTAGAATAATAACTTTGTGATTAATAACCACTATCGTTTACTTAAAATGATAATACAGATAACTTAAGGCCCAGTTGCTTAGTTATGTTGAGGATTAGTTAGTGAGTTTTTAACCTAAAAGAATACGTCATTAAGAGTTCCTCAAAGCTTGCGGCAAGTGGGTTATTAGCTTTAGGATAACCCATCTAAAGTCGACTAACTAAATTGTTACTTTCCTCTAAGTGCCTACGGCACCAAGATGATATACCATCATATATATTTTTAGTTTTCATGGCTTCATAGCCGGTCAACCTCTTTCCCCGAATGGACTCACTTGCCTCGTGCTTAGTTGCGTCTGTCATTAATTTCCAATTTAAGAGTAATCACAACAATACCTTCAAGGTCCACTGGTGGGGCCTTGTACTTGAGCTCCTCACCAGGACCATACAATTGCAATATGTGTTTATAAAATTATTAAGGCTAAAAATGAGGGATGTTACATACTCCTCCCCTTAAGAATAACACCGTCTTCGGTGTTCTCACTTTTCAGCAATTTGTCTACCCTTCTGGGTCATTATTCTTTTAGCTCACTTGTCATTTCTCCTTTGGTATTCTTCATCACTTATGAACTCACATGATTTTCTCATGACTTTATGACTCGTGCTTCTTTCCCAACCTGCGCTCTAGTACAGATCATACCAAATCTTCCAATATTTTTCAGCATACATAAGTATGCAAAATTTCAAACAACAAATGTTTTAGCATTTTTTATTCATCCTCATCCTTGAGGGCATAATTGCTTATTTTAGCATTCATAACATTCACACATAAAGAAATCTATTAGTCCACAATATAAATCATTCAATATTGGTTATGTCATAACATAATATTTGAGCAACACCCTTGTTGATCATCAAATTCTCTCATGAGTTTGCAGCAATCCTTTGCTGAACACACAACTCGTCCTCGAGTTAAAACTTATGATTAAGCCTAGAATAAAAATTTGCAGTTAGAAACATTTTTTGTAAAATCTTCAGTGATATTTTCTGTAATAGTAGTATGATAATTACTTATTGTACTCAATAGTAATACTTTTTCCTTTGGCAATATTGAACTCAACAATGTGGCTAAACTAGTTCAAATTTCATACTACCTCTACCATTCACTCCATAGCCATTCCCCTCATCGAATCTATTGTGCATTGCCCCACTTTCTTGTTTTAGGAATTGCCACAAGGAAGAAAACATAGTGAGCCACCTGCTCAATTTGATGGATATAAAGATTTCCTAGGTCTGATGGGTCGGTATAACATTCAACGAGCCACTTCCTCTGTTCCACTTCTATGGGGAACATGACCACATATAATTTTTAGGGAAGTCGCCTCCTATAACAGCTAGAAAATAAATGTAGGAATCTCCTTTCTGCTATGTTTGAGTACATAATTTAAACCTTCTTGTTTGAGTCTAGAAAATAACAATCATTCTATATTCCACCTGCATCATAATAACCACAGTTTTATTTGCTTATCATATTCTATGCATTTTGATGATGACACATCATTGATCATGCGTGTTATTACCAATCGTGATTCATAAAATCCTATTATCCAAATAAAATGTAAAGTAAATCATTACTTATTCTTGAGCGTTATAGCTTAACTCTTCTATATAATTTTTATAATCAATGTTCTTCTTTGATCTTGACATCAGTCATCGTTAAGATCACTTCCTGAATGTTAGCATAAAATATTTCTTTGCTTCAATTGCTCATCAATTGAACACATTAGTGTCATAGTATTACACACATGCTCATTCAATAACTTGTGCATCCTTTTTAATTCACCCTGATGTATGAATATAAACTCCTCAATATCTTTTTGAAGTCAATTTTGTTAACAAATAAACATGTCAGTATCATAATTTAAACAGTTAGTTGCATATGGATTCATTTCCATCAATTACTCATTATCTAAAGAATCTTTCCATACTCTTTCAATCATAACAAGGTTTGGGATTCCTCTCTCCCTATACCCCACTCCTACTATTTATTGACAAGGTCCTTTAACTTGATACACCTTAATCCTTGTTAGAAGATATAACAATCCCTACCAGGGGTCTATCTAAGAAGAAATAATTAGAATCATAATGCATTCATAAATTAAACTGTTAGGAATACTACCTGCGATTCCATATGGTACTACACTTTAAAACTTATTCTTACTATTCTAATATCGATAAGAAACTCTAAATGAATGCTCAAAATAGAATCTTAACTTTTAACAGAATAACTGTTAGTTTTTCAAAATTTAATTCAATCTGATCTAGGATCTTAACTGAATGAGCAACATGTACAGCATATCAAGCATAAGAGACAAGAGATAAGAGACACAAAACATTTCACCAGGGAAAACCAAGAAGGTGAAAAACCCCGGAACTTTCTCAGAGATAGAATAAGCATCAATACAAGGATCAAACCCAAGATATAGATAAATTCCATAGCATGTTCCTCCTCCACTTATGTGCCATCCTCCTCTCTCTCACTAATGCGAAGTGAGTGAATAAGAGAATGTGTAAAATGAAAGAGACACACTCTCTATTTATACACTTACTTTCACTTGACCTTTACTCAACTATGTCGGCCCCAACTTAACAACTTAATATAATGCTGACTGGGCTGACCCCCAATAGGGTGGTCTAATAACCCTTTAACCCAAATGACTCATACAGGGCTGACCCCATCAAGGTGGTCCAATAACCCATCAAGTATAAGTGACAACACTTACAATATAACTTGTGACACTTTCAAGTACAACTGACAACACTCCCAATCGTAGGAATAATACATCTCTGTTGGGAATGTTATAGGTCAAATTTTCACTTCTCCATCCGTGATGACCTTTAGCTATTGATCACACAAAATGACAACTTGGATTGAAGAGTAATATTGGCCTAGGTGATGTATGGACTAGACTTACCCCTTTGCAATTGACAAAATCCTGTTTATCTGACATTTTGACATGTGCCCTACTCTTTGTATAGCAAACTAGCGCACATCAGGACATGTGCGCTACTCTACAAGCATGAAAGGCATGCACACCAGCTAGTATGCCCTACTTTACCTCTTGCATAGTAGCACACACCTCAAAAAATATTGCAAACGCTAGTTGTAAAGCAGTGAAGTTGCATATTGTGCGTTACTTTACTATGGAAAACTCACGCACATCTTTAAATGTAATAAAAAATATATTAATTTGATGAATTGGGATTAGTTGAGGTTGGTTTGCAACTTCCCCAACTTCCCAATCAAACTACCTCTCGATCCAAACTTCCCACCTTGTCCCATAAATACAAGGAGGATCCATTAGAGGGGTTACTCATAATGGTCATAATGACCTAGGGGGAGAAACTATGCATTAAGGGTTGTCATGCTGGAGGAATTCCAAAGTCAGTGTGAAGAGCAGGAGCCCAGAATCCAATTGCACAAGCACTCTGAATGATTAGGTATAATTGTACTGATTATTTGCTTTTGAGAATAAACGCTGAAACATCCTTCATATCCCAATTAAATGTCTAATGGATTGCATGTTTGTTTAGTTAAATGCTAGATTGCTTTTGATGTTTAAATTGCATTTCAATTTCATCATTGTTAGATCAGTCAAGATACGTTGAGGAAGGTATCTTTTGTATTGCAGGTTCATCAAGTGGAAGATCAAGTGGAAGATCGAGCAAAAGCTACGATCGAACGTCGTTAATAAGGTATGTCTTCAAGAACCTTGATCTCTTTCCTTCTATAGAAGCCTATGTGATATGATCAATGTGTTTACCTGTCACCCTGGAAGTTGGTAGTGTCTCTTTCCTCGCTATAAGGTAGAAATCCTGAACAACAGACTGGCAACTCCACTGGGGATTCGGTTGTTTTTCTGCTCTAGGAAACCTACTTTGTTTTCTTTCCTGTACTTTTTGATCTTTTTGATCCTCTGAGAGGCCCTGTAGGTCACTTTTACCTGCTTTCTCTTTCCTGACTCATTCCAGTTTGATGTTGCAAGGAATGTTTTTGACCTCCCCTGACATGTGCACTAGTCTTCTTCATATACAGTAGCGCATACCTGATGATGAGCAATACTTTCACTACTGTATAGTATAGCACATCTCCCAGTATGTACTAGTTTGTCCACTGCATAGTAGAGCATATTTCTGTAACTCTCTGTTTGCTGTGGGGTTTTGATTTCCAATTGTTTGGTTTGATTTTCAACCTTGTACTTTGACTTCTTAACTGATCCTTGAAGTTTGTAAGCCTTCGTTGAGTGTTGTTAGGCCTCTCCTAAGCCCTTTAACTCATCTTTGCTTGCTTGAGTAACTTTGAGGTGTCTTGCTTGTTTGTGACTCTTTTTGAAGACCATGTACTGTTCCTTGTTGGACATAGTTGCACTCATGTACCCTAGATGCTTGTTGCAGGTATACAAACCTTTGTTTTATAAAATTTGTTGTTTGTGGCAACACTAGCATGCTTTGACGGTGTCTTCTCCTTTGATTTAGGTTTTGGCCCCAATTTTGATTCCTTATGGTGTTTTCGAAAGTTTTTGAGTCTAGACACTTTCTGATTGCTTTTCAATTTCAGTCCAAGTAAGTTGAAGCCCTTTAGTTTGCTTCCTTTCGAGTCTGTGTGCTTGGTAAGTTACCTTTTTAGTTCGCTTGCTTACTTTCTACTTGTCTTAGCATTTTTCTTAGGGTTTTGATGCTTAGGAGAAGCCTTGTAGGTCTACCTTTCCGCTTAAGAGTGTCTCTTTTCCCTTTTTCTTCTGTGCTTTGTTTCCAAGTCTCAAGTTTTTGTTTTGCAAAAACTTGGTAAGTCAAGTCTTCTTCAGATAGTTGATTTGTTTGTGTGAGCCATTTAGCGAGCAGTCTTACCCACACTTTTTCTTTTAGGTCTTACTTGCACTTTTAACTTCTTTTTCTTTTACAGTTATTAGAAAAAGCCCAAAATTTATTTTAAATAGCTTAGTAGTAAGATATAGCTTTGCTTTGAAGTAGCATAGTTTGCTTCGAAACATTAAAATAAAATACAAAAAAAAATGATTTAAGGTTGCCTAGTTTCAATTTTTGAAGAATATAAACAAAAAGAAAGAGTTTTTTTTTGTGAATTTGAATGCATTGTTTCTTTATGTACTTTTCTTTCAGTCACAATCACACCACACAATGCACTACAACCTTTGAGTAAAGAACAACCCTTAAAAAGAATAATCAATATAATTTATTAGCAACCTTTTCTTTCTAGGGATGTCACTACACCAACTAGCTTAGACTAGAGTTTCAAGCTTAAATCACCTTAAACTACTCAGAACTTGTTTCATTACTCAACAATCGTAGTATGACTTTCATATAGGTAAACCCATTGACATTGAATTTGTTCTAGAAGCTACATTGAAATCGGAGTTAAGCACGAGGTCTTGTAAGGGTGAAATAGTGAGGATACCCCTTCACTTTTCATTCCGAGCAGACACCAAGGCTGGTTTGCGTATGGGGATCCTTTTGGATTTTGGGCTTAGCTACCCTGGCCATGTGTTCTAGATGAACCTAAAAATGTCCCCTAGAATTTCTTTCGTGTTAGTGGTAGCCTTAGTATCTTGACTTTAGGGTTTCTTACACAGGTGGTAGTGAAGGGACATTTTCACTGTACCTAGGACGGATACGGAAGGTAACCTTTTCAGTAATACTGGGAGGGAGGTTCAGTGATTCAAATGCTTGCACCTAGAGGACCTGAACTGGACAGCGTATAACTTTCCTTCAATGCTCTACTAGCTTGTTCTGGGCCTTCATCATCCCATACTTTCTATTGAGAGTATTCTCCATTCTTGTTTTCCTGGTCTTGTATACTTAGGATTTTTATAGTGGCGTGCTCTTTGTTTTGTTTGTTCTTAGTTGGACTTAGATATTTCTGACCCTTTGAGTCAGAAACCATGGATAGGATCTCGGTGAGCACCGATCAAGCGACCCATGTTCAAGGGGATCCTTGTGCTTTTCCATTCATTGGGAACATTCGTACTCCCTTAATGGCTACTTTGAATCTCCGAGATTCACTATAGGGCTACCGGTTTGGTTGTTTTCCACTCTGAATGCCTTGCATGCTCTTGATGCTTCTCCAGTATCATCTTCTCCTCCTCTTTCTACCTCATGTGGTGAAAGTAGTAATACTAGTAACTAGCAGTCTAAAAGGAATAGACGGAGTAAGAATAGGAAGAAGATGTCAAAGCAAGGAGGCAGCAACCCAACCTCTGGAAGTCATGCTGTAGGAAGCGACCCAGCCTCTGGAAGTCATGCTGGGGGCACCCACCCAGCCTTTAGAAGTCATACTGGGAGCAAGCTTTCAGTCACTGCAAATCATTCTGAAAGCATGTCTTCAGCCACTGTTTCTCATGTTGAAGACACATCATTGATCATTGCTGGTCATATTAATGACAAGTCACCAGTTCTTGTAAGTCATACTAGAGACACTGAATCATCCACTGCAAGTTATGTTGAAAAAGTTGACATTTTCGACAAACCTCATAAACAAAAGCTTAAGTTCCCTTGTAATTTTTGCGAGGGAGATCACCTTACTCACCGATGCCCTTCTATTCCAGAGGTGCAAAGAGTGTGGTCCATAGTTCAAAAGTCTTCTGCTTCTAAGCAACCAACCATTGCAAGTCATGTTGGGGGCAACTTGTTAGTCGATGCTATTCATGCTGAGAGTACTGTTGTTGTAAAGGATTCTAAGCTTATTGGACAAAATCCAAAGTTCTCTTGTAGACTTTGTAAGGGAGATCAGCTTACTCACCGGTGCCCTGTTATTGCAGAGGCACGAAGAGTGTGGTCCATGTTTGAAGGATCCTCTGCTCCTGAATTGTCTATAGATTCCTAAAAACCTAATCAACATTTGGTTGATGAAGTGGTTGAACCAATGCAATCTTTGGTCAACCCCACTCTTTCTTCGGAGAGTGAAGTGATTGAATCAATGCAATCTTCGATCGATCCCATCAGTCCCCTAGAGACTGATGCACCTGTCCACGAAGTCTTCTACATTACCAGTCCGGATGTCTCTGAAATTGGGGGCACCTCTTTTGTGCCGAGTGAACCCCTACCAAGATATGGGATCATTTCCTTTGATTGTAATAGTCTAACTGGGCCTCGCCTTCCTTCTGCTACACCTTTTCAGATAAAGGTTGATATCGGAAACCATAGGGTTCATCAGTGTATTGTAGATGAAGGAGCCTTTGTTAGTATCTCATCCCCTTATGCTTGGAGAGATTTAGGTTTTCCTAACCTTGTTCCAGCTATTAATTGGACATTGACGTTCGATAAAAGACCTAGTGAACCGTTGGGATTCCTCCCTCAAGTACTTGTTACTTTGGGTGGAAAAAAAGTCTTAGTTGATTTTATGGTTTTAAAGCATCCTATGTACTTTGATATGATCCTAGGGCATGATTACGTATATACTATGCAGGCTGTGGCATCTACGCTCTTTCGTGTGATGCATTTTCCTCACAATGAAAGCATTGTCACCATTGATCAGCTTACATTTGTTGATCCCTCTTATTACCCAACTATAGACCAAATATGTCCCTTGTCATTAGGCACTACCATGTCACAATCAAATTATGTGGCATATTGTTCTTTGAGTCCAATTGATACTAAGAAGAAGCCTCTGAATTCATGCTTACCTTCTCAGGATTGGGTCCCGGCAATTGACCAGGTGATGACTCCATTTGAATGTTTAGATATGCATTCTATTTGGGATGATATACTTCCATCTGATGAAGTTTTCCTAGAGTCTATAATGCAGTCTGCCATTCATGTGGACATTGATCCACTGCCGAGCATTCTTCCACCTTTTCTTCAAGCTCGTTAAAAACAGTAAGAAGGCGCCGAGCATTCTTTCACCTTCATTTTGATTTCGTTAAGAAATAGTAAGAAGGCACTGAGCATTTCTTCCATCTTCACTTTGAGCTCATTAAAAATAGTAAGGAGGTTATGAGCATTTCTTCCACCTTCACTTCGAGCTCGTTAAAAATAGTAAGGAGCACTACAAGAAAAAAGGTCATTGGTGAGGGTCCAAAAATGTCACCATAACATCATTTGGTGATGGTCAAGAGGAGTCCCGTCACCAAAACCTGAGCGTTGCCAAAGGCACCGTCACCTTAAGTGGGGGTATGTGGTGACATTCAAGGCCCGCCACCAATAATTATGATTATTCCACGTTGTGATCGTCACCAATATCTATGAGCTGTTGGTGATGGACCTTCGTTGCCGCTTACCATTTGATGCATATATGGTGACGATCAATGACCGATCATTGGTGAGGGTTGAGACATGTCACCATAATCTCATCGGTGATGGTGAAAAATGAGGACATCACCAAAATGTGAATGTCACCAAAGGCTGTGTCCCCAAAAGTAGAGGTGGTGTAGTGACATTCAATGTTCGACACTAGTAAGGATTATTAGTGACAAATAGTGACCCTCACCAATTTCAATATTCGACATTAATAAGGATTATTAGTGACAAATAGTGACCCTCACCAATTTATATGAAGTTTTGGTGATGGACCTAAGGGCCTCGATCACCAAAACACTGAACGTCACCAATGACATATGATGAGGGCCTTACAATGACCCTCACTATTGAGGATATTTCCATTAACATATCAATGGTGACAATCGCTGTGAGACTGTCACCGCTTTTCATTTTGAAAATCTCTTGATGGAGCGACATAAAGGACCGTCACCATTGCTTATAAAATTGTAAAAAAAATAATTATAATGGCCCTTAAAGGATAACGGTTCAATGTCACCATTGCTTTCCACAATGGTGACAATGGTGACAAATAATTGATTAGAAGAGAAGTATGTCCACTCATTGTTGATAGAGCACCTTCCTTGTTGTTCTGGGCACCTTTTCAATTTAGCCTACATAGATTTGAAGGGATAGTTTTCTGTTGTGTTGACTGTGCCTTACAAAGGCATATTTTTGAGTTTGCTGGTTGTAGTTTACAAGGGCAATTTTCTGAGTTGTTGGTTGTACTTGGCAGGGGCAGATTTCTGTTCTTGTTGGTTGTTGTGCCGAGAGGTGCTCTATAGCCTAGTATGAGGGAGATCTTGTAACATGTGAGTGTTTGTCGAGTAACAAAATAATACAAAGCAAACAAAAAAGAATAATACAAAGTAAAAAGTAACAAATATTATGTCGACCATAAATAAAAAAGAATAATACAAAGTAAAAAGTAAATATGAGACTTAAACAAGAGAATTAGAGCTTAGGATTAGGTGCTAAATATTATGTCGGCCATAAACAAAAAAGAACAATACAAAGTAAAAAGTAAATATGAGACTTAAACTAGAGAATTTAGAGCTTAGGATTTGGTGGCTCAGGTATTTCACTCAAGGAGCTATTCAAGGAAAGGTTTGCACCTCGGGAGATTTGATTCCTCTCGGCGGTTGATAGAGCTTAGGATTTAGGTCTAGGCCGGTACTTTACAATCATAGGAATTGTTACCTTGGATGGATTAGTTTCAACAGGCCTATAAACTTGCTTGCAAAAAATAATGCAATAGTCCTGTAAATATTTAAACACTAAACTATGGTAATTAAAAAAATATATAAATACAATTGCATCATGCCTATTAAAATTCCTGGATCATAATTCTATTGGCCATCATTATTTACAATTTGAGCAAATCCTAGGGACATAAAAATTTACTATCTAAACTTAGTTTCGCATGTTCCTTCGAAAGAGAATTTTGGAGAATGGATTCAATATGTTAGAACTCATTCCAGTATATCGATTAAGAAACATGCCTGTACCTACTATATAATTTCATGTTGCCTAACCTACCAGTATTGAAGAAAAATGTTGGGTGTGGATGATTTAAGTAGCTTGCCATGATGCCAGAATGGAAATTAAGTAGTGTGTAAGGTGCCAGAAATTAAGAAAAAACAATGTGCCATTGGGCAGAGTTGATTCAAGTTTTTTCCATGTTTGAAACCGCATACAGGGCAGAGAATAGACATGTTTGACACTGCAGAATTGATACAAGGCAGAAGAATAGTCATGATTGATATTACAGAATCGACACAGGGAAGCATTGGGTGAAGCACGTAGTTTCTCGATGGACTATGAATATCATGAGCATACTGGTCTTGGAAGCTCCAGGTTACCAGGCCAAAGGAGAGAGCTTTGATATTCTTAATTTATCTATTCAAATATAATAAATATTTAAATCCAAAAATCGTTGTAGTAGGAAGAAGGATTTTTATTTTTTTTGGTTTGTTGATCGTTGTAGTAAGAAGAACGTGAGAATGATAGTCCTAGCTCAGAGGAGACATAAGAAGTATGTCAGATTGCTCTCTAAACTATAGATGGCAGCACACGGTTAAGGGATCAGTCTCCAACAGGTTTTGTTTTGGAAAATTAGAGTTGATAATTTATGTCAGAGATTGGGCAGAGCTAGCTATCAATGGTAGCTCTTGGTTAAGGGATCAGTCTCCCCTTCCATTTGTAATTTGATTCATTTTCCTCTTTTTAATAAAAGCTAATTAACCATCAATGTTAAAAAAAAAATACTTGAGAATTTTCTCTTTATAATTGTCATGTTCCAGAATCCAAGCATTAGTTTCAGTAGGTATATAAATGTGCTTGAATAAACAACAAAGTAGCATATCCTGTGAATTATCGGTGTTATCTCAACTTACATTCATTTTTTAATTCTCATATATAACATAAATGTAGAGCACCTATAAAAGTGCAAAATTCCTAAGATTCATATTGGCATGAAATTACACATTTTTTTTTGGAAATTCTTCAACAAACTTCCTCTAATGGGTTACATAGGGTAGACTTTATTTGCTTACCTACCCAATATGAGGTGTAGCTATACCCATCAAAATTGCTTAGGACTAGTACCCGGCCTCATCCCTTTTAAACTCATGTCAGTAAAGTGGAGCAGGTCACAAGCAGAATGTAACCCTAGTAGATGGTGATGACCAATGGCCTCCTTGAATAAATTGAACATTTTGTTATTATTTGTTCGGGTACACACGGTACTACCAAAGGATCGAACACCAATAGCAACCACTTCACACAAACAGATCACAGATCAACACACCGATGTTTTGACGTGGTTTAAACCCTCTTGAGGGAAACACTCCATGGCCCCGACCAAATAGCTTCTACGGGACAATTTATTATGCAAAGAAATAAAGTTACAAATGAGCTTCTCATAATCAATCAACTAAACAATGACCCTCCATGCTCTATAAATAGAGATCGTGGACCAATCGGGTGTTAAGCCACGGATCAAGGTTAGGTTTGATCTAAGAGAAGTTGAGCCATCAGATCACTCTATGTCGGGAACATATTGTGACCATCGGATTAAGTATTTACAAATGCATACTAATGAATACTAAAGAAACACACTATCCCTAACGGATCTATTACACAAGTTGATCTTAACTAAATCCTAAGTGTCTAAATATCCTAACATCACCCCTTAAGAACAACTTGGGATAGGATTGAAGGATTTACAAAAGTGACACTATTAGGAGAAGGAAGGAAGCATTAGAGCCTATCCCCCCTTAATGACAAGTTCCTGAACTCCTAACATAGATCGAAGTTTAGAAAAATTTGCTTTTGTAAGAGACTTGGTGAAGATGTCTGCAACTTGATCATCTGTAGGGCAAAAGAGCACTTCAAGAACACGATCATGAACAAGATTTCTGATGAAGTGCATATGTAGCTCAATGTGTTTGCTGCGTTGATGTAGAACTGGATCTTTGGAAAGCTTGATGGCACTTTGATTGTCACACCAAAGTGGAGTAGGCTGTTGCTGCTTGAATCCAAACTCTGAAAGGATCTATTGAAGCCATAAAGCTTCCTGACTGTCATTAACTGTTGCTCGATATTCTGCCTTTGCTGAAGAAAGAGCAAGATCTTGTTGTTTCTTACAAGCCCAAGTAATAGGTCCAGATCCCAGACTAAAAACATAACCTGCAGTAGACTTTCGATCATTAGGATCGCCGGCCCAATCTGAATCAGTGACACCAACCAACAAAGGTTTCCCCCCTGTACTGCAATGAATCCCAAATTGAACTGTACCTCAAATATATCGAAGTATTCTTTTAGCTTCTTTCCAGTGACTTTCATGAGGTGTCTGCATATAATGGGCAAAACGACCAATAGCAAAGGAAAGGTCAGGATGAGAATGAGTCAAGTATAAAAGACTACCAACAAGCTGACGATACAAGGTGGCATCGACTTCAGGTGAAGTACAAGTGGCAGAAAGTTTGACTCCAGACTGGAAGGGAGAAGGGGCTGGTGTACAATCTTCCATGTGAAAGCGACGAAGAAGATCACAAGCATACTTAGACTGAGAAAGAAAGATGCCTTCTTTGGTTTGCAGGACTTGGAGACCAAGAAAATAATGCAAATGTCCTAAGTCTGACATTTCAAAATTTTGTTTAAGACTGGATTTCACATGGGTTATAAGCTTAGGGTCACTACCAGTAAGAATAAGGTCATCAACATATAGGACAAGTATGATGAAATGGTTTCCTACTTTCTTGGTGTAGACATTGGGGTCAGAATGGCATCTAGAAAAACCAGTGTCAAGGAGAAAGTTATCCATTTTGGCATACCAAGCTCTAGGAGCTTGCTTAAGGCCATATAAGGATTTCTTAAGGTGGCAGACAAGGCTAGAGTTATTCTGAACATAGCCAGGAGGTTGTTCCATGTAAATTTCCTCCTGTAAATCACCATGTAAGAAGGCAGACTTGACATCCATTTGATGGACTTCCTAGTTGTGTAAGGATGCAAGAGAAAGAACAAGGTGGATGGAGTTCATTTTTGTGACGGGAGAAAATGTTTCATTGTAGTCAATCCCTTCAACTTGGGAAAAACCTTTAGCAACTAACCTTGCCTTAAGTCTTTCAACACTTCCATCTGATGCATACTTAGTTCTGTAGACCCATTTACATCTGACAAGTTTTCTTCCTTTTGGAAGAGGTACAAGATCCCAAGTATCGTTCGCCATTAAGGAACAATATTCTTCATCCATGGCTGCATCCCAATCTGGATTCCCTGAAGCTTTTGCAAAAGTTTCTAGATCATGATTCTCAGAAACTTGAGCCAGAAGAGAAGAGGCTCGCTGAAACTGAGAACGTGTTTGACATTGATCTCTAGGATCATCGGCAAGATCACCAGCTGCTTCACATGTTGAACGAACCCATCGAGGAAGCACTTGTGCTGGTGCAACTGGAGGAACATGAGCAGGCAGAGGTGGATTTTCATCTTCATTGTCATCATCAGAAACTGGAGTTGGAAACCTATCAAGGAAGTTGGAAGAAGAAGAGGAAGGCACAAACACTGAATCAGGATCGCAGGCCAAAGATGGCAGAATCACCGAGTTAGGCTCGCAGGACAAGAGATTTTCATCAAATTTAACATCTCTTCTAATGATTATATCATGAGAATGTGGTTGAACAAGTCTATAACCTTTTACATCTTCAAAATATCCAACAAATATGCACTTTTCACTTTTAGGCTGCAATGCTTTTCGTTTTTCATCCGGAATGTGAACCCATGCTTCACTACCAAACACACGGAAGTGACTTACATCAGGTTTAGTTTTACTCCATGCTTCTTCCTGTGTTATACCTTGTAATGCTTTAGTGGGGGTGCGATTAACTATGTAATTTGCACAATTAATGGCTTCAGCCCAAAATTGAAGACTTAGTCCCTTAGATTGGATCATACAATTAGCCATTTCTTTTAAAGTGCGGTTCTTTCGCTCAGCTACACCATTTTGTTGTGGTGTATATGGAATAGTGTGTTGTTGTTGGATGTCTTGTTCAGTGCAAAAAGTAATGAACTTATTGTTAACATATTCTTCTCCATTGTCAGATCTTAACTTAATAATTTGATGACCAGATTGTTTTTCCACAAGGGCCTTGTAGGCCAAGAACATGTTAAATACTTCACTCTTAAGTTTTAGGAAATAAACCCAAGTGTGTCTGGTGTAATCATCAATGAAAGTTAAGAAATATTTGAAACTAGAAAAGGAAGCAGATGGAAGAGGACCACACAAGTCACTATGCACAAGCTCCAAGGGAACCGAGGCATGCCAAGAGGAATGTTTGTCAAAACTGTCCCAATGATGTTTTTCGAGTACACAACCGGAGCAAACACCATCCCTGCAAGATACCATCGGAAGACCTGTCACCATATTTTCTTTACATAGTTGTTGCAATGAGCGATAATTTAAGTGACCAAATCGCTCATGCCAAAGTTTGCTCAAGTTATCACTATGAGCAACAAAAACTGAAGGGAAAGGTGATGACCCAAAGTTGTTAAACTTGTACAACCTGGTAATATTATCAACAATTCCGGTAGCTAGGACCTATTGAGGATCTTTAAAATCCTTGATTACAACTTGGTGAGGTGTAAAGGTCACAGTTTTACCTTCACCAGAATGAGTGATCTGATATATTGATAACAAATTGTAAGAAATTCTTGGAACACATAGTACATCACTAAAATGACCATTATCTACTGGAACTGTTTCAGCTCCTACAACACTTAGAGATCTATCATCACCAACAAATATTTATTTGGTGTTACATTCATGCATAGTAGAAAAGATGGCTTGATCCTTAGACATATGATAAGATGCTCCAGAATCAATGAGCCATTCATTTGAAGTAGAAGAAGAAGATGCACTATAAGAATAACCAGAAGCACAAAGTGCATGTCCATGAGAGGCAGATTCTGAAGACGAATCTAAGCTGATGTGGTGCTTCTTCATTGCTACTTCCAAGGCTACCATCTTCTTGAAACACTTAGATTCATCATAATTATCTTTCCCGCCATAGTTGTAATGATGCTCAGTCTTCTTGCCTTTTAGCTTGGATCCTTTGTCATTTTTTAAAGAAGGAGCTGACTGAGAGGGTTTTGGACCCTTGTTTGACTTATTATTGTGAAAATTTTGTTTCTTGGGAGGCTTGTACTTTTCTTTATGTTGGGACAATAAGGCTTTCCCATATGTATCTGCATTGTTGATTATTCCAAGATGAATGAGTTTATCTTGTTCCCTAATCAAGGAATCACAAAAGGATTCAAGATTAGGCTCTTGATAGCTAGCTGCATTCAAGGATGATTTCATGGAATAAAATGTCGATACAAAAACAGAATATGCGGGTCCAAATTTGGAAAGAATATGATAAATGCATTGTTTGTCTTCCCTCTCAATCTTACATTCTGCACATAAGAGTTTAAGAGTTTTGTACTTAGATAAATAATCTTGAATGCATGAAAAGTCACTTGGATTTAAAGAAATCAACTCATTTTCGAGTTGGTGACCTCGAATTTCATTGTGTTTACCAAACACAAATTCCAACTTGTCCCAAGTAGCATTAGGGTCATCAATTCCAGATATGTGGAATCGCAAATCAGTAGAGATTGACATCCCAATCAATCCACGAGATTCATCACATCTATTTGCCCATTTTATTTTCTTATCATCATCAGTGGGTTCTTTTTCTTTCCCTGAGGTAATTCTGAAAAGTCCCCTACTTCGTAGAACATCCTCCATATGAGATTTCTATGAGAAATAGTTGGAACTATTAAGTAGAATATCACAAGGGGCGGCCATATTTATAAATTAATAGCTGTAAAAGCAGAAACTAGTAGTCTAGATGTGAAGAGCTTGAAAAAATAGGCAGTTTTAAAAAAAGCAGCACTGAAAACTGACTCTGTATGATGAAGTTATGCTTGAACAAAGAAACTGTTGAAGATGTCCCCAATAGTGACGTTGCAGCTAGAGAATGTCCAGCAAAAAAAAAGGAACACCCCTCTTCCCAATATGAACCTTTTGACAATCACTTTACAAGAAAGTTGCTTTAAGTGAACCACTTTTGTAAAATAAGTGATTTCACTTTTACAATGATATTACTTTTAAATAGTGCAACAATAATAAAAAAACTTAAGTGACTCACTTGTATTTTTATTTTTTATTATTGAAATGAGATGCACTTTTACAATAAAATAACTTGAAAATAGAAATTGCATGCACTTTTTCTTTTAAAAGTAACTTCCTAAGACTTGAACTCAAGACCTATTAAGGAATAAAGCAACTTTGAACCAAGTGAGCTAGATTAAAGGTATGTAAAATATGGGAATGAGGAAGGATTTTTTTTTTTTTCTTTTTTACTCTTCTTGCTCGGTTTGCGTGCTTGCCCTTTTTCCTGCAAAACAAACCACAAATCGAAACAAAAAAAAAAATTTCCACACTTGTGGAGTTAGATCTTGTTAGCTTGCCCGAAAAGTCTACGTTTTCTCTTTGTTTCCGATTTGCCGAGATCGCGCAAGGTGCACGACAAAGAGCATACGCAGCCGAGAAAAACCCTTTCCCTTTCTGTTTCTAATTTGCCGAGATCTCTCAAAGTGCATGGCAAAGAGCATACGCAGACGGAAAAGCAACAATCCGAATAAAAAAAAGAACTAACAGTAAAAAATGATGAAATATAAGATTTTTTCCTTTTAAAAAAAAAGAAAATAAAAAAATGCGTCACTGTAACATTATACCTTCAGATCTGATGAAATACACATTTCTGGAGCAACCAAGAACCGTTTTCGATCAAACAAAAATTATTTCCCAATGGAAACGATGCTCTGGATGCAATGGAACACCTCCCATAGCCCATAAATGTACAAAAATACCAGAACTATAAACCCTTTCGAGTTTCAGTAACAATAGTTCAAGATCTAGATCATAACCGGAAGAGGCACATCATAAAAGCTCCGATACCATGTTCGGGTACATAGGGTACTACCAAAGTATTGAACACCAAGAGAAACCACTTCACACAAACAGATCACAGATCAACACACCGATGTTTTGACGTGGTTTAAACCCTCTTGAGGGAAACACTCCACGACCCCGGCCAAATAGCTTCTACGGGACAATTTATTATGCAAAGAAAGAAAGTTACAAATGAGCTTCTCATAATCGATCAACTAAACAATGACCCTCCATGCTCTTTAAATAGATATCACGGACCAATCGGGTGTTAAGCCATGGATCAAGGTTAGGTTTGATCTAAGAGAAGTTCAGCCGTCAGATCACTATATGTCGGGAACATATTGTGACCGTCGGATTAAGTATTTACAAATGCATACTAATGCATACTAAAGAAACACACTATCCCTAACGGATATATTATACAAGTTGATCTTAACTAACTCCTAAGTGTCTAAATATCCTAACATTATTATTATAACATTTTACTAATTTAAAAAAGCAAAAATATCACATTGTTATAAGTAAAGTAAATAGAACTGATTCACTAACTTGTTTACACAATAACTAAAATAGATATCTAATCTTTTTTAAGCATCTGGAAACAAGATAGCAAAAGATGATATAAAATATTGTAACAACAGTTTAATAACATATATCTACAGGCTTGGCCTAAGCATGTAAGATGAGTTGTCTTTTACACTTACAGATGCACAAATGGAAATCAGACATATGGACCTTCTTTGGAATCATGTCACCCATCTCATCCTCATATTTGTTCCTACAAGTTCGTTCTAATGTTAACTGAGGAGCGGATTTATTGCAGACTGGTCAGAGAACAAAGGAAGCATAGTTTATGCTTCCATTGCGATGAAATGTTAATGAAGGTCAATGGAAACTAAACAAGCACTATAAATCAACACTATTGACAACAACAAAAGAACAAGATATTGTTCAAAAAGCTATTCAAACAACTTTTTTGATCTCCAGCGAAAAGCATGAACCATACCTCAGTCATTATTTCTGCCAGCTGCTTGACAGTGACCTCATTATTAGGATTTCCAACATTGAAAACATGACTCTTTTCCCTAGTAGGAATTTCTTGAAAAATGAAATAGGTAAGTACTATAAATATATAAGCACCATACAAGATCAGTAGAAATCCACAAAGGATTTTTGTTACTTACCATCATCAAGAGAACAGGTCAGCTAGCATATTGTGCCCCATATGTTTAAAGATTGTTTATACAATTCCAAGCATGCAAAACCAACATAGAACAACACTATTTTTTTCCTTAAAGAGATCTATTGTGGAATAACTCCAAGTTAATGATTTAAAAATAAAAAACAAATGCAAAACACAACCAAAAATACACCACTATAAAATTTTATAATTCCATACCCAAGTTAACACATCTAGAAAGTCAATATGAAGCAATTACAACCACATAGCAGACCACTTACTTTCCAAGAGCATAATCAAACATAAAGGATGAGCTATAAATAATCCACTGGATAGTCCAAGAATATCTTAATTCAGTCCAAGACAAAAGATCAAAACTAGCATTTATCAAGAACATCATTCATTCAATGTAAATCCAAACCATTAGTGACCCAATATGCAAAGTCTGCAGATGTATAAACCATGTAAAGGTGAATATAGCAGAATCGATATGTTTTATTGTTTAATATTCAACCATTTTCCTTCACAATCTGAGCAGACATAACCCATGTTCATGTCAACATCTACATTGACTATATCTTCTTCATTTACACATTTTGCTTCTTGAAAGTCTGTAACCCCTAAAAAATCTGCATACTCAGGTTCATATGATGTACTATTTCTCAATCCTTTTGGAGGACATGTTAACACTAAATACCAGTCAGTCTCAAGTGGACCTTGTACATAGAATACTTGTTTAGCTTGCGATGCCAGAATAAATGCATCATCTTGCCAATGATTCTGACTTAAGCATTTCTTCGTATTCACCATTCTAAAACCCAAATCATCAGTTTTGATCCCTCTCTTATTGTATACATCGACCCAATTACATTTGAACAATGTGTACTCTATTAGTTTTTTAGAATTTACTTCAATCTGATCTAGGATCTTAACTGAGAGAACAACATGTATAGCATATCTATAGCATATCAATCATGGACACAATAATGCAAGCACACAAGAGACACGGAGCTTTACTTGGGGAAAACCATAAAGGTGAAAAACCCCAATAAGTTCCTCAGAGATAGATAGAGCAATGATACAACCCAAACATAAGAGATAGAATCTTAGCAACAGCTCCTCCTCCTCCATAAGTGCGCCACTCTCTCATGAGTGCATGAGTAAGAAATGAATGATCAAATAGAGTGCCTCCCACACTCTATTTATACTTGACTTGAGTTGCCTAATAACCTTTACTAGGTTGGCCTTAACTTAACCACATAACATAATGTTGACTGGGCCGACCCCCAATAAGGTGGTCTAATAACCCTTCGACCCACATGGCCGACCCCCAATAGGGTGGTCTAATAACCCTTTGACCCACATGACTTATATAGGGCCGACCCCAACAAGGTGGTCTAATAACCCATCAAGTATAAGTTACGACACTTACAATATAAGTGACGACACTTTCGTATAGAGGAATAATAACCTCTCTATAGGAATACAAACACTTCCGTATAGAGGAATAATACATCTCTATAGGAGTACAATAAATATATATGAAATACATTCCGAAGTTACACATACATCAACACTCCCTCTTAACTAGGAAGGTATTTCTCGACACAGGTCTTCTAGCACAAGTCTTCTTCTCTGGATCATCATCACTGGATAATCATCATCAAGTCATCGTCATCGTCATTGCTGCTATCTCAATCATTCTCTAAATCTACTCGTCATAGGAAGTTCTACAGAGCCAGCCCTTTTTCATGCTAGATGTAGGGCCACCACCTGTAGGTCTTCATCATCACTGGACATACTGTGGAATCCTTAGGACTCATCACGTGTGTCTGCAAAACCTCGCAAGAGCATCCCAGGCCTTTTATGAGCACACAACTCAACCTCTCGAATATCATAGGATCTTTTGCATGCCATTGCACAACCTATCCACGACCACATAGTATCCATGTGATACTCATCATACATCAACCTGATGTACATCATCACATGATCATCCTAATCATCATCAACTCTACGAGCAAGCCATCAAGTAGGTACACCTCAGGACTGGTTACACTACCTCTACAAAACCTACAAGATCTCCCAAGACTGATTATATGCCAGTACAAAACCTGCCAAGACCATCCCAGGACTTATTACATGCATATGCAAAACCTATCAAGATCTCCCGAGACTGATTATATGTCACTGCAAAACCTGTCAAGAGCATCTCAGGACTTATTACATGCCTCTAGAAAACCTGTGTACCAAACTATCATATCAATGTCTTCAGATCACCACATAGTCCATGGAACACAACACAGATGCACACACACACATTCTCCAGTATGGGACGACTTTCCTACCACCATACGAGACCCAGTGTACCAACATGCGAGGACTTTCCTACTAGCATGTAAGACACAGCACTTACATCAACCGACATGGGAGGACTTTTCTACCACCATTCGAGAAAGGCTTAGCACTTACATCAATGACCATGGGAGGACCAACCTACCACCATGTTGGAATGGCACAGCACTTACATCAACAGCCATGGGATGACTTTCCTACCACCATGCCTGAATGGCCCCGGGACTTATGTCAATGGCCATGGGAGGACTTTCCTACCACGATGCCAGACTGGCCCTAGCACTTACATCTTCACCGTGGAAGGAATTTCGTACTACCATGTGAGAATAGCTCCAGCCCTTACATCCTACTATGGGAGGACTTTCCTACCACCATGTAGGAATGGCCCAGCCCTTACATCTTACCATGGGAGGACTTTCCTACCACCATGTAAGAATGGCTCAGCCCTTACATCTTACCATGGGAGGACTTTCCTACTACCATGTAAGAATGGCTTGGCCCTTACATCTACCAACATAGGAGGACTTTCCTACCACTATGCGAGAATGGCCCAGTGTGCATCTATCTCTTCGAACTCATCACCTCCTTCTGGAAGGCATCTCAATCTGAAGTACACCAAGTCTCCCTCTGAAGTATTCAAACTTCACTCTGGAAAGTGCCTTGGTCAACACATCAGCTATCTACTCGTCTGTCGCAACATACAGGAGCTTCACTGCTCCTCTCTGCACCATATCCCTGATATATTGGTACTTGATCTCAATGTGCTTCGACTTGTCATGGAACACTAGGTTCTCTGACAACTTCACACAACTCTAGTTGTCACAACATATAGAAGTAGCACTCAGCTGGAGATCAAACAAACGAGATAGTAGCTTCCTAAGCCATACTACCTCACAACTAGCTGAACAAGCTGTGACATACTCTACTTCAGCTGTACTCAGTGCCACATAGGACTGCTTCCTGCTAAACCAAGAGATCGCACTTGATCCCATACTAAAGCAGCACCCGGAAGTGCTCTTCCAATCAATGGCACTGCCTGCCCAATCCGAATCACATAACCCTCCAGGTTAAAATTTTGATTCACCTCATACTTGAGCCCATAATCCACTGTACCCTTCAGGTACCTCAAAATATGCTTTGCACCTATCAGGTGAACATGTCTTGGATTTTTCAAGTACTGGCTCAAGGTGTTCATCGCAAAGCAAATGTCTGGTCTTGTATTCATCAAGTACATCAAGGACCCAATCATCTAACGATACATCATCATAGCATCATTCTGATACATATTATCTGGAGCAACATCCTGAAGCTCATTATACACTGCATCCGCCTATTGAATACAATGTATATATAATCATACATGATCCACCTGATACATATACAGATACATACACATGATCCAACTGATCATATCCAGCATCCAACATGATGCATATACAAATACATATAATTGATCCAACTAATCATATCCCGCATCCAGCATGATGCATACATACATAAATGATCCAACTGATCATAACAAGCATCCAACATGATGCATATACATATACAGAGCAGTAACTGGAGCATCGTCCTGATGCTCATCATCCAGCACTTACATCCATAGCCATGTGAAGGATCCTCCTTCAACCATGCTTGGAATGGCTCCAACAAATGTCTTCATCACTTCTTCCTCGAAGTTTCATCGATTTGAAGAACACCAAGCAAGAAAGTTGTCTTGACATCCAACTGGTGTATCTTCCCTTTCATCACTTGCTTTGTATTTCTCTATGCTGCCAATTGCAGCATGCTTGATCTTATAGATCCACTTGGAAGTCACCATAGAATTCCCAAACATCATCCTTCATGATCGATGGATCATGGCATTCTTCCATTACTTCATCCCAGATCCTGGGAACTTCAATATCTTCAATATCTTCAATAGATAGCTTTGTTGTTGGAACAAATGTTGTAGTCCTTATTTTGTAGGTGATGGTATACAATCTTTCCTACAAGACAAGTTAAATTGCATGATTAGAAACATCTCATAATTTTCAGAACAAATTCTTACACATAAAGAAATATGTCATACACTCATGCAATTATCTTAGCCAATGCTTCAATACACCATTTGTCCATATCTTGTAACTTTCTAGATGCCTTCCAATCTCTACTAGAACATTGTTAAGGGTCTGCACAACTCCAAACATGTCAGCAAATACATTTCATTCTAGATAAGTAGCAATGGAATGTTGTGCAATGCCATAGGCCACTTACCTATGTATATTAGTAGTATATTGTTCATCAATGCAACTACTTTAATATGCATAATACACAACCTAATACTACGAACATCAGTATGTACATTATTGAATACTATTATTTAAATAATCAAATATGAGAGGAATGATAATTCAAATACTTATCTTTGTTTTTTTGTTGGGTTGACTCCCTCTCAGTCTTTGCTTCCTTTATGCAACTCCATTCTGATGTGGATTGTGAGAAGTGGTCAACTCCCTCTGAATATATGCATCCTTGCAGAAACTACTGAAGTGTGCTCCCTCTTGATCTTTGCTTCCTTGCAGGAACAACTGGAGTGTGCTCCCTCTTGATCTTTGCTTCCTGGATTTCTTGTCCTTGAACATATATCCATCCTTAATCACTATACATGCTTATTAGTATCATCATTGTGTTATCCTCAAGGTCTCATACATAATCACACATTCATTAGTATAATCTTAACACTATCAAAATACAATAATCTTAAACATGTATAGTCATGATCATTTCAAACACAGATAATAAACATTAGTATTCAAGGTTTCAGGGAAGAATTTTTTTACTCATGCATATTCTTATTTGATCATAGGACACTTCTGGTTAGTCAAATCATCAATCAAGATAAGAGACATAATATGCATAAACCCTTGATTACTTACATTTCTAACTTCATGAATACTCATTATCAACCATACAACAGTATAAGATCCTAACACAAGGTAAGATTCTAACTTGATATAGGAAAAACATACCTAGATTATTATGTTAGCTAGTTATGTCTAACATACCCGCATGATGTCTTCTGGTTATCTTCAATTACTTGTGCTAGTAACCTACATGTCTCATAAGTTAACCATTGTAGAACCAAGTTATAAATACCTCGTAAGTAGATCTTCTATGTGATCCATGGTAATGGATGAATCTTTGTCTTCATGTCACCATGATCATATGTTCTTGAAGTAGAACATGATTTGTCTTTCTTGGTGTACCTTTTCATGTTAGTGAACAACATAAACCTCATACAACATCCAAATGCATTAGTACAATCATAAGTGTCAAAAACCCTAGTCAATGAATGCATTCATAATTTTTTTAAAGTGATTCGGCAAGTCTAATCAAGATTGTACTAACCGTAATGATATGAAGAAAATCATATCATAAACTTAACCATGAACAGAATACGAAACATACCTGTAAGTCATACCTGTCAAGATTTCTTGTAATATTCTTATGTAAGGCCTTAGCCTCATCTCCCTCTGAAACAGGAACTTCTTCACATATGCAGGTGACCAATCCATTCTCTTCTGGGATTAACCCAATCTGGTATACTTAGAATTTAAAAACTGCAAAGCTTCACCCCTCAAAATTGCCTTTTAGATTTCCAGATTCACTATGGAGGACCCTAAATTAGGGTTTGAGTTTCCCAGAGATTTACCCAACCAAAAGATTTGGTTCAAGGCTCTAAGATTCGATTTTTCTAAGGAGCTTCTAGCTGTGGTCACATATTTCCAAAATTCCAATTTTTGTAGAAGCCCTAATTTTTCATCTTTCCGATCAAAGTCCCGAACTAGGGTTTGATCAAGCCCGGCCTTCTGTCCAACCAAAAATTATGATATTGGTCTCTAAATTTCTATTTTGATGAGTAGCATCCAGCCATGGTCTCCGATTATGAAAATTCCAACTTTCTCCGAAACCCTAAATTCCAGAAGCCATGAATGAAGGTGCTCAAAAATAATTATGTTTTGATAGAGATATGTACTTGATTGTTTCTGGTGTAACTCCAAAATTTTCAATCCACAGGGTCTGAAAATTTTTCTTGTCATATCCGGACCTGTCAAATTTCCAACCCCATAGGTATGACCTCCAATGAATTCTCTAACAGAGAGTTATTCCAAGTGTTGCAACGTGACCTGTTTATGGGATAAAACATGAGAGCGAACTTGTACGGAGTGCCACGTGTCACTGTTTCCACTTCAACCTTTGAAAAGCGTACTTGTGAAAGTACAATCCATGATTTACCTTCCACGTTTTACTAAATTTCATTTGGAGCTTCCTAGCCCAAGTTATGACCTTTTTTCCAAGGTCACCTGTCTATGACTGAGATCTGGAAGAGCTAGAAACCCTATATTGTACAAATCATAACTCACAAAGTACAACGAATTAGAAATTTTCCTTTGGACACAGGGTACATGTGGATCTGATCTTTGACCTGTAAAGTTCTTAGATCCTGAAACCTCGCTGAAATATATTTATAGCGAAAGTGCTACGTTGAATGGTTTTTGCTATGTCAAGCCCTAGCTTCACAAGTGCACAATGTCTTCTTCTCAAGCTAGCTCTGATACCATGTTAGTTTTTCAGAATTTACTTCAATTTGATCTAGGATCTTAACTGAGAGAACAACATGTACAGCATATCAATCATGGACACAATAATGCAAGCACACAAGAGACACAGAGTTTTACTTGGGGAAAACAATAAAGGTGAAAAACCCCAATAACTTCCTCAGAGATAGATAGAGCAATGATACAACCCAAACATAAGAGATAGACTCTTAGCAACAACTCCTCCTCCTCCATAAGTGTGCCACTCTCTCATGAGTGCATGAGTAAGAAGTGAATGATCAAATAGAGTGCCTCCCGCACTCTATTTATACTTGACTTGACTTGCCTAATAACCTTTACTAGGTCGGCCTTAACTTAACCACATAACATAATGCTGACTGGGTCGACCCCCAATAGGGTGGTCTAATAAACCTTAGAATCACATGGCTGACCCCCAATAGGGTTGTCTAATAACCCTTTGACCCACATGACTTACACAGTACCGACCCCAACAAGGTGGTCTAATAACCCATCAAGTATAAGTTACGACACTTACAATATAAATGACGACACTTCCGTATAGAGGAATAATAACCTCTCTATAGGAATACAAACACTTCCGTATAGAGGAATAATACATCTCTATAGTAGTACAATAAATATATATCAAATACATTCCGAAGTTACATATACATCAGACACATTTCCGTCTCCTTCCACCTACATATTTTCAGTTTTTTTAATGTAATTAGAACATATACATCCAACCTATGATAAAATATTTAAATTTGTACATGACAATATTCAACATGTAATGATTTGTAAGTACTTATAATATAAATAGTATAAAGTGACCTGCTTTTTTAGCCAACTAGAAAACTGTTGGGTGTGGAGTCTCTGCAATAGAGCTTCATCTTTTTTGGTTTGGGTAAATGAGTTGAGAATCTCCATTTTGTGCATCCTAATTTGACAATTATGGACAGTAAAAATGGTTGTTAATGTGTTTTGATAAAATATGAATAAAAATAATTTGAAATGTCAAATACATTATTCTATCCATGGATTTGTGTTTTGTTAAACCACAAACAAACAAAATTTTGAATGTCAAACATGTTACTTACTTTATCCATGGATCAACTTCATTTGTGTGAAATAGAACCCACCTATGGGCTTGTTTCCAACTAATGTTATCCATTTCTGATGGAATTGAAGCAAATAATGGATTTCCATCAACAATTACTTCTTCAACTTCATCATCCCACACTTAATTTCGACCATGTGTGGTTCAAATAGCTTCCATACCTTTCAAGTATCCTCCACAAAACTTTATTGATTCCTCCACATTGTAGCTTTCAGCGATGCATCCTTCAGCCCTATTTTTGTTCTTAACATAACTCTTGTATACTTTCATACACCTACAAAAAGAGCATGTATTTTGTAAGTAATGTCAAAATCTTTGAATAAATTATTCTTCTTGTGGTTCTTGATAGCAAGTAAAGTTCCATGTACCTCTCAAAGGGGTACATCTATCTATTTGAAACCAGGCCACAATATCGAAGCTCACGTATCAAATGCACATTCAAATGCATCATTATATCGAAAAATGGAAGGAAGTACTTTTCAAGCAAGCACATTGTCTCCACGATATCATTTTCCAACTTGTCAAGGCTCTCTATTGAAACCGATTTTGCACAAATTTGCCTATAAAAGTAACAAAGCTTACAAAGCGTCTTTCAAACAGCAATTGGTAGCACATGGCGTAGAGCTACTGGGAGAATTTGTTGCATTAGAACATGTCAATCATGTGCTTTCATTCCATGGAACTTAAGCTCTTCCATAGATATATGATTTTTTGGATTAGAGCTATAACCATCTGGCACTTTTATTGTGAAAAGAACGTGACATAGGGTCTCTTTCTCTTTCTTTGAAAGAGTATGCGGTGCAGGTGGAAGGAATATTTTTTTTCCTTTAACTTCCGGCCATAGTTATTTTCTCAAACCCATTTTTTGCAAGTCATCTCATGATTTCTTTCCATCTTTGGACTTCCCTTTTATATCCAAAAGAGTTCCAAAAATGCTTTCACACACATTCTTGTCCATATGCATTACATCTAAATTGTGACGTTGTAGGTATTTCTGCATTCCAACACATTGAGAATATTGGAAAATTATTTAATATGGAGGAAATCATAAACAATGAATTCAATGAATACATCTAAGCACAATGACATCATATAAGCATGCAATGTATAATAAATAGGAATGGTTGATGTCTCTACATACCTCCCAATATGGTAGATTGAATAGGATTGATTGTTTCTTCCACACCACAACATTAGTTTTTTCACCTTTTTCCTTATTTATTTTCCTTTTCTTTGATTCACTCTTCCCCCAAAATGTTTCATTTCCCCTTATTTCCTTAAAAATATATGACACTCTTACAACTGGAGGGGCATAACGAAGCTCCTCCTTCCCATTAAATGGTCCCTTCTGTGAGCGAAACTTATGATTTTGAGGAAGAAATCTCCTATGTCACATGTACACACATTTCTTGCTACAATTGAGGTACTCTGATTCTGTGTTCTTTCCACATATGGGGCATGCATTATAGCCTTTTGTTGTGCAACCAGCCATATTCCCATAAGCTGGAAAGTCATGAATCACCCACATAAGAATCGCCTTCATGTTAAAGCATGTGTTATTGTAAGCATCATATGTCCATACTCCTTGGTCCCATAATTCCTTCAGTTCATCTACCAAGGGTTCCAAATACGCATCAATGTCATTACCTGGTTGCTTGGGACCAGGTATTAACAATGTTAACATACAGAAATTCCTTTTTGTGGACAACCATGGTGGGAGGTTGTATGTAACCAAAACTACAGGACAAACACTGTATGTACTGCTCAAGTCTCCAAATGGATTAAATCCATCTGCTGCCATTGCAAGTCGTACATTGCGGGGTTCGCCTGAAAAACCAGGCCATCTTTCATCAATAGTTTTCCAGGCTGGGATATCAACAAGGTGGCGCATATGACCATCATTGCTTTCATTCTCATGATGCCACCTCATTTTTTATGACATGTCCGCAGAGCTAGAACAACAAATAAAATCTTTCATTTATATATAATAGTATCATATAATAACACTATGAAAAATGGTTAAGATAATACAAGAAGGTGAAATCTTGAATACAATTATGGTGTTGAAAATCATACCCATACATTCTCCTTAGCCTCGGTGCTATGGGGAAATATCTTAACACCTTTGCAGGAACACCTTGACACACCTTTTGAGATTGAGCATCCACCTTCCATCGAGATTTTCCACATGTTGGGAATTCGTCTTTACTTTCGTTACTTCCTCGATATAAAATGCAATCATTGGGACATGCATGTATCATATCATAGTTTAATCCCAATGATTTTATCAACTTTTTTGCAGCATATGCAGAATCTGGAAGTGTGTTATCTCTAGGAAGTGTATTTTTATGCATTTTTAACATTTGTCCAAAACTTCTATCAGACCATCCACTATTCACTTTGAGATTGTAATATTCCATGGTTGTTGATAGTTTTGTGAAATCAACACAACCAGGGTACAATGTAATCTTTGCATCTTCGATTAACTTCCTATATTCATTAACTTCATTTAGTACATTTGTTGATGCCAACCCCACATTATCACAACCTTCATTTAGGTTTTGATCAAGACATGGATAAGCATCATTCACCATATGAAGCACTTGATCACCAACAATGGTTGTATCATCATCCTTTTCGAGTGGATCATTACCATTCTGAAACGATGTTCCAGGCTCATCAACCTGATTATCGTAATGGAATTCTACATGTCCATAACCCTATTAACAAGAAAATTAAAATTCATGTCAGGTATTTTATGGTCTTTATCAAAATTAGAATGAATAGATATTAGTCAAATAGGGGCCTTTATCAATGCAAATTAGCTTACCAGTTGAGATGATATATGCTCTATAACTTCATGTGGCTCATTTTCAAAGCATTGCCTAGCCTCATCAATAACAGATGGAATCTAAAGGTGAGAGGAAAACATAATTAAGCACATATAAATATAATTTATATCTTTATTTTTTTTTCCTTGGAAAAAGTCGTAATTTTATTTCATAAAAAATGAACAAAGTCGTAATTTTTTTTTCCTTGGAAAAAGTTGTAATTTTATATCTTTATTGTAATACAAGTAAGTTTGAAACTAGATCAATTCATTTATTTCAAGATACCTGACTGTGAATGCTCTCTAAATGAAAATACCAAATTTTATATTGTTTTATTATTCCATCACAAATCAAGTGCTCGCGTATTTTATCAAATGTTTGTAAATTGACTATGCCACATTTATTACATGGACATTTTATGGACATATTATTCCTTGAATGCGCCTCGGCAAACTTTAAGAATTCCTCAACCCCATCTCTATATTCTTGTAGTGTCCTACACATAACCAATTTCCATTAAGTCACATAAATTTAATTGAGAACAAGTTAGTGCTGATACATTTTTTTGGTATATCATGATGAATAACCAAATATAGAAACTATACCTATTTTTCAAGTTCATCCAGTTTCTTTTGTCCATTTGATAATATGCTCCAATCTCCTTTGAAATTATGTCTACAATGAACTAAAAACGTTAGTTGATACTAAACCTCATATATATTGAAAACACACAACGTTGCACTAACAACTTGCGGTCAAACAATTGCATAAACCCAATTTTCTTATTAAGAGGTATCCTGATATATAAAAAACTCCCTAAACTGTTCAAATATTTGACTTAGATCTTCTGGAAATAATCTTTGTGGCTTAATGCAGTATTGTAATTGTCTCTTTAGATGTCAATTTGTAGAACCATTGAAATTCGAACCAAGATGGCATCTAACTTCTTATAAAGTAGAACCCATAAAGATTCTACCCAGACTCAAAACTAATTCATTCCAGGCAGCCCTTCAATGCAGAGTGTTCAACATCAGTCCTCTTCATACTGAGCGTAATTCCAATGTAGTCAGCACTCCACCTTAGATCTCAGTTCAACCTTAAAATTAAAATGTAGCCCAACAGAGAGTAACACAATTAACTAATTCATTTCCTCATTAGCTTGTATATTCACCAGAGTTCATCAATCACACAAACATATATGAAATCAGCACACAACATCATGGCAAATAATCCTTTTCCATTTATTACTTGGAAATTTGCAGACTAATAAACAAACTTTGACCTATCCTCTATTTTTTTTGCCTTGATTCTTACATTTTATAGCTAACCTCCTAACCATCATTTTTCAAGCCTCTCTCTCTAACCCCTAATGCTCATAGGCATACAAGATATACTTGGAAACATAACTTGTAGCTAAACAACAAACCTCATACATTTATGGAACTAACTCCTAAAGTTTTTGTAAAGTTCTTGTAATTGTAATTGTCACTATTATGTGAAAATAAATTGATTTTCATCCTTAACACTATTTAATAATGTATATCTATAGGCTTGGCCTAAGCCTGTAAGTTGAGTTGTTGTTTATACTTACATATGCAAAAATGGAAATCGGACACATGGGTCTTATTTGGAATCGTGTCACATATCCCATCCTCTTGTTGGTTCCTCCGAGTTCATTCTCATGTTACCCGGGGAGCGGATTTATTGCATACTTGTCGTAGAACAAATGAATCACTTTTTCTGCCTAGATTAAAGGATCTGTCGATTCTTTGAATCTTGACAGATCCTCCCTGAGCCTAAAGGAAAGAGGCCTACTAATCATATTAGTTCTCTCCTCCATTTCTATGTATTAGTGCTCCATTCTTGTTACTCTTTTTGACTTTTTTAACTTGCAAGAGAAATGGAAAAATATCATTTCACAATTCTTGTGGCCAATATAACAAACCCTTATATACGTTGTTGCATACAATAGAAGTCCAGGACACAATCAAACCAAGCCACAGCAGCTGCTACCTCATTAATCAGGACATAGAGTAACCCCAGCAGATGATGGTAAGGTAGATCAAACCTCAACAGTCCCTCCTTAGGCCACGACTCAGCAGATCATACCTCAAACAAACTCACATTAAAATTTTTTGACATACCATGAGGTCTTGACTCTTGTCCTTAAAACAAGGAGGGGTTCAATGTAAAATCTTGTAAATGTTCAATAGTTAGCAAGGTTAAACTAGAAGTTTCCAAGTGTGATGAGGTGTTAATGATGCATCATCCTTTAGGATAGAGCCAAAATCCTATTTAGGGAGGCATTTACAGACATAAAGAAAGGTCGTTAGGGTTAAATCATTAAATTGATTCTTCATATATACGATTGTAAGCCTACGGGCCACAACAAAGGTAGAGTAGATGTTGAATATTGTAACTTCTAAGAATATTATATTTGTACATTATTTATTCCGGAGATGTTCCATCCCTCCGAGGTGATTCTATTATGTATCCGGAGATGTTTATTCCTCCGAGGAGTTGTGGCAACTAGGGTTATTAGACCCACCATGTGGGGGTCGGCCCAGTCAGTTATAATAGGGTATTTAACCTAATGGTTAAATACGAGCCTACATGTACTTGTGTAAAATATATGTCAGAGTAGTGTATAAATAGAGGAGGTGTGTTCCTCATTTGACACACTCACACACTTGAAAAGAGGAGCACTTGTCTGGGAGATTTGCTAAGGAGGATTAGAAGGAGGGAGCACATCTTGTATTTTTGTTTATCATCTTATTGAGGAAAGCTTTGCTGGGTTTTCTACCCCATGAGGGTTTCCCAGGATAAATCTGTGTCTCTTGTGTTTATGCTATGCTTGTTGTTTCTTCAGTGATCCTATATATGCTATTATTGTGAAATGGAATGTAATGCTACTATTTTCTGTCTTAGCATATTGAGTTTTAACATGGTATCAGATCTAACCTGAAGGAAGACAAGGTATGGCACTTACGACACTTGCTTTACTTCCGACAATTTGAAGGTTAGGGTTTTACATAGCAAAAACCAGTCATCGTGGCACTTTCGCTATAAATCCATTTCTGCGAAGGTTCAGGGTCTGAAAAGTTTACAGGTTAAAGATAACATCCCCAGGTACCTTGTGTCCAAAGGGAACCCTCATATTCGTTGCACTTTATGAGTTATGATCAGTACAAGTTAGGGTTTCTGCCTCTTCCAGATCTCAGTCAAAATCAGGTGACCTTGGCAAAAGGGTCATAACTTGGGCTAGGAAGCTCCAAATGAAATTTCGTAAAAGGTTAAAGGTATTACACAGACTGTACTATCTCAAAAAAAGTTTTCAGAGGCCGAAGGTGAACCAGTGACACGTGGCACGCCGTACAAGTTCGCTCTCCTATTTTATCCCATAAACAGGTCACGTTGCGACACTTGGGAAAACTCTCTCTCAGAGAGTCCAATTGAGGTCAGACCTGTCAAGATGAAAAGATAACAAGGCGAGCTATCTTAGGAAAAAACTTTCAGAGGCCGAAGTTCAAATAGTGACACGTGGCACGCCGTACAAGTTCGCTCTCCTGTTTTATCCCATAAACAGGTAACGTTGTGACACTTGGCATAACTCTCTCTTAGAAAATCCAATTGAGGTGAGACCTGTCAGGATGGAAAGATGACAGGTCAGGATACTGCAGAAAAAGTTTTCAGACCCTGTGGAGCAAAAATTTCAGAGTTATAGCAGAAGCAATCAGGTGCATATTTCTGTCAAAACAGAATTATTTTTAGCACCTTTATTCATGGCTTCCGGAATTTAGGGTTTCGGAGAATGTTGGAATTTTTTGAAGTCTGTAACCATGGCTGGAAGCTCCTTAGAAAAATAAGAGTTTAGAGCCTTGGATCAAACCTTTTGATTGGATAGAAGGGTGGGCTTCATCAAACCCTAGTTCGGGTTCCTGTCCAAAAGATCCAAAAGTTTCGAAGGCAATTTTGAGGGGTCAAATTTTGGAGATTTCAAAATTGAAGAATGCTAGGTTGATCAGCTCAGAAAGACACATTCTTCCATCCATTCAGAAGTATGAAAGTCAAAGATTGAATTTTTAGGGTTTCTCTAGCAAACCCTAATCAAGCTCCAGATCAAGTTTCAGGGGAGTTGAGGCTAAGGCCTTAAATAAGAAGACTACAAAAAGTCTCGACAGGTATGACTTAAGGAGGTTCAGGTATGCCTTGAAATCTGATTCTTGATTAAGTTCATAATGTGTTTGTCTTCATGTTATTTATTAGTACAATCTTGATTAATGTTATTAATTGTCTTATCACCCTAGTAACAATATGAATGCTTGTGAATGATCGAAGACATTCATTGATTAGGGCTATATGATTGTACTTATGCATTATGGTGTTGTGTGAGGTTGATGTTGTCTGCTAACAAGACACAGGTACATTACAAAAGACAAATCAAGTTCCATGACCATGACAACATGAAGACAAAGACTCACGAGGTTTGTATGAATTTGTTATATTATGTTTAACCTGCGAGACATGCAGGTTCTAGCTCAAGATCTCTAAATCATTGAAGAGATTGTTTAGGTATGTTGTACATAACTAAGCAGGTATACTAATCCAGGTATGTTTTCCTATGTCATGTTAGAATCTTACCTTGTGTAAGTATACTTGGTATGATTGGTAAGTAATCAAGGGTTTATGCATATTATGTCTCTTATCTTGGTTGATGATTTAACTAACTAGATCAAACAAGAATATGCATGAGTAAAAGAAGACTTCCTTGAAACCCTGAATACTAATGATCATGACTGTACATATTCAAGATTATTTAGAATTAGAATGTTTTGATAATATTGAGAATATACTAATGAATGTATGTTTGTGTATGAGATCATGAGGATGACACTAGTGTACACTTGAGCATGCACAGTGGTACAGAATGAATAGAAGTTCAGAAGACATACAGAAGATCAAGCAGGAGGCAACCACACAAACATAAAAGATAATTATTTGAGTTGTTATTAGAAATAGTTAATGATATTGCTTGTATGCATATTTGTATTCCTAGAATATATCATGCTGAGTGTAAACATTCATAAAGCATTGAACAGTATACTACTAATATGCATATGATTGGTAAGTTGGACAAACATTCCATTGTTGCTTATCTAGAATGAAACCTCTTTGCTGACATGCTGAGAGCTATGCACACTCTCGATAGTATGTTCTGGTAGAGATGGAAGGCATCTAGATAGCCACTATATGCATACAGGATATGGGAAAGTGTTGTGCCAAATTATTGGTCAAAATAGTTGCATAACTATGTAAATGATATCTGTATGCATAATAGGTTATCATGTCAAATATGATTTGATGATTATGAAGTATTACTAATCATGTACTTAATTTTGATTTGTAGGAAAGATCATGATGAATGATGAACTCTGAACAAGCGATGGATGTTCAACAAAAGATTTACAAATCAAACACACTATAGAAAGCTTGTGGTTAAGAGATTCTCTTAGAAAGAGGAAGAGAATCATGATGAGATGTTTTGCTCCAAGGGACTAGATAAGACCATTCTCTTAATAATGTAATCAGGTTTTGTATGGGTTCCCAGGATCGGTAGTCAATTGATGAGCTTAATGATCATCATGGATGATGTGGATCTCAACCTTTGCTACAAGGTTGAATATGGGTTCTATGCACATATGACATGGATGCAAGAAGGAACTCACTACAGAGTTTGAATGATTTTGAGGCTCATATTAGTAGACCCATCTGATGAGAGATGGCACAGATAGATATGCAGAAGATCACTCAATGCTAAGTGTGAATAATGGATAATTGACAGCTTCATGACAAAGCTTGGGCTTTACCAGAAGTAAAGCTGTTCCTAACCTTTACCTTAAGGTTGTGGATGATGAACCTATCATTCCATTATTGTATGACAATGATCTCTTTCTGACAAGGAATGAGAAACAGGTCATGAAAATGGCTGCAGAAATGAAAATGAAAGATCTCGGATTAATGCACTACTTCTTAGGTCTAGAAGTATGGCAAGATCCAAAAGGAATCTTTTAATTCAAGGTAAGTATGCTGTGAAGTTTCTAAAAAGATTTGATATGTTGGAGTATAAAGCCATGGCCACTCCCATGGACTCCAACTTGAAGTTGTTAGTTAATGACTCATCGTATTTAGTATAGACAAATTATTGGGTCATTGATGTATTTAACAAATACTAGGCTAGATATATGCTTTGTTGCAAATACCCTAAGTCAGTATCTAGTAGAACCTAGAAAGGTTCACTTAATAACTACAAAGCATGTAGTGAGGTACCTAAAAGGTACATTAGATTTTGGTCTATATTATCTTGGAGGTCATGAACTCCGTTTACATGGTTACTCAGATTCTGATTGGGCAGGAAGTGCCTCAGACAGAAAGAGTACATCAGGTGGATGTTATAGTCTTGAATCTGCCATGATCTCATGGTTCAACAAGGAACATTCTAGTGTGGCTCTCAGTACAGCTGAAGCAGAATATATATATAGCTGTCTGCTCTGCTAGCTATGAAGCAGTGTGGCTTCAGAAGCTATTATATGGAGTGTTTGACTTAGAAATGAATTCCACTATGATTATGTGTGACATTCAAAACTGCATCAAGATAGAAAATCTTGTATTCCACGATAAGCCAAAAACACATAGAGATCCGATACTTCTATATACGAGATATGGTGCAGAGAGGACCTATCAAGCTCGAGTATATAAGCAGTGAGGATCAGATTGCTAATATCTTGACTAAACCTCTGTCTCGAGTAAAATTTGAATACTTCCGAGACAAGCTTAGTATAGTCCAGAAGGACCCTCCTCGAAAGGGGGAGTAGCATAGTATCTGATAACAAGTCTGTCTCATCAATGATGAGGTTACGTATTTACTGCACCTAGTTACTTAGAATTATTTAGATTTAGGAATCTTATATTTTTTTCTTTTGATGATAGATGTATACATGCTTTTGATGATAGATGTTATGCATGTTCTGATGATGAGGATACATGTTTTGATGATGAGGATACATGTTTTGTTATACAAGTTTTGATGATGAGGATACATGTTTTGATGATGAGGATACATGATTGACACATGTTTTGATGAAGTCCTTGGTGGACTTGAGGGGATTGGATCATCCCTGGACTTCAGTCCTAAAGAGAGCCGTAGACGTATGTCTTCGAGAATGAAGTCCTTGGTGGACTTGAGGGGATTGGATCATCCCTGGACTTCAGTCCTAAAGAGAGCCATAGACGTATGTCTTCGAGAATGAAGTCCTTGGTGGACTTGAGGGGATTGGATCATCCCTGGACTTCAGTCCTAAAGAGAGCCGTAGACGTATGTCTTTGAGAATGAAGTCCTTGGTGGACTTGAGGGGATTGGATCATCCCTGGACTTCAGTCCTAAAGAGAGCCGTAGACGTATGTCTTCGAGAATGAATTCCTTGGTGGACTTGAGGGGATTGGATCATCCCTGGACTTCAGTCCTAAAGAGAGCCGTAGACGTATGTCTTCGAGAATGAAGTCCTTGGTGGACTTGAGGGGATTGGATCATCCCTGGACTTCAGTCCTAAAGAGAGCCGTAGACGTATGTCTTCGAGAATGAAGTCCTTGGTGGACTTGAGGGGAATGGATCATCCCTGGACTTCAGTCCTAAAGAGAGCCATAGACGTATGTCTTCGAGAATGAAGTCCTTGGTGGACTTGAGGGGATTGGATCATCCCTGGACTTCAGTCCTAAAGAGAGCCGTAGACGTATGTCTTCGAGAATGAAGTCCTTGGTGGACTTGAGGGGATTGGATCATCCCTGGACTTCAATCCTAAAGAGAGCCGTAGACGTATGTCTTCAAGAATGAAGTCCTTGGTGGACTTGAGGGGATTGGATCATCCCTGGACTTCAGTCCTAAAGAGATCCTTAGACGTATGTCTTCGAGAATGAAGTCCTTGGTGGACTTGAGGGGATTGGATCATCCCTGGACTTCAGTCCTAAAGAGATCCTTAGACGTATGTCTTCGAGAATGAAGTCCTTGGTGGACTTGAGGGTATTGGATCATCCCTGGAATTCAGTCCTAAAGAGATTCGTAGACGTATGTCTCCGAGAACAAAATCCTGAATAAACAGGTAAGGGGATTGGATCGTCCTCGGAATTTAGTCCTTTGAATTGAGCCGTAGACATGATCTCTCCGAGAACTAAATCCTGAATGAACAGGTAAGGGGATTGGATCGTCCTCGGACTATGGTCCTTTGAATTGAGCCGTAGACATGAGGTCTCCAAGAATTGAATGATAGGACTGGATCGTCCCTGGACTTCGGTTCAAAAGGTACATGATAGGACTGGATCGTCCCTAGACTTCGGTTCAAAAGGTACATGATAGGACTGGATCGTCCCTGGACTTCGGTTCAAATGCTACATGATAGGATTGGATCGTCCCTGGACCTCGGTTCAAAATGTACATGACAAATCCTAGAATTGTTCTAGGTTACATCCAGCATGAAACAGGGCTGGCTCTGTAGATATGATACATCCAGCATGAAATAGGGCTGGCTCTGTAGATGTGATACATCCAACATGAAACAGGGCTGGCTCTGTAGATATGATACATCCAGCATGAAACAGGGTTGGCTCTGTAGATGTGATACATCCAGCATGAAACAGGGCTGGCTCTATAGATGTGATACATCCAGCATGAAACAGCGCTGGCTCTGTAGATATGATACATCCAGCATGAAACAGGGCTGGCTCTGTAGATGTGATACATCCAGCATGAAACAGGGCTGGCTTTGTAGATGTGATACATCCAGCATGAAACAGGGCTGGCTCTGTAGATGTGATACATCCAGCATGAAACAGGGCTGGCTCTGTAGATGTGATACATCCAGCATGAAACAGGGCTGGCTCTATAGATGTGATACATCCAGCATGAAACAGGGCTGGCTTTGTAGATGTGACACATCTAGTATGAAAAAGGACTGGCTCTGTGGCGGTAAATCCTAGATCTGATCTAGGTCACATCCAGTATGAAAAAGGACTGGCACTGTCGTTGGGATTGGATTGTCCCTAGACATGAGACTTGTCTTAAAGAGATAAGCATTGATCATCCTGGAACTTGATCTGGATTGCATCATCCATGGACCTATGTTCTAAAGAAAGCAGGATTGATCATCCTGTAATATGATCGTGTGATGACGATGCTGACGATCGTGTGATGACAATGCTGATCGTATGACGATGCTGCCGATCGTGTGATGACGATGTTGATCGTATGATGACGATGCTGTCGATCGTGTGATGACGATGTTGATCGTATGATGACGATGCTATTGATCGTGTGATGACGATGCTGATCGTATGATGATGATGATGATCGTATGATGACGATGTTGCTGATCGTGTGATGACGATGCCGATGATCATGTGATGACGATGCTGATGATCGTGTGATGACGATGCTGATGATCATGTGATGATGATGCTGATGATCGTGTGATGACGATGCTGATGATCGTGTGATCGTGTGATGATGATGATGATGATGACGATGCTGATGATCGAGTAATATCAACTCTGATGATGTTGATGTTCTAGTAACTAGTTGAGTTACTGATGATGATGAATTGAAGAAAGCTTCCGATGATATATAGATGATGTATTCAATGACTCCTTGCTCCTGCAGATGTTGTTATAATATCCTTCTCGTTAAGGGGGAGTGTTGAATATTGTAACTTCTAGGAATATTATATTTGTACATTATTTATTCCAGAGATGTTCCATCCCTCCAAGGTGATTCTATTATGTATCCAGAGATGTTTATTCCTCCGAGGAGTTGTGGAAACTAGGGTTATTAGACCCACCATGTGGGGGTCGGCCCAGTCAGTTATAATAGGGTATTTAACCTAATGGTTAAATACGAGCCTACATGTACTTGTGTAAAATATATGTCAGAGTAGTGTATAAATAGAGGAGGTGTGTTCCTCATTTGACACACTCACACACTTGAAAAGAGGAGCACTTGTCTGGGAGATTTGCTAAGGAGGATTAGAAGGAGGGAGCACATCTTGTATTTTGGTTTATCATCTTATTGAGGAAAGCTTTGCTGGGTTTTCTACCCCATGAGGGTTTCCCAGGATAAATCTGTGTCTCTTGTGTTTATGCTATGCTTGTTGTTTCTTCAGTGATCCTGTATATGCTATTATTGTGAAATGGAATGTAATGCTGCTATTTTCTATCTTAGCATATTGAATTTTAACAGTAGAGGTGAGGTAGAGGCAGAGAGGATAGGAAAATAGAGAGGAGAGGACTAGGGTAGAATACTCCCATATTGTGTAATCACGTCACGAAATTCTGAGTAATTGAATTTGATTAATGAAAGCATTTTATATGCATATGGACTTGTGAATATCTCTTTCTACATATTTTTTATGAAGTTCATTGTCTCTATTGAATGTGAATGGCGTCCTGCTGAAAACATAAAGTCATTTACTCTGGAATTTGTATGTAATTCCTACAGCAAAAAATGAGTACATAGGCTTTGTTAATTGGCTGACTTCCTGATAGTAAGCAGCTATAGGAATATGTGATTTCTGTGAAGTATTTAGAATTGGAAGATCCTTCTGAAAACTGACTCGATGTGATTGTTTATCACTCGAGTGTCCTTATGTTATGAGATCTCAGGTTATGCAAATCGGAAGGAAGTGAAGCGATTGAAATTGGAATATCAAGTTACTTCAATTAGATTGTTTAAAGTACATTCTGCATAAAAACCTAACCCTAACCAGAATTTAACAGAATAAATACTGTCACTGAAGGTAAAATATTGGAGATTTTAGCATTTGTTTAACATTTTTATACAGAGATTGAGTTACGGAATTGATAGCCAGGTTCCATATTTCAGGGTTAGGGTTTGAATATTTGGAAGTGTGTTGAAGGGTAGTAGTTATTTTTTTCCACTTGTTCATGAAAAACTAAGGTTCTCAAATGTAGAAACAAACACTGAAGAAATGAATGTTGGCATGGAGGAAAAATCGTGGCAAATTGTCATTGTGCACAAATTTGAATACCCAGGTATACTCTGTTTGGGAATCGAACTCCATTTTAGATTCCATTTGTGTATGGGCAGCAGTATATCATGGCCCAGTTGTAATCATATTATTAAATGGAAAACGCCATTATGAACAAAGAAATTGAATTTATACTCAAGGTAAGAGTTCAGGAATTTGGGGAAGTGTTTTTTGTTGAAATTGCAAGTGGTTCCTACATCAGAAATAAAAAGAAGAGCTGCATGGATAGCGTTGGAACCTGATTTCCGCAGTTCGTCTCACTCCCTTTCCTTATGATCGGAACCTATGTCTATCTCTCCATTCGCAGTTCAACCCATCAACATTTCATTGTGATTTTTTGTCTATCTCTCCATGTGTGTGGTTTAAGCGAGAGCAAATCATTCCCACCCTAATTTCATCTGCACCAAAATTCAAAAATTGAATTTTTTAGTCTTTGAAAATGGTATCTTTTGAATCTTTGAAAATGGTATAAAATTGAATCTTTTTAATCTTTAAAAATGGTATAAAATTGAACCTTTCGAATCTTTGAAAATGCAGGCATCGTTTCTTGATGTAATTTAATTTACGATATACAAAGTGACAAAGTGTTACCATTATTGCAGTTTATTATTTAAATATTATTATCCGCAAAATCAAGAGTCATGCATTACTTCACAATATCTCAGCTTGCCATAAACCCTAGGTGAAGGCATACCTGGTTGGAGACCATGCGTTACACATCAAAGAATACCCGAGTATAATTGCTCTACTACAGAAGGATAGTGAGCTAGAGAATAACGAACCCCAATCATATACACAAGAGGAACACCAAGTTGATAGAACATGATGAGAACATGACTCTCTCATATATATTATAGAGGTCTAGGGGTATAAAGCCTCCAATAAGTATATGATCCCACACAAGACTGACTTAACCAACGAGTTAAGTTAGGGGTCACACATCATGACCAATACTCCAATGTTAGGTGATCAGGGGCTAGCAACCACATAAGGACTTATCTATACATATGACACATGGAACACCCATCAAGGAAACCAACTCAGTCCACCATCCTTAAGTACTACTACCACCATCAAGGGATGAAAACGGTGAGGGCCAACTATTTGCTAAGGGATCCATCCCCTGGCTCAGTGGCATTGGAAAATGCTACTGTCTCTCTAACTAATCCTCTCACTTTTGTTTCTAGTATTAAAACGTAGATCCACTCTCTGTTTCATGACAACCCTGCGATGGGTGGGCCACACCCTCTTGTGAATGTGTATTCGGCTATAATGACAAACAACATTATAATATAGGTGGTTCTTTCAAAGCTCATATTAATGCAAAACAACATGCTTACGTTCCAACTTCATCCCTAGATATGATGGTAGCTATAGAAACAGTAAGCAAATTATAGGATCACATGTTTATAGAAAATGCACAACTACATAGCATGTATCATGGGAAGCCCTCATGGGGGAGAAAACCCAATTACAACCTTTCACTGTGATAGAATCCGTAAAATCAGGAGTCATGCATGACTTCGCAATGTCTCAGCTTTCCATAAACCTTAGGCGAAGGCATACCTGGTGGGAGACCATGCGTTACACATCAAATAATACCCGATTATAATTACTCTACTACAGAAGGATAGTGAGCTAGAGAATAAGGAACCCCAATGATACACATAAGAGGAAGACCAAGTTGATAGAACATGATGAGAACATGACTCTCTCATATATATTAAAGAGGTCTAGGGGTATAAAGCTTCCAATAAGTATATGATCCCACACAAGACAGACTTAACCAACGAGTTAAGTTAGGGGTCACACATCATGACCAATACTCCAATGTTAGGTGATCAGGTGCTTGCAACTACATAACGACTTCTCTATACCTATTGCACATGGAACACCCATCAAGGAAACCAACTCAATCCACCATCATTAAGTACTGCTACCACCATCAAGGGATAAAAAGGGTGAGGGACAACTATTTGCTAAGCGATCCATCCCCTGGCTCAGTGTCATTTGAAAATGCTACCGTCTCTCTGACTAGTCCTGTCACTTTTGTTTCTAGTATTAAAACGCAGATGCACTCTCCGTTTCATGACAACCCTACAATGGGTGGGCCGCACCCTCCTGTGAATGTGTATTCGGCTATAATGACAAACAACATTATAATATAGGTGGTTCTTTCAAAGCTATATTAATGCAAAACAACATGCTTACATTCCAACTTCATCCCTATATATGATGGTACCTATAGAAACAGTAAGCAAATTATAGGATCACATGTTTATAGAAAATGCACAACTACACAACATGTATCATGGAAAGCCCTCGTGGGGGGAAAAACCAATTACAACCTTTCACTGTGATAAAATCCGCAAAATCAAGAGTCATGCATGACTTCACAGTGTCTCAACTTTCCAAAAACCCTAGGCGAAGGCATACCTGGTGGGAGACCATATGTTACACATCAAAGAATACCCGAGTATAACTGCTCCACTTCAGAAGGATAGTGGGCTAGAGAATAATGAACCCCAATCATACACACAAGTGGAAGACCAAGTTGATAGAACATGATGAGAACATGAGTCTCTCATATATATTATAGAGGTCTAGGGGTACATGGAACACCCATCAAGGAAACCAACTCAATCCACCATCATTAAGTAATTCTACCACCATCAAGGGATAAAATAGGTGAGGGCCAACTATTTGCTAAGGGATCCATCCCCTAGCTCGGTGGCATTGGAAAATGCTACCGTCTCTCTGACTAGTCCTCTCACCGGCGTTTGAAAATGCACAACTACACAACATGGCTACTAGCCATTAATGTGTCCTCATTGACAAGGAGTGGGAATAGTTAGGGGCTCTAACCACTATATCGACATCGATAGGGAGTGGGGTTGATCATCACATAACAACACAATTGCTATAATGTCCACCCACTCTTCTAGTGCAAGAAGAGACACACCATTCTACTAGTCCATGGAGAATATTGTATCATTGATCCCGCAAACATAAAAAATAATGAGTTTGAGGAATGCATCCATATTATGGTTCATTTGATTCAGGCCACCTATGTGGTTACAATAGTCTAATAGTAGGTGAAAACACCAAGGTTAAAATGCATG
The DNA here is from genome assembly GCA_027924585.1 of Larix kaempferi. Lineage (NCBI taxonomy): Eukaryota > Viridiplantae > Streptophyta > Pinopsida > Pinales > Pinaceae > Larix > Larix kaempferi. Next base: position 1,724,219 of record BSBM01000260.1, on the reverse strand, counting down.
ATTTTGTTTGGTATTTGTAAAGGTGTTAATTCCTCAACATGAAGTCATATTAATGGATAGGGTAATTTTAGAATAGTGATAATTGCAATCCATGATAAGAACCTTGGATCACAAATTTTGGTTTGATCTTATCTTAGGCATCACTCATGATGTTTGATCAAGGAAGCAAATCACTAGCATGGATGAGGGTGAGAATTTACTCAAGAGACCTTTCGCATTACTAACAGAAAATTTCCACATATTTAGAGGAACTTTTGCATATTTGAAGGCATACCTCACCATTGAGGTTCATATATATGTTTTTAAATGTCTTTGCTTAGATGGTATACTAGGTCTTGGCACCTCTTTTATGGTGTGAGAATGTGTTGTAGGCAATGAAGTTTAAGTAGGTCCATTTCAACTTTATTTAATTGTTGCATTAGTTTTTGTAGGAGAAGGGTTAACATTAATAGAAAACCAATGCATTACACTCACCATTCCAGACTTTTTTTCACACCATTAGTTTGATTGAGAAATTATATTGTTTGACTTATAATGATTTTACTCTTGTACATGTGAAGATGTTAACTTTATGTTTTTTCAAATCCATATGCTTTCCTTCTAGTTGTGCATTTTTTAGTGGATTGTGTATCTTCTATAATCATGACTACCTCTTAAAATTTTAAGGATCCATACTTAAAAATGTATAAGTCTTGGCAAATCCAACCAATTCTTAAATTCTAACTATAAAATATTTGGTGATACTTTTTAAGTTTTTTTTTAATTTATAAGTATTTTATGTACTTTATATAATAATTTGGAGAAAATAGCAACATCTGTAAATGAAAATAGGAACATCTATTGTCAAGAAAAGAATGTTTGGATTTGTATTTCCCTCCATTGTTTTTAGCATTTAGATTTCCCTCCAAATTTTTATTCATTTTGTAATATATATAGGAACAAAGATCATATGTATTCAACAATATTTTAATTGAAAACATTTTTTGCTTGGCGTTGAAGTTAAAAAGCTATGAAGACTAGAGGAAATGAGAAGCAAACTCTCTTACAACAGGCAATCTTAACCCATGGAAACAAAAAGAGGTACCATTGCCTTGTACTATTGTTTGTACGATATTGCTCATACTATTGTTTTGTCTTTATTGTCCCTTTGTACTATATTGCTCATACTATTGTTTTGTCCTTATTTGCCATTGTTTTTTCCTTATTGTCCCTTTCAGTCTAGATGAATTATGATGAGTATTTCAAAATTTAATAGTATTTTAAAATCATATTTGCAAATGACATTTACCGTGGATAATTGGCCTTTTGCAAAGACATTTTTTGTTATCTTGTTAGTTGTTTTTGTCCATTCATGAACTAGATATTAAAATACATTACATCATCAAACTGTGGATTTGAAATAAGTAGGCCAACATGTGGTGCCACCAGCCGTTTCCACCCTTGTTGATGCAGGAGATGGTCAGACCTGCTCCATTCCCTAATCTCGTAGTATTAGAATAGGGTTACCAGAATTTTCCAGATGTATTGTTACTGGAAATCCACTTACTCACAAATCCAAACAAAAAATGTAGATTCGCTCTTTCCAAAAGTTATAGAGGTCTTATAAACACCTGAGTCAGTCTCTCCAACATCTAGTTAGCAAAAATCATAGAATTTCTTCAAGGAAAAATATTGGAATCTAAACCGGAAGTAAATAGTGAGATTTATAGATTCTAAACCAGTTAAGCAAATTTATATCAAAATTCTCATAACCCCACCTCACATCTACTCAATATTTAGATCTGTGCAGCATAATTTCCAAACACTCTTCATGAATTAGTAGTCCACAAGAACATGTTTTGTGGTTTCAGCATTCTGCATACATAGACAACATCTGCTGGGATCAATCCAGCCTTTTTTAAAAATATTTTCCCATGTCCTGAGATGCCCCTATTGGCAATATGGCAGTTATGTCCTTAGAATCGCAAACCCTGAAGTCACTCTTGGTTTCTGATGAACATAACTTTGTGATCAAACAATAGAGGTGACCAGGTCCCGGTATCTGATCTTGTGGGCAAGATAGTTGCTTTGTTCTTCTGTGACAAGTTTTTCTCCACCGTTACTGCAAATCTTATAAAGATGGAGATATTAATAAGAAGAATCCAGAAGATTAAAGAAGATCATGCCCAAGTTTTGGGAGAAAGGAAGCCCGTAGAAAACCCAAGCATGCAGTTTTGAATGAAATGAAACCTACAGGATTGAAGTTAATTTATGAATTAACTGACTAGTTAATTAATTAATTAGTTCATTAAAACAGATATTTGAAAGGGTGTGAAGCCAGCAAACCTGGAAGATGTCTAGTAAGATTTTAATTGGTTAAATAATCAAAATCTGCAAAAGACAGAAATATGAATTAAAAGGTTTAATAATAGAAGATTCAATGAAGCATGTGATGATTACACATCAAAGAATACCCGGAAAATCTAAATAGAAGGAGAGTGTGTCTTGGAGTCATAAGTTGCAGTACAGCATCCTGAGCAGTCCAAGATGCAATAGCATCCTGAACCAGTTAATAACATTAGATTTCATATATTTTGCCTGTAAAACTTTTGACCACAGAGTATTCCCAAAAAGCACCCTCTATATTTTAGTATACATTGTTAGACATTTTGTTATGAATGAGTTAAAGATATTTGTATAATGTTCATAAATACTATTTAATTTTCAAGATTGTGTTAGTTGGCTTGTTTCAACGATGTGTTAAATATAAATGATTTTTTTTGTTATGCAGTTTATTTGCGGGTGTCCATATCAAAGTAAGACATTTTTTTGTTTTGTTTGGGATTTCAATAACTTCAATATTTTTTTAACAATTACTGTCCTTTCTTTTATACCTTAAAAATTGTCTAACTTTCTTTGAGCACAAGTTGCAATCCATATTTGTAGGGAGCTAACAGGATTAAATTAAGACATTGCAATACATCACTTTTAACAAATTCAGGGTGCATTACCAAAAGAAATGACAATGTTATATGTGGCACAACTTCAGGTAAATATTTTAAACATGATGGTAACTTATTATTTATTTTTTAATTAATAAACAATTATATTAAAAAAATTCATAATATACTTGACCATGGGCTCTAAGATGGGAAACAAATTCCAACAAAATATAGCATGGGGATCCACTGTCCCATTACAAAGTGAATCTACTTGATATAGTGTCGACAACAATTCTAATGCACATACTCTTGAGAAAGATGTGAAAGAACCACTGGAAGGTATGATAATTTCTAAACATTTTTTTTCCTATACAAGTATTTCAATATTTCATATTAACAATTTCATATTGTCATTGTCTCAAGAGGGGTACTGGTTTGTTTTTCCAGAAAATTTTCAACAGGAACCACCACGACAAGATCATGTTTTGGAGGAGGAACCACCACAACAAGAGCATGTTTTGTATCAGGATCCACCACAACAAGAGCATGGTTTAGAATATGCAAATGCATCTACCCAAGCTAGTACTGCAATAAATGTGAAAATAAGGAGTAGAGGACCAACAAAATGTCTCTTTGGAACCACTATAGAGGGCATTGCATTGCCTAAAATTCAATTTAATGAGAGGGGCCAGCCTATTGGTCCACATTCAGAGAAATTCTCCTCATTTTTAGGTGTTCTTGCAAGGGAAATTCTAGGAATCAAGCACATGGAATGGAAAAAAGTGTATGAAGTGCAAAAGAAAGACATGTGGAGTGCAATCAATGTGAGCATCAACTTATTCTAAACTTTATATATTGATGCATATTGAGCTTGTGTGTGATAGGTTTAGTTTCAAATAACGTTTGTATCTAATAATGGATTGTTTATCTATTATAGCGTACCTACCAAATAGATCCGTCAACAGAGCAATGGTGTCATAAAGCAATATCTCAACGCTTGAGAACCTATAGATATAATTTGTATAAGAAATACTATTTGAAATACGAAACAGATGAGGAGAGGATTGCAAACCTTCCTATTGGAGTAAATGAAACTGATTGGATTGAATTTGTTAGATTATGATCTGATCCTAAATTCAAGGTAAAAATGAAAGATAGATTTGAATGCTACCATCTTTGATTTTGAATCCTCCCATACAATCAACTATAATCTTAGCATCTATTTTTTTATTGAGTTGCAGGAGAGGTCAAAAACAAATAAGGAAAATAGTGCAATAGAACAAGAGACCCACACTTCTGGCTGTAGAGGTTACTTTAGGGTTGAAGATGACCTCGTAAGTTGCAACAAATTCTATTATTTGTTCACAATTAACAACTTTAAATATAGTTAACTAGATTGATGTATTTATTGATAGTAGAATCAATCTCATGGTCCAAGTGATAATCCTATAACTAGGGTTGATGTGTGGATGAAATGCCATTAAAAGAAGGATGGCACTCCAATGTCATCATTCATTGCGGAGAAAATAGTAAGTTCCAAACCTATTCTTGTATCATTTTTTTTTTTTTAGAGTTAATGATGTTTCTTATATGAGTTTGTTGAAATGTTTTCATTGCTAGAATCAAATTGAATCAGCACAAAATGAGTCAGTGTCTCCTGCATATGCTACAAAGAAAGATGCCCTTGCTATAGTTTTGGGGCCTAAGAGGAGGGGTCGTGTATGTGGGGTTGGATTCAGAGTCACTCCAACTATATTATTTGGAAATGAGCGTTCCTACAAGAAGGAATTTCATAATACTAAAGAGAAATTAAGAGAAAAAGACAAGGAACTCGGAAGATTGAAAAAAGTTGTTGAAGAATTAATGGAATGGAAAGCTGCCATGGAGGTGAGGAAAGAAAGTGGCAGAGTTGTTCCAAAATCCAACAATGTAAGGATTGCATGTGTAGACTTTAATTTTTTATGTAGGCCATCTTTGAAGTTGGGGATTTCAAAATCATAATGCTAACATGAACATGATCGTATTGTTGTAGGGTGTGTAATATATGAATTATTGTTTTTGCATCCTAACCCTTTATCTTCTGATTTCATGATATCTAATGCAAACTATTATATTGGCAAAGTAATATTGCCATGTTAGACGTTGAACCAAATCGAGGATCTCCACAACTGTCACCTCTTAATCCAGTCACCCCAATCCATGTAGTTTTTTAAACCAACTCTTATTTTTTCCATTTTTATTTTCCATTCTTTGAAAATCACTCACAAGTATTTATTTTTTAGGAGAGTCTCTAGAATAATCCTGGTCAAGGTTCATTGGAAAAAAATACAATGGCTCCTAGACCATCTAATACATTTCATATTCCAAAGTCAATGGTGAGTTTTGAAACTATTTAATATTTACTGCAATGTTATAATCTTTATTTCACTATATCTTACAAGTATTTATTTACTAACAGGCTTCTCTGAGTCCTCATCATGCTTTTCCAAAACAAACTCCTTTGACTTCGGGAGAACATAATCATGACCCAATTGGAAAATCAATACAACAGGTAAGTTCTAAGCCTCTTTATTTCTATATTTAATATTCCATTCTTATTCCAAGGAATCTCACGGGAATTTGTTTATTGGTAGGTTCAACTGCAATTACCATCTTCAGATGCGGGATTGAATGGAAAAAAATGTTTACTAACATATTTTAATGGTCAATTGAAGCTTGCAAAGGGTTACGTCAAAAGAATTGAACCAAACTTTGTCATGCCTAATGGGGAAAAATTAGGTGAGGGATATTATCTTGTGTGCCCAAAATCAATTCTGGTTGATCCTGATTACAAAATCAAGCTTAAGCATAGAAGTAATCAATGCAAGTATTTAGCGGATGCAATTAACAATTTTATACCTTGGAAAAGCAATGAAATTGAATTGATCAAAGATTGAGAAGAATGTGATCTCGGAGTAAAAAACAGGAGGATGGGCTAGGTGTTAGGATTCCAAATAAGACCCATGTGTCTGATTTCCATTTGTGGATATGTAATTATAAACAACAACTCAACTTACAGGCTTAGGCCAAGCTTGTAGACAATCATGGACAAGCATGGCAAGGAAGCTGGAGGATAAAGACATGGCAAAGGTGAAATGGAGGATTGATGACAGAGAATTCACTTTTGGAGAAGCCCAAGCAGTGTCTGATTTTGATAATTCCACAAGTACTGGTATATCTCCCTCTCGCAAAAGTCATGTCTGATACAAATAACTATCTTCACAGAGATACATTAAAAAGGGCAGTGACTGCAACTATAACCTTTTCAACATTATTTCAAGTTTATGAAAAAAAATGGATCTGTAAGAGGTTGTAGGACTGATTACTTTGCAATCAATGCTAATAGTTTCATGTCCAACACATAGTCCTAGTGAACATGGCCCTTCTATATCTAGTTGTAACAAAACAAGTATAGTTCAGTTGGTGCATTTACATGAAATAAAAGGTCGAATTTTTTCCTAAAATCACCATAAAAATCCTCCACAACACCCCTATAATCCCCACAACTAGATGGTAATCTTGTTAAACCCATAATAATATGTAAAAATTATAAATAAATTTAAAACCCAAATATGAAAACATCAAAATTGCATTCACACATTTGTAATTTTTATCCCAACGAATACACCTTCAAAACCAAGCAAAAAGAATTGAAAACTTATCATGAAGACACCCACATCCCACATACAAAATCCTATATGCATCAAAATATCTCTTGGGCTTATCCATTTACTTATAAATGTTGGTCTAAAAACACTAAACAAGACAGTCATCAGATCCCATGCGAAAGCAACTAAAAACAATCATGATATCCACAAACATGTATAGATTATGCTTAAAACATGATTCGATGAACTAAATCAACGAAACACAATGTAACTTACTAATTTTTTCTATTGTTACATGTGTTTAAACCAATCCATATTCATGGCAATATAGATGTAGTGATGAACTCTATCACACCTTAGAAAAAATGTGAAATGAAACCAAATGAGGGTTCCCAAAACCCATAAAATCTAAGATCAATGAAAGTGGTGGATATCTGGGTGGGGGTGGATATCAGTGCATTAGAATTCAATGGCCACTGATGTCTACTTGGAAATCTATCATAAGAGTCCCCTAAGCTTATATTTATTGAATACATCATCAGTGCAAAGCCAATAAAAACAATGGAAAAAATCCAAAATTTTATTTCTAATGTCGAACATTGGGTGTGCCTGACGAGAAATCTTGATCAGACATATAATTGTGTCCCTGCAATCGCAATATTTCCCATAGGGACATAAAAATATAGAGATAAAGCCATGGTTCATTATATTTCTTAAATACATAGTTTTCTTATCCAGTTTGGTTCACTATAATTGTTTGTTGGTTCACTAGTGAGGTGGATGCAAGGTTAAATCATGGGTTCCCTTCTCATGTTGGTATTCCCTACTTGTATGCCATTACTTTCAAAGGCATAAGGATAAGTACAAGACCTAGACCAGGAACCTAAATAGAAGGAATTGCACTCTGTTGTGCATCCATGTTACTTAAGAACTTTAGGGGTTAGGAGTTAGTTCCATAAATGTAGGAGTTAGTTCCATGTTACTTGCAATGAAATAATTTTTTGTGTTCAAGGGAATAGAAATAATGAGACAAAGTGAACATGTGGTATTGTTTGCAAGGAACATGTCAATGTACTCCAAGTGAAAGGTAGGCCCATAGACAATTAACTGTTGTAGCTTTTCATCTATTTGGTCATCCCCAAGACACATAACACACCTGCAACAACACCCAAATAGATCTATGGGCATTCTCCTTATCCCTCTTGCATGCATATTAAGCATGTGGATATACAAAAGTATTGACAATAGGATGCTTGAGTTCAAACTTTCTCAAGGACAATATACATCAGAAGAAACTCGAAGCAACCAGCAGGAGGATGGGCTAGGTGACACGAATCCAAATAAGACCCATGTGTCCGATTTCCATTTTTGCATATGTAATTATAAACAACAACTCAACTTACAAGCTTAGGCCAAGCCTGTAGATATACGTTAACTAATTGGTAGTAGGCTACAACCCCCTATTTAGTTAGCTACAACTGACAGGGAGCACCTACTCCCCTTTGTAGGAACCAACCTGCCCTAGCACCACCCTGCCACCCTTATTAATTCTGCAATTACTTCTTGGACTGCTTCTCTCTTTGGTTTGTTCTCGATCTTCAATGTATCAACTGCAGTCACACTTCTTCTTCATATGATATCTCCATACTTATACACTTTCCTCACACCTCTTCGTGAAACAATGTGTCTCCTCATAGACTTCACACCTCTTTCATTAAAATTCTTGGTGTGCAAAAATATTATTAACTAACAAGTAGATCAGTTAAACTAGTTTTAGTTATAACCATGCTTAGTCTTTTCTCTATTTGTTTAAACTTTGCTAACAAAGTTTTACACTATAGCTTAAAGCTTTATACTAAAACTTATGATAGCCTTTGGCTTTTACCAAATATATTAGCATACTGCTAAAACTTTTGATAGGCTATTGTTTAAACACATCGAACGCTTTTGGAGCTCCATTATCTTTTTGGCAGTCCACCAAAACTTCGCTCACAAATCTGGCTGCGAAGTAACACTTTCCATCAGTGATACTTACTACCATGTATGCAACATCTCAACGCTATCATATCATCATCCACGTCGAACAGAGATGCCACATGTAGAAAAAGATAGGGGGCCACATAGGCATCTCGAGCTCTAGGCTGGTGTTCTTCTCATGGAGAACCAAACACACAGAGCTCCCACACTATCTTCGCACTACGCGTCAATGAACATTAGTGAAGCCTGCCATTATAAACACATAAAATACTCATCCACACAACCAATGTGGTTTAAACCTCAATGCCAAATGTGATCTCCACTGTCGATCATCAAGATCGAACGGTCCACGATCCTTTACCCTCGAAAATCTTCCCAGGCACATTTCCTTCCTTTTTCTTGCTGCAGGGTATATTCCTTTGGCTGCATAGTACCATGTCTGCTTCTCAAGCTTCTATATACATGGCTTGGGATTCTTATAGCTCCTTTCTCCTCGATCTCCTCCAATGTCTACAGCTTCTTCTTCTAAAACAAGCAAGTTGGCTGGAGGTTTGGCATCCATTCACTGGTCCATCGAATGCAGAGACTATCTTTACATGTTTTCTCTTCACTGGATTTTTGGGTTTCATTAATAGGATTGATACGAGATTGCAGTGCACCTTCTTCTATAGAAGTATTTTTCCCTTTTATATCTATATTGCGAGAAGTGTGTATTTGCACTTGTTTTTCCATGATTAATAGAGAACAACTTTCATCCTCTTGGTTTGTAATATTCAGAGAATAATTAGCATCAACAAGCAAAGTAAATGCAGGACTAGAATCCTTGTCACATGTTTCTGCCAAATCCTTTTTACATGCTTCTGCCAAATTCTTTCTACAGGTTTCTGCATCTCCTATGACCATGACAAGTTTGTTTATCTAATCAGCCACATCTATAGAATTAGTTTACATCAGTATCAAAACCGTTCTCTTGGAATGGAAGACCATCGATTCCAGTTAGATTTCCATCATCATAGTTCTCTGTCATTTCTGCCTATGCATTTCCCTCTCTTCATAATGCATTGGACAAGTAGACGGGTAGACATTCTATTTCCCTCTCTCTTTATTATGTTGCTCTTTCATTGTCTCTGCCATAACCATCTACTCTGTTTGTTGCCACTGTCATCTGCTCTTTTCACATTGCTTGTCATCATTCCTGCTTGTGGCTCTGTCTTCATCCAGTTGCCATCAATTACAACTTACACTGCCATATTACCAACAATAGATCCCTCTCGCAAAAGCCATGTCTGATACAAATAACTAGCTTCACAGAGATAGATTAAAAAGGGTAGAGACTGGAACTATAACCTTTTCAGCATTATTTCAGGTTTATGGAAAAAAATGGATCTATAAGAGGTTGCAAGACTGATTACCTCGCAATCAATGCTAATAGTTTCATGTGAACATGGCCCTTCTATAACTACTTGTAACAAAACAAGTATAGTTTAGTTGGTTCATTTACATAAAATAAAAGGTCGAAGTTTTTCCTAAAATCACTATAAAATATCAGATTATGGGATTTAGTAAGTTTCCAAGGAAAAATTTATACACTTCCTTTGAACAAGGTCAAATTCACATAAACAAAAAAAAGAGATATTTGGGAAAATCATTATATTAGAAATATCATACTTTAGAGTCTAGATAAACAACTGCATATTTCCACTATTGTGCATTGAATAAACCTAAAATCCTGACAAACCAATTACATTTTTTTAACATCCTCTGGTATATTTTCAAGTAACAACAAAATGGAGATTCAAGAGAAAACCTACCCTTTGGGGAACAGAAAAAAAACACCACAAGATGATATTCCATAGTAGGGTGTTATTCAACCTAGATTTGTAGTAGGGTGGGTGAATTTAATTTCAAGAGATTGGGCGAAAATTTGCAAGATGTTAAGGTTTCAAGATATGTACTCTAGACCAAGTTAAGGTTTCAAGATCCAAAACATCAACTTCTCCTAAGTAATGGTATCCAGAATATCGACCTTATACCACAAGCATGTTTTCAATAGCAATTGTAGTGTGGCTATCTCTGGGAGCAATAAGATCCCATTCACATCAAGGGAAATCCATTTCATTAGCTTCAGGTCTAGAATATGAACATCAATCAAGTAATTTCATCCCCCTCTCTCGTGGGGATGGTGGAGTTCCTTGAATGCAAGCATGCCTCCATTCCTTGGTCTACAAGTCTAAAATGTGCAGATAATTTATCTTATTAGACCCGTTTGTTCCCCCAAACACTATGATATTGTGGTCTAAGAGAATGGCACTATGGATGTCTCTTGTACCTAGCTCTTGCCTAGTTGATACTAATAGGATACAGTACACCATCCAATGCAGGCATTCGAAGCCCCTTGCATTTAAGGTCTCTAAAAGACCTTAGGTCTTAGGTACACTTTGAGTTCATTGTTGGAGGATGGACTCAAAGGTATATGCTAGTCACTAAGAAACAGGTCCTAGGATCAGATTGCTAACATTAACAGAAGGAAAATAGGTAGGGATGAAGTTGTAAATGACTTCCTCCATCCTTGGATATGATTAACATAAATATCTTCACCTGTCTTTAGCACCTTATTTTATGACTTAGTTTTTTGTATCAATCATCGATAAGACACCTTTTAAATGTTAGTTTTCCAGAATTTACTTCAATCTGACCTAGGATATTAACTGAGAGAACAACATCTATAGCATATCTATAGCATATCAATCATGGACACAATAATGCAAGCACACAAGAGACACAGAATTTACTTGGGGAAAACCATAAAGGTGAAAAACCCCAATAACTTCCTCAGAGATAGATAGAGCAATGATACAACCCAAACATAAGAGATAGACTCTTCCCAGCAGATACTCCTCCTCCATAAGTGTGCCACTCTCTCATGAGTGCATGCGTGAGAAGTGAATGATGAAATAGAGTGCCTCCCGCACTCTATTTATACTTGACTTGACTTGCCTAATAACCTTTACTAGGTTGGCCTTAACTTAACCACATAACATAATGCTGATTGGACTGACCCCCAATAGGGTGGTCTAATAACCCTTCGACCCACATGGCCGACCCCCAATAGGGTGGTCTAATAACCCTTTGACCCACATGACTTATACAGGGCCGACCCCAACAAGGTGGTCTAATAACCCATCAAGTGTAAGTTACAACACTTACAATATAAATGACGACACTTTTGTATAGAGGAATAATAAATCTTTATAGGAGTACAATAAATATATATGAAGTACATTCCAAAGTTATATATACATCAACACTCCCTCTTGACTAGGAAGGTATTTCTCGACACAGGTCTTCTAGCACAAGTGTTCTTCTCTAGATCATCGTCATCGGATAATCGTCATCGAGTCATTGTCATCATCACTGCTGCTATCTCAATCATTCTCTGAATCTACTCGTCATAGGAAGTTCTATAGAGTCGGCCCTTTTTCATGCTGGATGTAATCCCACCACCTGTAGGTCTTCATCATCACTGGTCATATGGTGGAATCCTCAGGACTCATCATGTGCATCTGCAAAACCTCACAAGAGCATCCTAGGCCTTTTACGAGCACACAACTCAACCTCTCGAATCTCCCAGGATCTTTTACATGCCACTGCACAACCTTTCCATGATCATAGAGTATCCACCTGATACTCACCATACATCTAACTGATGTATACCATCACATGATCACCCTGGTCATCATCATCACCACGAGCAAGCCATCAAGTAGGTACACCTCAGGACTGATTACACTTCCTTTTCAAAACCTGCAAGATCTCTCAGGACTGATTACACTGCCACTACAAAACCTGTGAGATCATCTCAGGACTGATCATATGCCTTTGAAAAACCTGCATACCGAACTGTCACATCAATGTCTTCCGATCATCACATAGTCCACGGAGCACAACCCAGATGCACACACACAGTCTCCAGTATGGGAGTACTTTCCTGCCACCATACGAGACCCAGTCTGCCAACATGCCAGGACTTTCCTACTAGCATGTGAGACCCAACACTTACATCAACCAACATGGGAGGACTTTCCTACCACCATTCTAGAAAGGCTCAGCACTTACATCAACCGACATGGGAGGAATTTCCTGCCACCATTTGGGAAAGGCTTCGGCACTTATGTCAATGGCCATGGGAGGACTTTCCTACCACCATGCCAGACTAGCCCCGGCACTTACATCATCACCATGGGAGGACTTTCCTACCACCATGTGAAATGGCCCAGCCCTTACATCCTATCACGTCCCCTCCCATAATACTAGTGCAATGGAGAGGATCGTGATCCCAAACCGGGTATCCAGCCCCATAAACTTATTTCATGAGCAATCACATACTAAATGGAGATATGAAGATGCATAAGTATTTGTTTATACACAGCAGAAGTAATTTCAATTACTCATTCATTTCACATTCAAGGTATTCATCCATTAAACAATTGAAAGATAGCATAAGAGGATACTTATCTTAATGAAGTAATCCCAAGCAACCAGCTACGCTTCTACAATGTTCCACCCAACCGTAGGCCAGTGTGCTCCTTAATCTCTCAGCACCACTGCCACCCCCGAGCTGGGCACGGTCTCCACAAGGAAAAGGGGAAACAGGCTTTCACATAGCCAAAGATATGCCAGAATCAGCCAAGCCAACTAGCAGTTGGGTTTCTCAGGATGCTAAGAGGTGGGCAGAGGTGAATTACTAGGCTAGTGGCTCAACCATGGAGCTATGGATACACCATTGGGCTCATCAAGCCAAATCTGTCCTCTTCCACTCTTGAAGCTCCTGCTCACAGGTTCAAATCCAAAACGGGATGCACTGAACAACAAAACCACAATTACTGGGCGTGGGGAAAACACTTTCCACAGTGGGATGCATGAGATGGAGTTTCAACTATCTCAGAAAAATGTGGGAACCTATAAAAACGAAATGGGAAGTTGGGGAACAACCCTGGGAAGCCAATCCATTTTTATAAAAACGTCCTTGGACATTCGGGGGCAAAAACGACCTCCATACAGTCCCCAAAACGTGGCTCTCCTCTCCCAGGCTACTACATATGCAAAAACGAACTCCCAGGCATGGAGAAATGCAGGATTTGGATGAAAAACGTGTAGGGAAAGACCCAGCTAGCTCCAACTGCGTGAATGAGTGAAGACTGCCCATTCAGAATGGCTTTGGGCACCATTTCATGGGTGTTTCCTTGCCCAACAAGCAAAAACACAAATTTCCAGGTTGATGGCTTGCCCATGCACGAAATTGGCTGCCATACTTCTTCATTTCCAAGGCAATAACTGCCCCAACCAATCTTTGGAAGAATTAAATGATTGGGTGCATGAGACAAAATGGGTAGTTGGTGGTTTATGGGTTTTCTCATTGACACATGGATTAAAACCATTGGCTCAAGGGTTCGGTTATTTTCCCTCCCTCTTCCTTGTAAAGATCATGCCCCCATCTCTTTTGTTGCATTGCGTAGCTGGTTGTGGGTTTTTCATTAAAATTGCATATTTACATGATGTCCGATTTTACATTGTGCACTACTAGAACAAGAACCATATGCATCTATTCTAATTGCCGATACATAAAACGATAAGTCAGTGGCGGGGCCTTGGCCTTGAGCTCCTCACCATGACTAAATGACAATATTTACATCATTTACAATATTAATGCAATAGGGTTAAGCTGGGGACGTTACACATCCTACCATGGGAGGACTAACCTGCCACCATGTAGGAATGGCTCTAGCCCTTACATCCTACCATGGGAGGACTAACCTGCCACCATGTAGGAATGGCTCAGCCCTTACATCTTACCATGGGAGGACTAACCTACCACCATGTAAGAATGGCTCGGCCCTTACATCTTACCATGGGAGGACTAACCTGCCACCATGTAAGAATGGCCCAATGTGCATCTGTGTCTCCGGACACATCACTTCCCACTGGAAGGCATCTCGATCTGAAGTACACCAAGTCTCCCTCTGAAGTATTCAAACTTCATTCCACTAAGAGGCTTAGTCAACACATCGGCTATCTACTCATCTATTGCAACGTACAGGAGCTTCATTGCTCCTCTCTGCACCATATCCATGATATAGTGGAACTTGATCTCAATGTGCTTCGACTTGTCATGGAACACTGGGTTCTCTGACAACTTTACACAACTCTGGTTGTCGCAATATATACAAGTAGCATTCAACTGGAGATCAAACAAATCAGATAGTAGCTTCCTAAGCCATACTACCTCACAACTAGTTGAAAAAGCTGCGACATACTCTGCTTCAGCTCTACTCAGTGCCATGCAGGACTGCATCCTGCTAAACCATGAGATCACCCCTGATCCCATACTGAAGCAGCACCCCAAAGTGCTCTTCCAATGAATGGCACTACCTACCCAATATAACCCTCCAGGTTAAACTTTTGATTTTCCTCATACTTGAGACCATAATCCACTATACCCTTCAGGTACCTCAGAACATGCTTTGCAGCAATCAGGTGAACACTCCTCGGATCTGTCAGATACTGGCTCAAGGTGTTCACCACAAAGCAAATGTTTGGTCTCGTATTTGTCAGGTACATCAATGACCCAATCATCTGACGATACATCATCACAACATCATCCTGATGCATACAAAGTATCTACCTGATACTTATCATCATACATGATCTACCTGAGCATACAATGTATCCACCTGATACATATACAAATACATACATGATCCAACTAATCATATCCAGCATCCACATGATGCATACATACATAAATGATCCAATTGATCATATCCAGCATCCACATGATGCATATACAAAGCAGTAATTGGAGCATTGTCTTGAAGCTCATCATCCAGCGCTTACATCCATAGCCATGTGAAGGATCCTCCTTCTACCATGCTTGAAATGGCTTCAGCATATGTCTCCATCACTTCTTCCTCGAAGTGTCATTGACCTGAAGAACACCAAGCAAGAAAGTTGTCTTGACATTCAATTGGTGTATCTTCCATTTCATCACTTGCTTTGTATTTCTCTATGCTACCAACCGCAGTATGCTTGATCTTATAAATCCATTTGGAAGTCATCACAAACTTCCCATCTAGTCTTGGTACAATCATTCTTCATGATCGACAGATCATGGAATTCTTCCATTACTTCATCCCAGATCCTAGGAACTTCAATATCTTCAATAGATAGCTTTGTTGCTGGAACAAATGTTGTAGTCCTTCTTTTGTAGGTGATGGTATACAATCTTTCCTACAAGACAAGTTAAATTGCATGATTAGAAACATGTCATAGTTTTCAGAACAAATTCTTACACATAAAGAAATATGTCATACAGTCATGCAATTATCTTAGCCAATGCTTCAATACAACATTTATCCATATCCTGTAACTTTCTAGATGCTTTCCAATCTCTACCAGAACATTGTTAAGAGTGTGCACAACTCCCAACATGTCAACAAAGAGGTTTCATTCTAGATAAGTAGCAATGGAATGTTGTACAGTGCCATAGGCCACTTACCTATGTATATTAGTAATTTACTATTCATCAATGCAACTATTTTAATATGCATAATACACAACCTAATTCTAGTAACATTAGTATATACATTATTGAACAGTATTATTTAAACAATAAAATATGCAAGGAATGATAATTCAAATACTTATCTTTGTTTGTTTGTTGCGTTGACTCCCTCTCAGTCTTTGCTTCTTTTCTGCAACTCCATTCTGATGTGAGAAGTGCTCAACTCCCTCTGAATATATGCATCCTTGCAGAAACTACTGAAGTGTGATCCTTCTTGAACTTTTCTTTCTTGCAGGAATAGCTGCAATGTGCTCCCTCTTGATCTTTGCTTCCTGGATTACCTTTCCTTAAACTTATATCCATCCTTAATCACTATGCATGCTTATTAGTATCACCTTTGTGTTATCCTCAATATAATCATACATTTATTAGTATAATCTCAATACTATAAAAAAGACAATAATCTTAAACATGTATGGTCATGATCATTTCAAACACAGATAATAAACACTAGTATTCAAGGTTTCAGGAAAGACTTCTTTTACTCATGCATGTTCTTATTTGATCATAGGATTCTTCTGGTTAGTCAAATCATCAATCAAGATTAGAGACATAATATGCATAAACCCTTGATTACTTACATTTCTAACTTTATGAATAAACATAACCAATCATACCAAGTATACTTATATAAGAGATCCTAACACAAGGTAAGATTCTAACCTGATATAGGAAAAACATGCCTGGATTATTATGTTAGCTAGTTATGTCTAACATACCCGCATGATGTCTTCTGGTTCTCTTTAATGACTTGTGCTGGTAACCTACATGTCTTCTAAGTTAATCATTGTAGAACCAAGTTATACATACCTCATAAGTAGATCTTCTATGTGATCCATGGTAATGGATGAATATTTGTCTTCATGTCACCATGATCATATGTTCTTGAAATAGAACATAATTTGTCTTACTTGGTGTACCTTTCATATTAGCGAACAACATAAACCTCATACAACATCACGATGCATTAGTACAATCATAAGTGTCAAAAACCCTAGTCAATGAATATCTTCTAACATGCATTCATAATTTTATTAAGGTGATTCGACAAGTCCAATCAAGATTGTACTAACCGTAATGATATGAAGACAAACATGTCATTAGCTTAACCATGAACAGAATACGAAACATACCTGTAAGTCATACCTATCAAGATTGCTTGTAATCTTCTTAGGTAAGGCCTTAGCCTCATCTCCCTCTGAAATAGGAACTTCTTCACTTATGTAGGTGACCAATCCATTCTCTACTAGGATTAACCCAATCTACTTGATTTGCAGAAATTGGATCTAGAGCTTGATTAGGGTTTGTCAGAGAAATCCTAAAAATTCAAACTTTGAATTTCAAACTTCTGAAAGGATAGAAAGATGCGCCTTGATGAGCTGATCAACCTGTTATACTCAGAATTGGAAAACTGCAAAGTGTTAGTTTTTAAGCATTAATTCAATATGCTATAGGATCATTGCTGAGAGAATAACATGTACAGTATATCAATGCATAACAATCATATCAAGTATCACAAGAATCAAAAGCATGAGACATAGAACACATAGAGTTTCCATGGGGAAAAACCTAAGGTGGAAAACCCCACAATTTCCTTAGAGATAGATAGAGCCAAAGTACAATCAAGTACAACCCTAGTACAATAGATAGACCCCTACTATGCAGTTGATCCTCCTCCTTCAATGTGTGCCACTTTCCGAGTGAGAGAAGAGTGAGTAATGAGATGATCTAAATAGAGAGTCCCAATCTCTATTTATACTTGTCCTGACCTGCCTAAATAAATTATGGGGCCGACTTGTCTAACTCAACCTAATAACCCCAGCTATATTAAATCCGGGCCGACACCCACATCAGGTAGTCGAATAACCCATCGGCAAGTTAATCCACTTGTGACACTTGTCAATACAAATGACAACACTTCCATATAGAGGTATAACACATCTCTATAGGGGTATAATAAATATATATAAGAAATACATTCTGAAGTTACATATACATCAACACTCCCTCTTAACTAGGAAGGTATTTCTCCACACAGATCACCAGGCACAAGTCTTCTTCTCTGGACCATTGTCATCGATGCATCGTTATCGAATCATCGTTATCAGCTGCTACTATCTCGTCCAATCTCTGAATCTACTCGTCATAGGAAGTTCTACAGAGCCAGTCCTTTTTCATGCTGGATGTAGGCCCACCACCTATAGGTCTTCATCATCACTGGTCATATGGTGGAATCCTCACGACTCATCACGTGCATCTGCAAAACCTTGCAAGAGCATCCCAGGCCTTTTACGAGCACATAGCTCAACCTCTCGAATCTCCCAGGATATTTTACATGCAATTGCACAACCTATCCACGACCACATAGTATCCACCTAATACTCACCATACAGCTAACTGATGTATACCATCACATGATCACCCTGATCATCATCATCACCACGAGCAAGCCATCAAGTAGGTACACCTCAGGACTGATTACACTGCCTCTCCAAAACCTGCAAGATCTCTAAGGACTGATTACATTGCCATTGCAAAACCTGCAAGAGCTTCTCAGGACTGATCATATGCCTCTGCAAAACCTCCATACCAAACTGTAACATCAATGTCTTCAGATCATCACATAGTCCACAGAGCACAAACCAGATGCACACACACAGTCTCCAGTATGGGAGGACTTTCCTGCCACCATACAACACCCAGTCTGCCAACATGCAAGGAATTTCCTACTAGCATGTGAGAACCAGCACTTACATTAGCCAACATGGGAGGACTTTCCTACCACCATTCGGGAAAGGCTCATCACTTACATCAACCAACATGGGAGGACTTTCCTGCCACTATTCGAGAAAGGCTCCGGCACTTATGTCAATGGCCATGGGAGGAATTTCCTGCCACCATGCTACACTAGCCCCGGCACTTACATCATCGCCATGGGAGGACTTTCCTGCCACCATGTGAGAATGGCCCAGGCCTTACATCTCACCATAGGAGGACCAACCTACCACTATGTGAGAATGGCCCAGCCCTTACATCCTACCATGGGAGGACTAACCTGCCACCACGTAGGAATGGCTCCATCCCTTACATCCTACCATGGGAGGACTAACCTACCACCATGTAGGAATGGCTCAACCCTTACATCTTACCATGGGAGGACTAACTTGCCACCATGTAAGAATGGCTTGGCCCTTACATCTTACCATGGGAGGACTAACCTGCCACCATGTAATAATGGCCCAGTGTGCATCCGTGTCTCTGGACTCATCACTTCCCACGGGAAGGAATCTCGATCTGAGGTACACCAAGTCTCCCTATGATGTATTCAAACCTCACTCTGGAAAGTGGCTTGGTCAACACATCGGCTATCTGCTCATCCGTCACAACATAAAAGAGCTCCACTGCTCTTCTCTGCACCATATCCCTGATATAGTGAAACTTGATCTCAATGTGCTTTGACTTGTCATGGAACATTGGGTTCTCTGACAACTTCACACAACTCTGGTTGTGAGAATATATACAAGTAGCACTCAACTAGAGATCAAACAAATCAGATAGTAGCTTCCTAAGCCATACTACCTCACAACTATCTGAACAAGCTACGACATACTCTGCTTCAGCTGTACTCAGTGCCACACAGGACTGCTTCCTGCTAAACCGAGAGATCACACCTAATCCCATACTGAAGCAACACCCTAAAGTGCTCTTCTAATCAATGGCACTGCCTACCCAATCCGAATCATCATAACCCTCCAGGTTAAACTTTTGATTCGCCTCATACTTGATCCCATAATCCACTGTACCCTTCAGGTACCTCAGAACATGCTTTGCAGCTACCAAGTGAACACTCCTCAAATCCGTCAGGAACTGGCTCAATGTGTTCACAGCAAAGCAAATTTCTGGCCTTGCATTCGTCAGGTACATCAATGACCGAATCATCTGACGATACATCGTAGCATCAACCAGCTCAGAAGAAGCATCGCACAGAACCTTCAAGTTCGATGCCATAGGTATGTCCATGGCCTTGCAGTCCATCATCCCGAACCGCTTCAGGATCTCTACTGCATACTTCCCTTGCCCAAGGAAGATTCCATCTGCACTCTGCCACACCTCCATACCAAGAAAGTAGTGCATCATACCCCAGTCCTTCATCTCGAACTTGGCAGCCAACTTCCTCTTCGTATCGGCAATCAGTCTATCCTCACCTGTCAGAAACAGGTCATCCACATACAATAGTAGTATCACTAGGTTGTGGTCCTCAACCTTGTAGTAAAGGCTAGAATCTGCTTTACTCTTGGTAAAGCCCAACTCGATAGGAAGCCATCTATCCTGCCATACCAGGTCCTCGGTTCCTGTTTCAAACCATAAAGGGCTTTCTTTAGTTTTCACACATGTGTTTCCCTATCATGGGTCTGAAACCCTAGTGGTTGCTCCACATATACTTCCTCTTCAACTACACCATTCAAGAAAGCTGTCTTGACATCCATCTGGTGTACCTTCCATTTCATCACTGCAGCCAGAGCAAGTACTAATCTAATGGAAGTGTATCTGGCCATAGGAGCAAATGTCTCTTCATAATCAATCCCTTCTTTCTGGGAGAAGCTACGAGCTACAAACCTAGATTTATATTTCTCGACGCTACCATCTGCAGCATGCTTGATCTTATAGATCCATTTGGAAGTCACCACAAACTTCCCATCTGGTCTTGGGACCACATCCCAAACATCATTCTTCATAATTGATTGGTATTCTTCGATCATAGCATCCTTCCATTCTTTCTTTTCTGCAACTTCTTCATAACTGGAAGGTTCTTTATCCATGATATCACATAGCAAAGCAACATAACTGGTGTGTGACCTTGTCCTTTTTCTTTCTTTGTGTTCTTCTTCTGGAATGCCAAATCTTTCTGCATCTTGGATGAGCTCTCTAGCCCATGTTGGTTTCCTCTTGTGAGGATTCTTCTCACGAGGTGGATCCATAGGTTTTTGTGGTTCTTCCATCTCTCGATCTTCTTCAGGAACTGCTTCATTCATGGTGGTGTCTTGTGTTCTGGATATTTTGGGTTCTTCATTGTCTTCAATAGGTGTCTTTCTAGATTTGAGATATGCTGAGCCTTCATCAAATGTAACATCTCTACTGATGTCAATCTTCTCGAATTCAGGGAAGTAGATTCTGTAAGCTTTCGAGCTTTCACTGTAACCCACAAATATACCCTTCTTTCTTGAAGGATCCAACTTTGTCCTCTTTTCTTTTGGGATGTGTGTGTATACTAGACAACCAAAAATTCTGAGATGGCTCACTTCTGGTTTCTTACCCGTAAACACTTCTTCTAGTGTTTTGTTGTCAAGTATCTTATGGGGTGTTTTGTTCTGTACATATACAGTTGTCCTTGCTACTTTAGCCCATAAGTGCATAGGTAAGTCTTGGTCATGAAGCATTTCCCTAGCTGCTTCCATGATAGTTCTATTCTTCCTCTCGGTAACCCCATTTTGTTGTGGATTGTAAGGAGTAGTTAACTCACTCTTAATCCCTGAATCACTGCATAACTTCTTGAAGTCTCCTGAAGTAAACTCTCTGCCATTGTCAGATCTGAAGATCTTGATCTTCAAGTCAGTTTGGTTTTCTATCAAGGTTTTGAATTCCTTTAAATTGTTAAATACTTCATCTTTGTTCTTCAAGAAGTATATCCAAGTGTTAACACCCAAAAAGTGTTCACTATCTCATTTCCTTATTCACATGACCCATTTGTCCACTTTTTCACCATTTGAGCCTCTAAAATGTGTGTCGGCTGTGCAATTGTAAGTTGGCATGGCCTCTGCCCACTTGGTGAAATAATCTACGGCCACAATAATATGTTTGTGACCGCTAGCCGACGTGGGATTGCAATCAAGGAAGTCAATGTCCCATTTGCAAAATGGTCCGGTAGTAACGACTAGATGAAGGGGGGTGGGTGGGGTTCTTGCTTTGGGGGAAAAAAGTTGACAGTTCTGGCAACGTTTGACTGTGGTGATGCAATCAGTAAATAATGACAGCCAAAAGTAAACTGCACGAATGATCTTTTGGGCGGTGGCCATGCCGGAGAAATAGCCTCCGCAGGCACCGCTATGACAATCATTGAGGACTTGTTCTGCCTCACTATGGGATAGGCAACGTCGTAGGATGGTATCAACACCGCGTTGATAAAGTACATCCCCTAACAAGAGGTATCGGGGGGCTTGGTGACGTATACGACGGCGTTCGTCATGATCGATGTGGGGTCAAAATTTCTGCGTGCGGAGGTAAATTAGGATGTCACCGTACCATGGGTCGTCAGACAAAATAATGAAGATGTGATCGTCAATCCGTTTGAATAGCAGGTGATGACGAAGAGGACGAGAGGTCAGTGATGAGATGGGCAAGTGCGAGGGCTTTGGTGCTCTTGGGAGCTTTGAAAGTGAGGTCATACTCCTGGAGGATAATGACCCATTTCGCAACACGACCTTGTAGGAGCCAGCAGTTTAGGAGATAGACCATAGGGTTGGAGTCGGTCACGACCGTGGTATGACGGATCAGAATGTAGTGTCGCAATTTTTGGACGGAAAAGACTACAGTTAGGGCTAATCTTTCCTCGTATGGGTAATGTAGGGGTGGGCCAGACAAGGTCTGGCTGACGTAATAAATGACATGTTCTTGGTGGGAGGCATCTTCTTGGACCAAGACTCTGGACACGGCATGTTCAGATGCCGAGACGTAAAGGATGAAGTCCTGAGAGAAATCCAGAGGGGAGATCAAGGGGGCTTGTGTGAGAGATTTCTTGAGGGCTTCGAATGCCATGTCTGCTTGCTCATCCCAAACAAAGGGTATGTGGGTGCGAAGTAGGCATAAGAATCCATGAACTTTGGTGGCGTAATCAGGCACGAAGCGACGAAGTAAATTGGACCGCCCTTGAAAGCTCTGGAGTTGCCGAAGCGTGCACGGAGAGGGAAGGTCTAAGATGGCTTTGACTTTCAGGGGATCAACAGTAATTCCATCCTGGCAAACAATGAAACCCAACAAACGACCTGCAAGAATGCAAAAGACACACTTGTGTGGGTTCAAGCGGATTTTATATTTGCGACAACGCAGGAATACTTGCCGGAGGTCGTTAAGGTGGTTTGATCGTTTCCAGGAACGAGCTGTAAGGTCATCAAGATAGACCAGCAGGATATGGACCAAGTCGTGAAAACAATAGGTCATGGCCCGCTGGAAGGTGGCACCAGCATTTTCGAGGCCGAAAGGCATGACATGATAGGAAAAGGTGCCCCATGGGGTAGTAAAGGCAGTCTTATACTGATCCTCCTTACGAATCTAAATCTGGTTGTAGCCAGAAAAACTGTCCATGAAAGATAGGACTTCATGTCCCACACATGCATCAATGAGTTGGTCAATGAATGGCGTGGGGAAATTGTCTTTGGGACAAGCGCGGTTTAAATCACAGAAGTCAGTGCATACTCTAAGGGTGCCTTGTTTTTTGTTGATGGGAACGGGGTTTGAAACCCATGTGGTATAAGGAATAGGATAAATGAATCCTGCTTCACGAAGTTTCTCAACCTCGGCTTTAACAGCGGGTAGCTTGGAACGATGAATGGGTCGATGTTTCTGACGAACGGGGGGGACATCAGGCCATGTGTCAATGTGGTGCTCTATAATGGCGGGGTCAAGACCAGGCATTTCGGTATAGGACCAGGAAAAGACATCACGGAATTCTTGAAAAAAAAATTTGTATGCCTGAGTCTCCGCTTGAGTGCAAGATGCACCCAGTGAGATGAGCTCGAGTTTCCCAAGTGTGGTGGAAATGTCTATTTGTATAGTGGGGGAAATGTTGGACATGTTCCCTTCTTCGAAGGCATCCGGTGCTGGGATGGGGTCTTTTAACCAATCGACCTTAGTGGGTATGAAATCTTTCGATTCGACCGATAGTTGGTTAGATGTTGTGTATGTAGACGCCTCTGGGAGGAAGTATGAGCGATGATGCATATCGTCCCAAGGGTAGTCGGGTGTAGTGAGTGTTTCCAAAATTTGCTCATTAGTTTGGAAGTAGTCAGACCATAAATCAAGGGGTTCTGGTTTGAAAGTGGTAGTCAAAGAGATCATATAAATGGTGTTAATCTCTCTGGATGAGGACGATACGAGAGGGTAGATTTCCTCAATGAGGGGAGGAGATATTTCTAAGTCGACGTTATTCAATTTGTACAACGCTGCTCTGTAATCTGGGATATCAGGACAGTGATGTGAGTAGTGATCGTAAACACCGCATATGGCACAAGGGTGGTTGGTGCGCAGTGACTTATCACGAGGCTTGGGATTTGGGTCGAGTTTGACCACCGGGATGTTGGGGTCGTCGTCAAGCATTTGCATGTGTTCCTGTAATGCAGGTAACTGTGGACACTGATGGGTTGGATGGCCTAACTCATCACACAACGAGCATTTAGGAGGAGCACGAAACACAGGGGGAGGTTTAACTGCTTTGGGAGGAGGTACGGCAGTGTATGGTTGTGGGCCTCTGCCCCGAGTGGGTCTGATGAGAGGGGGGGGATTCGTAGATGACGAAGGAGTAGTGATACTCGGAGGTGGTTGGGTAGAAGTGACAATGGGTTGCAGCGGTTGCAGGATGACATTTGGTGTCGGCGGGGGAATGGGAGGCGAAATATACCACACGGGTAATCCCAATGTTAACCCGGGGAGACTAAGGGTAGCCATAACCGGAGCCGCTTACTACACCTGAGGGAGGAAATAGGAAGGGGATTGTGTGGATGGGTGTAACACCGATGTGACTAGGGACCAATGGTGGTTTAGATAACAAGGATGGTTGATTGTTGGTTGTTTGTGTATTGTGGGAAAGAGTACAGAGGTCCGCGATGTGGGTCTCCGGTGATGGTGGTGGAATGGATTGGAATGTAGAAGTCATCGGTGCGCTGGAGTAAAGTCCGGGTCCTAGTGTAGAAATGAATGAGGTAGTTGCACCACAAACAGGTTGTTCAACCATGGGGAGAACATTTTCAGGTGCAGCGGGGGCCTTGGGATCGTAATAGGTGAGTTGGTTGACCTTGACCACGCGTCCCTCATGGGGGAACTGCATGGTACGAAAAATGGATGAGGTGACAGTGCGCATGGCATACATGTAGCTGCTGCCAAGTAAGAGGTTATAGTCAAGTTGGGAATTGGTGACCTCTATGTCAATGAGCACGGTTTTACCAGCCAGCTGGACAGGGACATTAGGTAAGAGACCTTGGGGTTGAGCCGAACGGCCGTCGTAGGCTCACAACGTAGTGGTGGACAGCTGGAGAGTAGGGGATCCCAACTTCTGCCAAACGAATGTGGACATGACGCATGTAGAGGCCCCTTCATCGATAATGCACCAATGGATGACAAGATTCCGAATAGAAACGAAAACTTGGAATGCTAAACTCGAAGGCAGTCATGGTTTGGAATGGTCTGAATCGAATGCGATCAGTTGTCAATCATTGGGGTCAATAGCGCCAATGGCAGAGAGCAAAGTCTTGCGCTGCGAAGGACAGTTTTTTAGGACTTCTAAAGCAGACATGGCTGCAGGAGATTGGGATAAGTCATCTACAATGTTGTAATTTGACGCAGCGCCAGCATTGGGGTTATTATTGATGTGATGAAGTGCGAAGCGAGGTGCTTTGGGAGCGCCATCAAGCGGAGTCGGGGGTATACGTAACGTCTGATCTGTGGGATTAACGTTAGCGTTCTTATCGGCAGGAGGGGCTTCAGAGGTGGAGCCATATTGGTTCCGACAGGTTTGGAGGTTGGCATCGGCAGTTGACATCATCAACAAGTGGTGAGTACCTGAATCAAACATGGGTTGATCAGGAGCGGCATAAGTGATTTGTTGTGGTGGCGCGTTGTTCTGAGGGGGAGCTAACGGCTGAGTCTTCACTACGCCTTAGGTTGGAAAGGGATTTTGTAACACCAAAGGTTGATGTTGTGGTGGTGGAGGGTTGGGTGGCGGTTGAGGAGCCGCTTGCCCCTGACGATGGGCATCGTTAGTCCAGAATTGCCGAGCTCGCTCCAAATGTGGGCAAGCATGTGTGTAATGACCATAAACCCCGCAAATAGAACAAGGATGATTTGTTCTAAGATTATTGTTTTTGGGCTGTTTGGGATTACGATTCGGATTCTGGTTGGGAGGCGCAGCGTTATTATTTTGCGGAGGATTGGGAGGTGGAGGACCTTGATGTTGTTGTTGGTTGTTTCCGCGGTTACGTCCTCTTCCACGGTTCTGGTGCCCTCCCTCGTTGCGCTGGTTGTTTTGGTGCTGGGGCTGGTTGTGCTGTGTGTACACTAGCCCTTGAGCAGTGGGAGGATTTTGTTTCGTCGCAGGTGCAGGAGCAAGTTGTGGTGGATAATAAGCTGGTGGGGCTGGAGGTGGACCAGATACCTGCTAGAGTTGTTGGTAACCCTGAGCTATTGGAGGTGTTGGGCTAGCTGTCGCAGCTTGCTGTGGGTAATACATCGGTTGAGGTGTAGCTAGGGGGGCGTATGTAGGTGGTGCATGACCAAAGCATTGAGGTGGACATGAAGGTCCGTGGGTATGGTGGTGATGTGCCATGGGAGCATATCAATTGGTTGCTCCAGATTGAGATGTAGCCCGCGAAAGGTCGGGACCATGGCTAGGATGTGCAATGGAAAAGGGTTGGGGTTGCAAGGCCATATGACCAATGATGCCATCTACGGCATGGGATGCCCCCGGCGCATCGTGTTGGGATGACTCGCCCCGAGGGGCATCTGGTATAATGGTATACAGATAACCCGATTGGGCGTAAATGAGGTCAAACTGTTGGGCTTTGAGAATGGCCTCTTCTTCAGACTAGGGTCATTCGGATGCCACATCCTTCGCAATGAGAGGGAGGAGGGACTTTAGAAACCAATCTAAGAAGATACAGTCATCTAACTTGATTTTGCAGAGGCTTCAGCGTCGACGCCATTCATGAATGTGGTCAGTGATGTGGGTGGCCGTGTTCTGTCTACAAGATAGTAGGATCTTGACTCCTGCATCATAGCGGACAGGTAACTGGAAGAACTGCAGGAAGGTCGAGGCAAGGGAGGTAAAGGTGGCATGGGTCCCATGGGGCTGCTCGATATACTACTTAGCTGCAGAGCCAGTGAAGGTGCGTTGTAACAGACGGAGGCGGACAGAGTCATCCACTATACAGTTGGAGAAACACCATAGATGGAAGGACATAATATGGGGGTCCTCTCCTGCCTTGCCCTCAAACTTAGGGATGTCGGAGGGGAGTTTGGTGGGCATCTGAGACCACACAGGGTCGTGTCTGATAGGGTCATTGGTTAACCTGGCTAAGTCTAGTAAGTTCAGACTCGCCATGTAAGGTAAGGTAGCAGATGGATGTGTCGTAGTGACTGGGACATGACTAGTCATGGTGGTATGATGTAGTGGTCTAGTAAACCCTAAGGGCATGCTAGGTATTGAAGGTATGTGTCCTCCAATAGCTGTGGTCTGGTATGGACCAACGTTCCTGAGTGCAACATGGGTTACACCGAGGTTAGGAATAGTAGTGGTGATTCCTAGAATCTGGGTTGTGGTAATCAGAGGGGGTGTGACCCCTATGTTGGGCATAACCATAACAGGAGGTGGCCCTGTGTTGGGAATTCCTATAACAGGAGGTGGCCCTATGTTGGGCATTCCTATAACAGGAGGTGGCCCTGTGTTGGGCATTCCTAAAGGTGGAGTGTTTCCCATATTAGGCATACCTAGGGGGGTGGTTGTTGCCATGGATGGCACTGCAATAGAAGGGTCTATGGACGTATCTCCTATGGTGCTGGTAAAAAGTGGGTCAAATGGTGTTCCAGCCATAAGGTTGGTTGGGAATAATGCAGTGGGGTTTTCAGATTCTGCCTCAGAATCAGAAGTGAAGTGAGGCATGTCAAAATCGAATGACCGTATGGTTGAACGATAATGTGTCAAGTCAAGGGATAAGGCTCTACGTTGGTGACGTGGAGAGCCAAGTAGACTGAACTATGGGAGCTCGCCCTGAAGATGACAAGAGCGTCTAAAATTCTCAATGGTGAGAAATAAGTTTGTGTAAAAATCTGTTGTGTAAAATGGTAATGTATAAAAAACTCAAAACCCTAATGCAACCAAGGGTGCAAGAAGGGGAGTGAAAATGAAGGCTCTCAGGCCAAAAAATCAACCTCAAAAAGCACTTATTATAGCAGTTGTGCTATAATAAGTGGAGGGATGCAACAAATGGTCAGAGTACCAACATGCAAACAGCTTCTAGAAAAAATAGGTGTAACTAGACCAAAGGTGGATTGAATCATGCAAACACCTAACTAAAATTATTGTGAATCAACAAATGATATTCTCTACAAGGTGATGAAATCCAAGTCAGACAATATTGAGTGTTGAATCAATGGCGAGATATCCCCCTACCGGAAGGGACACCGACTAATCAATCCTAAAGAATGGCAACTAGGATACTTCGTTCATGACATGTCCAGAAAAGGTAAATTTGTCGTTTGGTCCTTTTACCGCAATATCCCCATACAGAGATATCCCGAGAACTGCGAATGGTAGCCCTTCGGTTACTGAATGGATTTCGGTATTCCACTCAGGCTTCCGGAACCATCCTCGCGACTTCAACCCTCCTAGGGGAGAGGCCTTCAGATAAACTGGTTATGAGCGTTCCAATAAATACTAGGAGATTTTGGTTCCCTAATGGACAACAGCTATGTCTCAGATGTAATAACTGAGGAGTGTTATGAGAACACCTATCCCCTCAATACTACCTAGCTACAAAGTTCTTTTAAGTGTTCCCCAAGTGGGGTTAAAAGTTGGTTGAAGTTAGGGTATATTTTAAGGCTCAGTTTAAATTATGTGTTTGAGTGGGTGCACATGTGGTCTTTTAAACTGAAATTGAAAAAGTAAATGCTTTGCAGAAAAAATTCAAAAAACAAAGGATCGTTTGAAATATGAAAGCAAATAATATAACTTTTTCCAAGAAATAAATGGATTTCTTTTTCAAAAATTGCTATGGGCAGAGTATCAAGGAAGTAAGCAGCAAAATTTTAATCTAGATGAAATGCAAAATATATCCTTCTTTCAATTTCTGAAAATTTTTAACAAGACTTTTTCAAGAGTGCATTCTAAATAGTAAAATTTTCCTATGGCTATAAACAATGCTGGAATTTTAGTACTGTAAAATGTGTTATGTGGGCAGAAAATACAGTAAAAAATTAATTTTTTAAACAGATCGGTCGAATGAAAAAATTGGCATCGCGGGTTTTGACAGAACAGCCACAATGGACCGCGTGGGTTTCTGTTGCACAGTCGCGATGGGCAGCGTGGGTTTCAGCCGCGATGCATAGCACATGATTTCGTCACACAGTCGCGATGTGTAGCGTGGAAAAGGTCTGCGAAGCCGCGATGTGCAGCACGCTAAATGGCCATGAAGCCACGGTGAACCGCACGGAAAAGAGCTGCGCAGTCGCGATGAGCCACGCGACTATTGGGAAAAAAGCCGTGAGGCGAAAGCCGTACGCGGACGCCGAAAAATGAACCCGAAAATTGAAAATTTCGGGTTGTTAATGGCGATAAAATAGGCCAAGATCTAGAACAGCAATGGATCTGTTGTCTAGGGTGGCAAATCTATGAATTAAACTAACTAATACAATAAAAAACTAAGATCTAAAGCAAAATTGAGATCTAGAAATTCGAAAGCAGTGGAGTCGCCAAAAACTGTTGGCTTGGTTTTGCAACCAAGCTTAGTGCTATGGGCACCTACTAACTAGTAGGAACAATTTCAATATTAAGCAAAAACAATAAACTAAATCTAAATCTAAACTAAACTAGCATGTGCATATCATAATAAAATTTTTGAATTAAAACAAGAACAAGAAATAGAGAAAATAAATTTGTATTGATAATGGGGGGCAAGCAAGTGCTTGCAATAATAATACCTCCAAATGATGAAGATAGTTGAGAAGCTTCAATGGTGAGCAGCTCCAAACTCCAAAGGGTCCTTTCTCCAAGGTAGCTACAATAGCCAAAAGCTCAAGGGAGATTTTGGCAACATGAGGATAGGAAGATGGATGGATGTGAAATGAGGAGCCCCTACCACATTTTTATAGGTTTTGGTGGTGAGGAATACCATTGTGGTCTTGAGGAAACCAATGGTATTGACCAACATGGTTTAGGTACTTTTTCCCTCCTTTTTCCTTTTTTGAATATTTTTATTATTTTTATTCCCTTTTTAATATTTTTGGGAATTCTGGATCCTTTTTGACGGTTTTTATGCTTTTTTGGGAAAAATACTCATTTTGAGTGGAAAAAGGGGTGTATTAAGGTCTTTTGGTGACCTTATGTTGGCTTTTAGAGGCTCAAATGGTGAAAAAGTGGACAAATGGATCATGTGAATAAGGAAATGAGCTAGTGAGCACTTTTTGGGTGTTAACACCAAGTCTTACTAGAGAAATCATCAATAAAGGAGACATAATATACATACCCACTCAAGGAGCTAGATGACATAGGACTGCATACATCAGAGTGGATAATCTCCAAGATTCTCTTTGCCTTGTTTTCACTGCTTGGAAATGTCTTCTTTGTATTCTTCCCCTTTGCACAGCCTCTGCAAATGCCTTCATGTTTTGTCTGGATTTCAGGATGACCTTCTACTGCTTTGCTTTCAATTGGTAATGCTCTGTAATGCATGTTTGCAAGCCCTCTGTGCCAAAGTTCACTTGGCTCTACTAATTCATGGACCATGGCTTGTTCTGGTTGGCCCCTTAGCTTGTACAATCCTCCCTCTTGCTCCCCAATCACCACTGCATCATTTATAGTCTTTCCCTTAGGCCACATTAGGACTTAGCCATCTACAAATACAACCCTCATGCCTTTTGCATCCAAAGCAGATATGGAGAGTAGATTCTTCTTTAGACCTGGAACATAAAGTACATCTTTCATTTTCATAGACTTTCCAGAGTCTAGTTTATATGAGGCTCAACCACTTCCTTTTATGGGATACTGGTAGTCATCTCCTAATTTCACCTTGTGAGGTGATTCATGTTCATATAGGTTCATAAAGGATTCCTCGAATCCTGTCATATGTTTAGAAGCCCCACTGTCTATAAGCCAATCATTACTTCCATGAGTAATGGTTCTAGTGAGAGCATAAATCAAAACATATTCTTCATCACTTGAAGAATCTTCACTTTCTTCTCTATCCCTCTTCTTGGGAGGTTCATCATCCTCTACAGCATGAGCATGATGGTTTCTTTTAAAGTTCTTCTTCTTGGTAGGACCCTCTTTCTTGCTTCTGGGAAAATCTTTAGCATAGTGTCCCTTTTCATCACATGTATAACAACAGACATGGGACATGTCCCTTCGATTTATGGGACTACCTCTTTGATGGTGATGTTTATCTCTCTTGCCATGATGGTGAGATTTCTTGTCACCATGTCTTTTGGAGTGAGTTGTGAGTGCTTGGTCTTCACTTTCCATTTTCTCTTCTCAGGCTACAATTCGAGCTTCTTCCTGTGAGCATTCTTCCCACAGTCTACTAAAGGAGATAAGTTTCTTTCTAGCACAAATCCCTTGGATGAAGGAATCCCATGACCTAGGAAGGCCATTAAGAGTGGTCATCACCATTTCACTATCATCTATATCTTCACCCACGGCTTCAAGTTGTTCTTTTATCTGGGAAACCCTTGAGAAATATGATTGCATAGTTTCCGCATTCTGGATCTTGATATTCTTCAATTGATTCCTTAGGGTCATCTTCTGATTTATGTTCTTGGCTTCAAACAACTTAGTTAAGGAATCAAACATCTCTTTTGGTGTCTTTAGGGATGACACATGGGGGATGAGATGATATTTGATAGAATCAGCAATGATCCTCTTTTCCTTCACCAAGTTACTCTTATAAAGAGCCTTAGCCTCTTCTCCCTCTGGGACAAGGACCTCTTCTCTTATATAAGTGTCCAACTCATTTTCTTCAAGGATCAAACCAATCCTATACTTCCATGCTCGGAAGTTATCAGCCCCTTCAAGCTTATCCTCAAGGTTGGTGTGGTGAGACATCTTTAAAGAGTACTTCAAATGGAAATAGAGAAGATTTAGGTCTTACCACTTACTTGACTGAAAACTGGATCTGGTGCCGGATAAGGGTTTGTCAAAGAAACCCTAAAATTTCAAACTTTGAATCTGAACTTTCTGAAAGGATAGAAAGATGTGCCTTGATGAACTGATCAGCCTAGTATACTCATAAATTCTGATATGTAAAGTTTCACCCTTCAGAAATGTCTTTTAGTCTTCCCGCGTTCACTAAGGAGAACCCTGAATTAGGGTTTGAGTTTCCCGGCGATCTACACAGCCAAAAATCTCAATCCAAAGCTCTAAACTTTGATTTTTCCAAGGAGCTTTTAGATATGTCTTCTTCCATAAATTCCTATTTTTGTGGAAACCCTAATTTTTAGGGCCAAAACTGAAACAGCTCAGAATTGAATTCTGATTGGACAGATAGATTCTCCTTGATGAGTAGAGTCAATCTACTATACTGTTTTTCCAACATATATGGAGAGAAACCCAATAAAAAAGAAACCTTGGTTTCTGTCACTACACAGTGTCTTCTTCTCAGGCTAGGTCTGATACCATGTTAGTTTTTAAGCATTAAATCAATATGCTATAGGATCTTTACTGAGAGAATAACATGTACAGTATATCAATCCATAACAATCATATCGAGCATAGCAAGCATCACAAGAATCAAAAGCATGAGACACAAAACACACAGAGTTTCCATGGGGAAAACCCTAAGGTGAAAAACCCCACAACTTCCTTAGAGATAGATAGAGCCAAAGTACAATCAAGTACAATCCAAGTACAATAGATAGAGCCCTACTATGTAGTTGATCATCCTCCTTCAATGTGCGCCACTTTCTCAGTGAGAGAAGAGTGAGTAATGAGATGATCTAAATAGAGAATCTCGATTTATATTTATACTTGTCCTGACCTGCCTAAATAACTTATAGGGATGACTCGTCTAACTCATCCTAATAACCCCAGTGATATTAAATCTGGGTCGACACCCACATCAGGTAGTCTAATAACCCATCGGAAAGTTAATCCACTTGGGACACTTGTCAATACAAATGACGACACTTCTGTATAGAGGTATAACACATCTCTATAGGGGTACAATAAATATATATAAGAAATATATTCCGAAGTTACATATGCATCAACACAAAGTTTCACCCCTCAAAATTGCATTTTAGATTTCTGGATTCACTAGGGAGGACCCTGAATTAGGGTTTGAGTTTCCGAGAGCTTTACCCAACCAAAATATTTGGTTCAAGGCCCTAAGATTTGATTTTCTGAGGAGCTTCCAGCCATGGTTACAGATTTCCAAAATTCCAATTTTTGTAGAAGCCCTAATTTTCCATCTTTCTGATCAAAGTCCCGAACTGGGGCTTGATCAAGCCTGGCCTTCTGCTCAACCAAAAATTCTGATCTTGGTCTCTAAATTTCAATTTTGATGAGTAGCATCCAGCCTTGGTCTCTGATTACAAAAATTTCAACTTTCTCCGAAACCCTAAATTCTGGAAGCCATGAATGAAGGTGCTAAAAAATAATTATGTTTTGACAGAAATATGTACCTGATTGTTTATGGTGTATCTCCAAACTTTTCAATCCACAGGGTCTGAAACGTTTTGCTGTCATATCCTAACCTGTGATCTTTCCAACCCCATAGGTCTCACCTCAAATGGATTCTCTGAGAGATATTTATGCCAAGTGTCGCAACGTGACCTGTTTATGGGATAAAAAAGGAGATCAAACTTGTACGGTGTGCCACGTGTCACTGTTTCAACTTCGGCATATGAAAAGCATACTTGTGAAAGTACCATCCATTCCCTACCTGCCACATTTTAAAAAATTTCATTTGGATCTTTCTAGCCCAAGTTATGACCTTTTTTCCAAGGTCACCCGTTTATGACTGAGATCTGGAAGAGGCAGAAACCCTATATTGTATAGATCATAACTCACAAAGTACAATGAATTAGAACTTTCCCTTTGGAAACAGGATTCATGGGGATCTGAACGTCGACTAGTGAATGTTTCAGATCCTGAAACCTCGCCAAAATATATTTATAATGAAAGTTCTAGGATGATTGGTTTTTGCTATATCAAGCCCTAGCTTTGCAAGTGCACAATGTCTTCTTCTCAGGTTAGCTCTAATACCATGTTAGTTTTTCATAATTTACTTCAATTTGATCTAGGATCTTAACTAAGAGAACAACATGTACAGCATATCTATAGCATATCAATCATGGACACAATAATGGAAGCACGCAAGAGACACATAGTTTACTTGGGGAAAACCATAAAGGTGAAAAACCCCAATAACTTCCTTAGAGATAGATAGAGCAATGATACAACCCAAACATAAGAGATAGACTCTTAGCAGCAGATCTTCCCCCTCCATAAGTACGCCACTCTCTCATGAGTGCATGTGTGAGAAGTGAATGATGAAATAGAGTTCCTGTGGCACTCTATTTATACTTGACTTGACTTGCCTAATAACCTTTACTAGGTCGGCCTTAACTTAACCACATAACATAATACTGAATGGGCCGACCCCCAATAGGGTGGTCTAATAAACCTTCGACCCACATGGCCAACCCCCAATAGGGTGGTCCAATAACCCTTTGACCCACATGACTTATATAGGGCCGACCCCACCCATCAAGTATAAGTTACGACACTTACAATATCAATTACGACACTTCCATATAGAGGAATAATACATCTCTATAGGAGTACAATAAATATATATGAAATACATTCTGAAGTTACATATACATCAACATTAAATGTCCTGAGAAGAACATCTATCTCTGAACGAAGGGAAATGAAAGAATAACCTACAGCTGATGAAAGTAAGTAGTCTAGGGAGTTATGAGAACAGGAGAATGATCTCTATAGGAACTCTACAAACCTAAAAGTAGAATTGAAGAATTGTCTAAAGCATTTTTTTTGGCACAATAATTTGTGAATGCATTTGAGAACTGTTCAAACGCAGGTTTGAAGGCTTTGAAGATAATTGGGAATGTTCTAGTAATTCCATAAACAGTGAAGAATTAGCTGCATGTGGATATACAAAAGTATTGACAATAGGTTGCTTGAGTTCAAGCTTGCTCAAGGATAATCTACATTAGAATGAACTCGGAGCAACCAACATGAGGATGGTCTAGGTGACACGATTCCAAATAAGACCCATTTGTTTGATTTCCATTTGTGCATATGTAATTGTAAACAACAACTCAACTTACAGGCTTAGGCCAAGCCGGTAGATATCCGTTAGTAAACTGTCTAAAAACACTAAACAAGACAATCATCAAATCCCATGGGAAAGCAACTAAAAACAATCATGATATCCAAAAACATGTATAGATTCTGCTTAAAACATGATTCGATGAACTAAATCAACAAAACACAATGTAACTTACTGATTTTTTCTATTGTTACCTATGTTTAAACCAAGCCATATTCATGGCAATACAGATGCAATGATGAACCCTATCATGCCTTAGAAAAAATGTGAAATGAAACCAAATGAGGGTTCCCAAAACCCATAAAATCTAAGATCAATGAAAGTTACGGATCTCTGGGTGGTGGTGGTTATTAGTGCATTAGAATTCAATGGCCACTGATGTCTACTTGGACACCTATCAGAAGAGTCCCCTGAGCTTATATTTATTGAATAAATCATCAATGCAAAGCCAATGAAAACACGAAAAAATAATTATTTAAGTAATGGAAAAAACCCAAAATTTTATTTCTAATGTCGAACATTGGGTGTGCCTTAAGAGAAATCTTGAACAGACATATAATTGTGTCCCTGCAATCGCTATATTTCCCATAGGGACATAAAAATATCAAAGATAAATCCATGGAATACAATAGGGTATGGAACCATGGTGTGGATGCATCCCTAAACACCAAAGAGAACCAGACTAACATGAAACGTAGTCAAAATACACAAACAAAATTCCTAGATGTGAAAACACCTCCAGAGATGGCTACAGGATAGTCCACATGACAATGAATATGGTTGTGCCTTAAATACATTGTACAATCACCCAGGAGGCAAGAGGAAGATGAAACACATTGATCAAAAGGATAATCATACTAATTGTATGCCAATCATATCGAAATTAAAAAGGGCAGTGAATGCAACTATAACCTTTTTAGCATTATTTCAGGTTTATGGAAAAAAATGGATCTGTAAGAGGTTGCAGGACTGATTACCTCGCAATCAATGCTAATAGTTTCATGTGAACATGGCCCTTCTATAACTACTTGTAACAAAACAAGTATAGTTCAGTTGCTTCATTTACATGAAATAAAAGGTCGAAGTTTTTCCTAAAATCACTATAAAATATCAGATTATGGGATTTAGTAAGTTTCCAAGGAAAAATTTATACACTTCTTTTGAAAAAGTTCAAATTCACATAAACAAAAAAAGATATATTTGGGAAAATTATTAGATTTGAAATATCATACTTTAGAGTCTAGATAAACAAAATGGATATTTCCACTATTGTGCATTGAATAAACCTGAAATCTTGACAAAACAATTACAGTTTTTTAACATCCTCTGGTATATTATCACGTAACAACACAATGGAGATCCAAGTGAAAACCTACCCTTTGGGTAACAATTCAAGCACCAAGCATCTTCCCTAGAAGGAAGTTTGTTGCATGTCCCTATGCAACTTATTCCCCCCATAGTAAATTCTGATGTAGCTCAGTACAACTATAAGATTGGTGACTTACTCCATTTGTTTCCCGAGGCCTAAATGACGATCGACTTTCACCCATGAAGATTTCTCTGCAAAATTATACCAGTGCCCAGCAACATTGTACTCAGTTTTGCTGCACCAGAGCAAAAGGAAATGAAACCTTAACCCAAGCCATTGAGTACCATTTCTTCGTAGAGAATTCACATACAAACTTGTTCTTGAAAAGGAAACCTAGAAAAGGGGGTATCCCATGGGGTCCCGTTGTTTGAGTACTGGAGGAAGAAAATTCCAATGAGTCTCTGAGGCCTACAAAGAGGCCAAAGTCCCACAAGATCTAAGTTCTTCAAAACTCTGTAACGCTGATCTTTGATTCATTCTAAATTGTTTCACCCTCATAGGATCCCTAAGGAATTCACTGTGAGTAGAAATGGCCACTTCAGGATCTAGATTCTCTCCTTTGATGTGAAGTTCAGACTGGAATTCCAACTTATAAAATAATTTCATCCCTATTTCCCACTTAATTTGATTCTGAATAAAAGATGAAAAGGCTCGTAACTGAATATCTCCTACTATGGGATTGGGATTCCATTCCAATTCATGTTCTAGAAAGAATTTAAACTGATAAAGTTCACACAACAAATCCTTTTCCCTTTAGATGAGTCATTATAGATATCCACAAAGTCATCAACATTTCCTATCATGAAATTTTTGTTATTATTCAATCTAATCATCTAAAGGCATACCCATTGTTCATGCAAGTACATTGAATAAACTCTAGCAGGACTTCTACAAGAAATGGCTTGCTCAACAAATTGAAACATTTGCCTCTTTTCTTCTTCTTTAATCATTAACTGCTACTGTAAAGACTGTATCTTGGACTTCCACTTTTGTTCTTGAACCAAGTAAGCAGAAAACCAAGTTTCCTGCATATGTTGTACTTCAAATTTATATCGTTGTTGATAAATAAGGCCCAAGTCATATAATTCATCATTTCTTCTAGTCCATTTAACAGTATTTACTTCAGCTGATGCTAAGGCTAGGGTATTAGTCCAGACATCATAAAGAATTTGATTAAAAATTTCATAGAGAACATCTATGACTTTTTCTTTATCTTTAGAACTTTTAGAGGTACTAGGAAGAATATTTTCTGCAGCTGCTATAGCAAATAATTCCAAACTTGTATTATCCTCAGCTAGTGGTACTGATTTATCTCTAAGAAATTTATTTTGTTTCCTCAACCTTTTGTTTTGCAAACTCCATCGGTGAGCCTGATTTCTCAAAATTTTCAGTCTTTTCTTAACAACACCATTCTTTCTCTGTATTTGTCTACTCCTCTATTTTAACTTTTTCATTTTCATTTTTAACATATCTATCCAAAACTTGAAATTCACGAACTTGCTTATGAAGTTTCTTAATCCTCTTCTATAACTTACTTGAAATTAAACCAGGAGAATCAGGCCTTACCACTTGATTAGATCCATCTTCTTCCCTTTGAGCTTGGTCTTGAAACTGAGTAGCTTCCAATTCTGGCAGGGGTGTTGACTCTAAATTATGTCTCTATGTATAACGGGTTCTTGGACATTTGGGTATTGTTGAAAACATATCTTCAGATGTTCTAAATTTTTCAATAGCTTCTTCATAAATGCCTTCTATCCTTGCATATCTTCTTCTCACCGTAACTGAAATTTTATTAACCTCTTCATCATCTCTATGCCTCTTTGGAGATGGTTGGGATTGAATTGGTTCAAAAATGTTGCTGCTGGATCAAATTCTATCTGAACTGCTGGAGGGGGCGATACAGAATCTTGTGTATCATCATTACCCTGCTCCTAAAAACCTTTTTCCACTAAAAATTGTTCCCACGTTAGGTTTCTCTTCTGTAATTCCTCCACGATCAACAACTTAGTTAATCCATGATGATACAAGTTATTACCAAGTCGCTAATCAGGCCGCTTTTGGGCACCTGAAGCCATTTTAGATAGGCTCTTCCACAAAAAGTATGGAATGTTCATCAATTCTTCTCCTTTAATGTGAAGGAGAAGCTGAATATGATAAAGAAAGACAAGGCTATATCGTCCTTCACAAGTCAAATATTTCTGCAAAAAGAAAATGACCTTACCCCATTCAGTAGTGAAACAGTTGCGTCGAGCTCCCTTCTTCTAACGAATACTAGAATTAGCCACCTTCACAAACTGTTTCCAAGAGTCAGGGTTTTTCAAACGACCATCTTTAAACCATCTTTCCCCTATTTGTGGTAAGCCTACAGCGAGAGCAATCGACGTTTCTGAAACTAGAAGGAGAAACCCCCGAATGTTAGAACAAGCTCCATCGAAATTGAGAGCAAATTCCTTGTTCACATCTTCATTGTGCCCTCTGAATTTACTAAAAAATGAATACAATTCAATTTGTTGAAAAATCCTCTTACTAGAGGGATCTTCATCCAAAAGTTCAATGGAATATGGCTCTTCCCTACGTGCAGCACTGGCCATGCCAACTTAAACTTTCTCTGTTGAAAGGAAGTTAGGTGATCAAATCGATATCCTTTAACCCAAATTGGTATTTATAGGCTTTACTTATGCATAACAAAGAAATCCAAATTTCAAATCGGGTATACATATAATTGTTCAGACATGCAGGACAAAAGGATAGAGCTAATTACGACAATTGATGGGTTCAAATCAGCATATACCCATTTGTCCAAAAAGCAATGAGTTAACGGTCACTCCATTTATGGAAATTATGTGAACAAAAATACTTGGTCTGACATGTCACGATATATAATAAGCCATGAAATGATCTTTAAAAGCTAATTGAAATGTATAAAAATCATTCTTACATGCTAGAATTTCTACACATTATTAGGAAAAATATATTGAATTTAACCCTATAGGAACAATACTTGTCCAGAATTAAGAGAAGACTTTGAATAGCATACCACATAGGCAGGGGATAAAACCGAGATCCAATCCTTCCAATCATGCAAATACAGATCCTCCATGGATTTTAAAGATATAACTTTGTTGGAAGAAATCATTATATCTGCAACTTGAAAAGAATAATTTCAAATAGAAATGAAAGTTTGCTTGTACTGGGAGGGATGAATCCAAGAGAGTATCAAGGTTTTCCTCATTTTCAGGATTCCCTTCCCCATACACGAGACATTCCATTTTACCAACAATCTGTTCATCTTTAGTATTTTACTGAAATATTTAAAAAACACAGAAACTGGAGATTCTGCAGGTTTGAGTCAAGCCTGTAATTGTCTGCGAAAACATGCTGAAATGCAAATTCTTCAACCAAACCACTCATGATGCAATCCAAACCATGTGAATTAAGGTGTTGGAGTAGAACATGGAGGAGTAGACATCCCTCCATTAAGGCCAATGGCTTTCAAAGCTTGGAAGTACAATCTAACAGGATATATGAATCAATTTTGTTGATGTCGAGTACCCAAAAGACCATATTGCTTATGGATCCATTTTGGAATGGTACTTATAAATTGCTAGTGGTTTCTTATGGAAAACCACTAGAGATTGCTTATAGACCTTATGAGTGGGTATTGTGACTAGTATGACCTTGGAAACATATTAATTACAAAGAATCCATAACAATACTAGCTGTCTTAAACCATTATATTCTTTTGTTGAAAAATATAGCAACGCCATATTGTCACCCAAAACCAATTATAATGATAATTGGTGGCAAACATTTACTACACTCACCAAAAGTAAAATAAACATGTATTAGTGAGGGCTACTAAAATATTGTCACCAAAAGTGTCACCAAAGAGAGAATCAATAATGGGCCTTTAACAACTCTCACTAAAAATGTCACTGGAAAGGGATTTGGTGACAAACCTTAAAGGAGAATCTCAAAAGGCACGTATAACGACGATGTTTTAAGGACCGTCATCATCTGTGACATTCGTGACAACCCTTAAAGGTTCGTCACATGTAGGACCCTCACCGATGACCTTTTTCCTTGTAGTGGAGGTTAGGAGCATTCTTCTACCTTCACTTCGAGCTCGTTAAAAATAGTAAGGAGGCTATGAGCATTCTTCCATCTCTCCTTTGAGCTCATTAAAAACAGTAAGGAGCTCAAATCTCTTGTTAGACTCTTTAAATATGACAAGATTGCCAAGTATAGTTGTCATTTCAGACTCGTTAAAAGGATTTGAAGCTACATCTGCTTAAGTATAAGTTTAACCCTTTTCCGTACTTTTGTGGATTACTTACGAAAAAGGAATACTCTAGTCATACGTGGCTAGAATATTTCTTCTTCCTTTGTTTTATGCTTTTTCGGGGAAGGATACTAACTGTACGAAAAAAGGCCTTTTGGAGCCTTATTTAGGGTTTTCAGGCTCTCTAAATATGAAAACACCAAGCGAGCACTCACCTACTTGGGCTCGATGTGAAATCCATGAGAGAGTACATAGAGGATTGTTTAAGTTTTTCATACTCTATAAACAAGAAAAACCCGGCGAGCATTAACCTACTTGTGCTCGATATTAAAATCCATGAGTAGGTGTATGGAGTTATTGTTTAAGTTTTTCAGAATCCTTAAAATTGAAAACACCAGCGAGAAAGAACAGATCTCGACTCAATATTAAAATCCAGAGATCAGTACTATAGAGTAATCTTCTATCTCTTCTTCGAACCCTTTTGAAAAAATGAAGAAGGTCATGAGTCTTCCTCCCATGGGCTCGTTAAACTTTTCACATGGTTGGACTTATTGAGTTTTCATTCTTTCTTGGACTCATTAAAACAACAAGAAAGGTATTCTTTTATCTAAAAAGAATAAGGGATAAGAAGGGTATATCACATCTTTCATTTTCAAAGGCAGTCCATTCAGTCCTATCCTTGAACACAACACCTATTTGAGTCTATCATTTCAGTTGGGTTTAGTTTTTGACCTTAGGGTGAACTTGATCTCCGAGTTGTTTACTCCCCTGGTTGGTTATTCTTCCAACCGTATGGAGGGTCTGTTAATGTCTCCTACATTACATGCTTGTATCATTTCCCTATTATGTTGAAAACTGCCTAAGTCACTTTGTGTCATGCTCATTCTTCAAGGATATAGCCCATGTCGGCCATTCTGCAGTTTACCTTGACCTCATGTGTTGGTCATCCTAGTGTCAGTCTTGTTACATGTCTTACTCCACATCAACTCATGCCAGTTGAGTGTTCCTCATGTTGGATGCTAGAGGATGCCTTAAGGCCTCCCTTCCAACAGACTTTTTCCCATGGACATCAACTCATTTTGCTCTGGGATCATGTCACGTCCCCATTTTGACCCCCTTTTTTGTAAATGATGTAAATACTGATACTCAAGGCCAAGGCCCCACCATTGATTTAGCGTTTATGTATCGGCAATTAAAATAGATGCCTATGGTTCTTGTGCGAGATGGGCACAATGTATATAAGACATCATGTAATTATGAATTTTTAATGAAAAAAAACCCACAACCGGCTATGCAATGCAACAAAAGAGATGGGGCATGGTTCTACAAGGAATAGGGAGGGAAATTATTCAAACCCTTGAGCCAATAGTATTAATCCATGTGTCAATGGGGAAACCCATAAACTACCAACTACCCATTTTGTCTCATGTACCCAATCATTTAATTTTTCCAAGAAATTGGTTAAGGCAGTTAATGCCTTGGGAATGAAAGAGTATGGGCAAGCCATTTTTGTGCATGGGCAAGCCATCAACTTGGAAAATCGTGTTTTTGCTTGTGGGGCAAGAAACCACCTACGAAATAGTGCCCAAAGCCATGGGGAATGGGCAGTCTTCATTCACTCACGCAGTTGGAGTTAGCTGGGTCTTTTCCATTTACGTTTCTCATCTAAATACTGCATTTTTCCATGCCTGGGAGTCGTTTTTGCCTGGTATAACAGTTGGGAGAGGAAGGCCACGAATTGGGGACTAGGAGGGAGGTCGTTTTGGCCCCGAATGGACCCGGGACGTTTTTTCTAAAAACGGATTTGGCTTCCTGGGTTGTTCACTAACTTCCCATTTCGTGTTTGTGGGTTCCCACGTTTTTCTGGGTTAGTTGAAACCCCATCTCATGCATCCCACTGTGGAAAATGTTTTTCTCATGCCCAGCAAGTGGGGTTCTGCTGTTATGTGCATCCTCGTTTTTGGTTTGAACCTGTGAATTGAAGTTTGGAGTGGTAGTGGATAGAAGTGGCTTGATAAACCTAGTGGGGGAGGCAACCTCTCAAGAAGATCAAGAGGGATTTGGTTACTCTTCTATGCATACCCTGAGAGCACTAGATAGGGAAGGTATGGCTTGAGGGACTGTATAGCAGTGAAAAGAATACTTCCTTGTGCTGGGTGTGTAGGTATTGTGGGTTCCAAGCTAGATAGATATTGCAAGGTTATCCCTAGCTCTGTGCTGGAGCTCACTAGCTTAGAAACTCTTCCTTTCCATCTCCTAGCAGCCTGATAAACCCAATCGCAAATTGGCTTGGCTCATCTTGGTGTATGCTTGGCTATGTGTGAGTCTGTTGTTCCCTGGTTCCTTGTAGAGATCATGCCCAGCTCGGGGGTGGCAGTGGTGCTGAGAGATTG
Source organism: Larix kaempferi (assembly GCA_027924585.1). Taxonomy (NCBI): domain Eukaryota; kingdom Viridiplantae; phylum Streptophyta; class Pinopsida; order Pinales; family Pinaceae; genus Larix; species Larix kaempferi. The sequence goes on along the minus strand of BSBM01000260.1, from coordinate 1,680,678 downwards.
AGGAGCACACTGGCCTACGGTTGGGTGGAACGTTGCAGTGCATAGCCAGTTGCGTGGGACTACTTTCGTATAAGATAAGTATTCTCTTGTGTAAATTTGTAATTATCATTTGATAAATATTAGAATGAATGATGGACGTGCTATTGAATTTACTTCCGCTGAGTTTTTACAAGTTTATGCATTTCCATATGATCCTTTATATTTCTGCAAGGGTCTTTATCTGGCTGTCACAGAAATCTTGAGTGTATGATTAAATGTATGATGGATGTGAGATTCTTAATATTCCGCTGTGATTTTCTTAAAAACCATACATTTCCATCTATCCCTGTTATATTATGTTCATGCTTATGATTAAACGTTTCATAGGGCTAGATGCCCAGTCTAATATCACATCTGTTATGCATTTGTACATGCATATATCCTTTTTGATTTGAAAGCTTGCTGATTGTGAATGGGGTTGGATGCCCGATTTAACCTCACGATCCTCTCCATCTAGCTAAAGGAATGGGAGGGGACGTGACAGATCAAAGTTTAGATTTTTTGTTAGTACCTTGGAGATTGCAGTCACCAGTGGCAATTTTCCTCACTATTGAATCATGAGAATACATCAATGTCTCTTGTTCGATAGGTTTCTCAAGTGTTCAACTTCAAGTCCACTTATTCACACTTGCTAGATCCTACTAGGTACCTTGGGCCCATTATCATTATCGGTGGAAGCCCTCGTGTTTGTTAACGGTATACATCAATGACCGGTAATCAAACGATACTCCCCATGTTTGATTTTAGCTCATTTATTCACATGGTTAGGGTTTGTACCTTGGGTTATTTTGGATGAATACCTTGGGATGATTGATAGCATTCCCTCATTATGTTATCACCCAAGCTGCTTAAGACTGAGCCTCACTCATTTTGGCTCTCCATGAGACATAGATCCAGTTTGTTGTTATGGCTATGATCTCTCAATTTGACATGGATCCATGCTTGTATTTTAGTGGCCATGCTATATATACATCTCCTAGTTATGTATTGGAGATCATGTTGTGTCATGCTACACATCTATATGATTTCAAGATTGTAATTGCTCGCTGACCTTGATCATTATTTCAGGTAACTTTGTGACTTGGTTCTGCAGTTTCTTGCTCCTCCTCTGACTTGGAATTATAATGTATTTTGTCCATCGCTTCCCTCTGACCTCACACATTAGGGGGCATCTGTTATAGGTAAAATTTGCACTTCTATGTCCGTTATCACCTTTAGTTGTTGATCACACAAAAGGACAACTTGGATTAAAGGGCAAGATTGGCCTAGGTGATGTATGGACTAGAATTACCGCTCTGCAACTGACAAAATCTTGTTTTATCTAACATTTTTACATGTGCCCTACTCTTTGTATAGCAAACTAGCACACATTAGGACATGTGCGCTACTCTACAAGCATTTAGTGCATGCACACGGGCTAGTATGCCCTACTTTACCTCTTACATAGTAGTGCACACCTCAAAAAATCTTGCAAGCACTAGTTGTAAAGCAATGAAGTTGTATATTGTGCGCTACTCTACTGTGGAAAAATCGTGCACATCTTTAAATGTAATAAAAAATATATTAATTTGACGAATTGGGATTAGTTGAGGTTGGTTTGCAACTTCCCCAACTTCCCAATCAAACTACCTCTCGATCCAAACTTACTACCTTGTCCCATAAATACAAGGAGGATCCACGAGAGGGGTTACTCATAATGGTTATAATGACCTAGGGCAAGAAACTATGCATTAAGGGTTGTTATGTTGGAGGAATTCCAAAGTCAGTGTGAAGAGTAGGAGCCTAGAATCTGATTTCACAAGCACTCTGAAAGATCAGGTATAATTGTACTGATTATTTGCTTTTGACAATAAAGGTTGAAACATCCTTCCTATCCCAATCAAATGTCTAATGGATTGCATGTTTGTTTGGTTAAATGCTTGATTACTTTTGATGTTTAAATTGCATTTCAATTTCATCATTGTTAGACCAGTCAAGATACGTTGAGGAAGGTATCTTTTGTATTGCAGGTTCATTAGGCGGAAGATCAAGTGGTGTTAAATTTTTAGAATTTACTTCAATCTGATCTAGGATCTTAACTGAGAGAACAACATGTACAACAAATCTACAGCATATCATTCATGGACACAATAATGCAAGCACAGAAGAGACACCGAGTTTACTTGGGGAAAACCATAAAGGTGAAAAACCCCAATAACTTCCTCAGTGATAGATAGAGCAATGATACAACCAGAATACAAGAGATAGTCTTCTCCTAGCAGTAGAGCCACCTCCTCCACAAGTGCGCCACTCTCCACGGTGTGAGTGAGAGAATAAAATGTGTAAAATGAGAGAGACACACTCTCTATTTATACACTAACTTGACTTGACCTTTACTCAACTAGGTCGGCCTCAACTTAACCACTTAACATAATGCTGACTAGGCTGACCCCCACTAGGGTGGTCTAATAACCCTTTGACCCACATGGCCGACCCCCAATAGGGTGGTCTAATAACCCTTTGACCCACATGACTTATACAGGTCCGACCCCAACAAGGTGGTCTAATAACCCATCAAGTATAAGTTACGACACTTACAATATAAATGACGACACTTCCGTATAGAAGAATAATAACATCTCTATAGGAATACAACCACTTCCATATAGAGTAATAATAACATCTCTATAGAAATACAATATACATATATGTGAAATACATTCTAAAGTTACATATACATCAACAAGTGGAAGATCAAGCAAAAGCTAGGATCAAACATTGTTAATAAAGTATGTCTTCAAGAACCTTGATCTCTTTCCTTCTATAGAAGCCTATGTGATATGATCAATGTGCTTACTTGTCACCTTGGAAGTTGGTAGTGTCCCTTTCCTCACTATAAGGTAGAAATCCCGAACAACAGGGGATACAATAAAGTACAAATACAATACACAAGTGAATATCTTCTGAAGTTACAAATACATCAACACTCCCTCTTAACTAGGAAGGTATTCTCTTGACACAAGTCATCAATACATATAGACACAAGTCTTCAATACTGGAGCTGGATCATCATCACTGGATCAATAGAGCATCATCATCAGTGCTGCAGTGTACTCATCATCTCGATCACTGGGCTATCTCTGAATTCTTCTCATCATAGGAAGTTCTATAGAGCCAACCCTTTCTCATGCTGGATGTAGGCCCACCACCTATAGGTCTTCATCATCACTGGCCATACTATGGAATCCTCAAGACTTATTATGTGCATCAACAAAACCTCGAAAGATTATCCCAGGATCCTTTATGTGCCTAAGCTCGACCGACAAGATCTCCTAGGGCGTTATTACATGTTGACTGTCACAAAACCTTAAAAGAGTGTCTTGACTAGAAAGAACTCTAAAGAGCATCTAAGCCATTTTACATGACTAGTACAACTTGTCCGGATCTCCAGGACATATTACATGTGACCCCCACCACAAAACCTTAAAAGAGTGTCTTGACTAGCAAGAACTCTAAAGAGCATTCGAGGCCTTTTACATGACTAGCACAACCTATCTGTATCTCCAAGACGTATTATATGTGGTCATGGAAAAACCTCAAAAGAGCATCCCAGGACTGATTACGAGAGTACTGATCAACCTATCGGATCTCTTAGGGTGCTATTATATGCCATAGGACAAAACCTATAAAGAGCATTTGCCAGATATCCCAGAGCACTATTATATGCCATAGGAAAAACCTCAAAAGAGTATCTGCAAACCTCCCAGGGCGCTATTATATGCTTATCTGCACAACCTATCCATGACCACAGAGTATTAACCTGATACTCACCATACATCATCCTGATGTAGATGCTCATCCTGATAATCGTCACTGCATCGTCCTTATGCACATCATCCATAGTATCATCCTAATACTCATCATACATGATTATCCTGATCATCGTTACTGCACCGTCCTGATGCATGTCATATACATGATCCAACTGATCATAGAAATCATCCACCTGATGCATATACATATACATGATCCAACTGATCATACAAAGCATCCACCTGATCCATATACATATACATGATCCAACTGATCATACAAAGCAGTAACTGGAGCATTGTCCTGATGATCATCACACAATGCTTACATCCACAGCCATGGGAAGGATCCTCCTACCACCATGCTTGGAATGGCTCTTGCAAATGTGTACCATCACTTCTTCCTCGAAGTATCTTCAATCTGAAGAACACCAAGCCTCTCCCTGAAGTAAGCAAACTTCACTCTTGCTAGTGGTTTCATCAACACATGTGCAACCTGCTCATCCATCGCAACATACAGGAGCTTCACTGCTCCTCTCTACACCATATCCCTAATATAGTGGTATTTGATCTCGATATGCTTCGACCTGTCATGGAATACCGAGTTTTTAGACAGCTTCACACAACTCTGGTTGTCACAAAAGATACTAGTAGCATCCAATGGGAGATCACATAACTCAGGCAGTAGCTTCCTAAGCCATATTGCCTCACAACTAGCCGAACAAGCTACGACATACTCTGCTTCAGTTGTACTCAGTGCTACACAGGACTATTTCCTGCTAAACTAGGACATCACACCTGATCCCATACTGAAGCAGCACCCAGAAGTGCTCTTCCTATCTACAGCACTTCCTGCCCAATATGAATCAACTGGAACTATTACTCATGGAAGTAATGATTGGCTCATTGATAGTGGGGCTTCTAAACATATGATAGGATTCAAGGAATCCTTCATGAACCTTTCTGAACATGAATCACCTCACAAGGTAAAATTAGGAGATGACTACCAGTATCCCATAAAAGGGATTGGTGAAGCCTCTTACAAACTAGACTCAGGAAGGTCTATGAAGATGAAGAATGTACTCCATGTTCCAGGACTAAAGAAGAATCTACTATCCATATCTACCTTGGATGCAAAAGGCATGAGGGTTGCATTTGTGGATGGCCAAGTCCTAATGTGGCCTAAGGGAAAGACTATAGATGATGCAGTTGTGATTGGAGAGCAAGAGGGAGGATTTTACAAGCTAAGGGTCCAACCAGAACAAGCCATGGTCCATGACACTGTAGAGCCAAGTGAACTCTGGCACAGAAAGCTTGCACACATGCATTATAGAGCATTACCAATTACAAGCAAAGCAGTAGAAGGTATTCCTGGAATCCAGACAAAACATGAAGGCCTTTGCAAAGGTTGTGCAAAGGGAAAGAATACAAAGAAGACATTTCCAAGCAGTGAAAGCAAGGCTAAAAGAATCTTGGAGATTATCCACTCTGATGTATGCAGTCCTATGTCATCTAGTTCCTTGAGTGGGTATGTATATTATGTCTCCTTTATTGATGATTTCTCTAGGAAGACTTGGATATACTTCTTGAAGAATAAAGATGAAGTATTTAACAATTTCAAGGAATTCAAAGCCTTGATAGAAAACCAAACTGACATGAAGATCAAGGTCTTCAGATATGACAATGGCAGAGAGTTTACTTCAGGAGATTTCAAGAAATTATGCAGTGACTCAGGGATTAAGAAGGAGTTGACTACTCCTTACAATCCACAACAGAATGGGGTTACCGAGAGGAAGAATAGAACTATTATGGAAGCAACTAGGGAAATGCTTCATGATCAAGACTTACCTATGCACTTATGGGCTAAAGCAGCAAGGACAGCTGTATATATGTAGAACAGAACACCCCATAAGATTCTTGACAACAAAACACCAGAAGAATTGTTCACTAGTAAGAAACTGAGAGTTGATCATCTCTCTACATTCCATAACAGATAGTTGTAGAAGAAGCTACTTCAGAATAGGACTCCAGCAGCTCTTGTAAGGAAGCAAAGATTCAGAGGGAGTCCACTCAACAAACAAACAAAGATAAGTATTTGAATTGTCATTTCTTATACATTATGATTGTTTGAATAATGTTGTTCAATGATGTATATTATGGTGTGTATTATGCATATTAGAATAATTGCATTAATGTTGTATTCAAGCGTTGGCTAAAATAATTGCATGACTGTATGACATATTTCCTTATAAGAATTTGTTCTGAAAACTATGAGATGTTTTCTAATCATGCAATTTAACTTGTCTTGTAGGAAAGATCGTACGCCATCACCTACAAAAGATGGAATACAACATTTGAAGATACTGAAGATATTGAAGTAATGGAAGAATGCCATGATCCGTCGATCATGAAGAATGATGTTTGGGATGTGGTCCCAAGACTAGATGGGAAGTCTGTGGTGACTTCTAAATGGATCTATAAGATCAAGCATGCTGCAGATGGTAGCATCGAGAAATACAAAGCTAGGTTTGTAGCTCGTGGCTTCTCCTAGAAAGAAGGAATTGATTATGAAGAGACATTTGCTCCTATGGCCAGATACACTTCCATTACATCAGTACTTGTTCTCGCTGTAGTGATGAAATGGAAGGTACACCAGATGGATGTCAAGACAGCTTTCTTGAATGGTGTAGTTGAAGAGGAAGTGTATGTGGAGCAGCCACTCAGGTTTGAGACACATGATCGAGGAACACATGTGTGCAAACTGAAGAAAGCCCTATATGGTTTGAAACAGGCACCCAGGACCTCGTATGCCAAGATAGATAGCTTCCTATCTAGTTTGGGATTTACCAAGAGTAAAGAGGATTCCAACCTTTACTACAAGGTTGAGGAGGGAAATCCAGTGGTACTATTATTGTATGTCGATGACCTGTTTCTGACAGGTGAGGATAAGTTGATGGCTGACACGAACAGGAAGTTAGCTACCAAGTTCAAGATGAAGGACTTGGGTATGATGCACTACTTTCTAGGCATGAAGGTGTGGCAGAGTGCAGATGGAATCTTCCTTGGGAAAGGGAAGTATGCAGTAGAGAGCCTGAAGCGGTTCGGGATGATGGACTGCAAGGCCATGGCCACACCTATGGCATCAAACCTTAAGCTTCTATGTGATGCTTCTTCTGAGCCGGTTGATGCTATGATGTATCGTCAGATGATTGGGTCTTTGATGTACTTGATGAATACGAGGCCAGGCATTTTCTTTGCTGTGACCACATTGAGCCAGTTCCTGACGGATCCGAGGAGTGTTCACCTGGTAGCTGCAAAGCATGTTCTGAGGTACCTAAAGGGTACAGTGGATTATGGGCTCAAGTATGAGGCGAATCAAAAGTTTAACCTGGAGGGTTATGTTGATTCAGATTGGGCAGGCAGTGCCATTGATCGAAAGAGCACTTCAGGGTGCTTCTTTAGTATGGGATCAGGTGTGATATCGTGGTTTAGCAGGAAGCAGTCCTGTGTGGCACTGAGTACAGCTAAAGCAGAGTATGTCGCAGTTTGTTTAGCTAGTCATGAGGCAGTATGCCTTAGGAACCTACTGTCTGATTTGTTTGATCTCCAGTTGAGTGCTACTGTCATATATTCTGACAACCAGAGTTGCGTGAAGTTGTCAAAGAACCCGGTGTTCCATGACAGGTCGAAGCACAGTGAGATCAAGTTCCACTATATCATGGATATGGTGTAGAGAGGAGCAACGAAGCTCCTGTATGTTGCGACGGACGAGCAGATAGCCGATGTGTTGACCAAGACGCTTGCCAGAGTGAAGTTTGAATACTTCAGAGGGAGACTTGGTGTACTTCAGATCGAGATGCCTTCTAGAGGGAAGTGATGAGTCTGAAGACACAGATGCACATTGAGCCATTCCTACATGGTTAGAGGTTAGTCTTTCCATGGTAGGATGTAAGGGCTGGGGCCATTCTCACATGGTTAGAGGTTAGTCCTTCCATGGTGAGATGTAAGGGCTGGGCCATTTTCACATGGTTAGAGGTTTGTCCTTCCATGGTGAAATGTAAGCACTGGGCGGAGCCATTCTCACATAGTCAGAGGTTAGTCCTTCTATGGTGAGATGTAAGGGCTGGGCCATTCTTGCATGGTCAAAGGTTAGTCCTTCCATGGAAATATGTAAGTGCTGGGTGTGGCTTTTCCGACATGGTCAAAGGTGAGTCCTTCCATGGTCATTGATGTAATTGCTGAGCTTTTCCGACATGGTCAGAGGTGAGTCCTTCCATGGTCGTTGATGTAATTGCTGTAGCCGTTCCGACATGGTCAAAGGTGAGTCCTTCCATGGTCGTCGATGTAAGTGCTGTGAGCCTTTCCCAGATGGTCAGAGGTGAGTCCTTCCATGCTAGTGATTGTAATTGCTGAGCCTTTCTCGGATGGTCAGAGGTTAGTCCTTCCATGCCGGTGAGTGTAAGTGTTGTGGGTGTGCATCTGGGTTGTGCTCCGTGGACTATGTGATGATCTGAAGACATTGATGTGACAGTTTGGTACACAGGTTTTTGCAGAGGCATATGATCAGCCCTGAGATGCTCTTGCAGGTTTTGCAGTGGCAGTGTAATCAATCCTGAGAGATCTTGCAGGTTTTGCAGAGGCAGTGTAATCAGTCCTGATGTGTACCTACTTGATGGCTTGCTCGTGGTGATGATGATGATCCAGTTGATCATGTGATGATATACATCAGTTGGATGTATGGTGAGTATCAGGTGGATAATCTATGGTCGTGGACAGGTTGTGCAGTGGCATGTAAAAGAGCTGGGAGATTTGAGAGGTTGAGCTGTGTGCTCGTAAAAGGCCTGGGATGCTCTTGCGAGGTTTTTCATATGCACGTGATGAGTCCTGAGGATTCCACCGTATGACCAGTGACGATGAAGACCTACACGGAAGCTAGGCCTGCATCCAATATGAAAAAGGGATGGCTCTGTAGAACTTCCTATGACAAGTAGATTCAGAGATTGGATGAGATAGCAGCAGCTCTGATACCATGTTAGTTTTTAAGCATTAATTCAATATGGTATAATATCTTTACTAAGAGAATAACATGTACAGTATATCAATGCATAACAATTCCTTGAATCCTGTCATATGTTTAGAAGCCCGACTATCAATGAGCCAATCATTACTTCCATGCGTAATAGTTCTAGTGAGAGCAGAAATCAAAACATATTCTTCTTCACTTGAAGAATCTTCACTATCTTCTCTAGCCCTCTTCCTGGGAGGTTCATCATCCTCTGCAACATGAGCATGATGTTTTCTTTTGAATTTCTTCTTCTTGGTAGGACCCTCTTTCTTTCTTTTGGGACAGTCTCTGGCATAGTGTCCCTTTTCATCACAAGTATAGCAACGGACATGGGTCATGTCCCTTCTAGTTTTGGAGTTACCTCTTTGATTCTAATGGTAGTGTTTTTCTCTCTTTCCATGATGGTGAGATTTCTTGTCACCGTGATGTCATAATTCCCCCCAACCTGACCAGTGTGATAGTAAGCAGGTATAAAATTATTCTGAGCACCAAATGAAGGTGGAGGGTATTGCGGTGGCAGAAATTGAGGTGGCGGATATTGAGGTGGAGGGTACTGAGGTGGAGGGTAATAAGGCGAAGGGTACTGATGACCCGCTCTGGCCGTGTGATAGTAATGGTTACCCCCATGATGAGTACCTCTAGTAGTATGCACAATCGTGTGGTGACCATGAGAAATAGGTATATTTCCAGTCTCAACATGAGAGTTGCTAGTAGCAGGAATGTTTCCACCCCCGGTATTTGGAGGAATATGAACATTCGTAGAAGTGGTCCTTGGTTGTCGTTGATGGGCACGTGTATTAGGCGGTGGATGAGTCATGGCAAGAATAACTTTCCTATTAGGATTGGTAGCCCTAAGAGGTGGTCATCTTCCATCATTAGCGTTGTTAGGAGGAACATGACCAGTCCCCATATGTGTGTGAGTAGCATGAATAGTATGCCCAGTGTGGATGTTGCCCCCAGTGGGTGCAGTGCTACTAACAGCATGGCTAGTACTAGAGTGACTACCAGATCGAGTGGATGGATGAAATGTGTCGTGACTAGGCATATTATGATAGAATGGATTAACATCAGCCGTAGTCTCATGGTCAACATGAGACGTCTCTGATCTTCTATATACGTGATGACATGGATATATGGGATGAAATGGGTTATGATCGGGTAGAATGTGAACATTAGTTTCGATCGTAGTATCATGGTCAAAATGTGACTCTGGCATCCCGTATACATAATTGAGAGGGGTTTCCCTCAGGTCGAATTGGATCATAAAATTTAGTTTCGGTCTCGGGTGGATCCGGACCAAAAAAGCTAGGATGGGTCTCAGGTGGATCACCTCTCCACACCTCTTGAGGTGTAGGAGAATCAGCTCCACCTGGGGGAACCATGGTGGTTTCTCCCGTGCCAGAATATGTAGTCATGATATAACTATAAAGATCTTAGATGCAATTACTAGAACTGGAAGGTACTCTCCGATGTCTACTATAAATAGGACATGGGTTTTCAAAGGCCGGTAAACCAGCCAACTGATGAGAGCAGCGGGGAGCCGGGATTCTCACCATGATATCTCTGGAGAGACTATAGAATCAAAATGTGTCCTATCAGCCGAACTAACAATCAAAAACAAAAAATCAAGAGTACACACCTAAAAAGAACCTACAACCAAATGCACACAACAGAATTGGCTCAAGGAGCTCCCAACACTACAGCCGTTATGTCTCACCTAGGAGAGGCTTGAGACTCCCAAACTATAGCCAGAGGTAACAGAATTAGTTACAAGGATTCCCAGACTTCATTGCATGCACAGGGTCAAATCCCTGCACAAAACACAACTGTGTTGTCCAATCGCTATCTGACTCAGGACACAAATAGTATAACCACTGCAAGTGCCCTGTGCGGCACTTAGGTAAGGTAACTAAGGTCACCACAATATAACCAATGCTCAGGGGGACAGTCGTAGGTGGTATCCGTTGTATGGGAAGTGTAGCTAAGCCCGAAGAACAAGAGGAAAAACCTCCGGTACCCCCAGATACGAAAAAATCCTAGATATATCTCCCACGTTCAGCCAGTATCGGAGGGATATCTCCTCAACCAACCTCCCATGACCTCGTTCTTAACTCTGGTCTGAGTAGAGCTTCCTGAGAACACTGATGTATATGACTGAATTCACCATTCCCTGGTCAGACACATAATGTTGGTCTAATGGTCTTGGATTGTTAACTCACAATGATCTATTCCAAGACCCTAAACCTAAGCTAGTTGGTGCACCCTATAAAATGAAAATCGTTACTAATCAATTTTAAGATTAAGCGTTAATTTTAGGTGGTTGTGATTACTCAAAGGTATGGACGTGAAACTAGTGATGTATATGACTCAATATGCACATAATCGTCCAAACGCTAGACTCATCTACTCAACGAAAACAAATGCCACTAACATGACAAGCAAATCAACGATTTCGAAATAAAAATGCAACTCTTTTAATTTTTCAATGCTCAAACAGATCCTATATGAAAGCACCAGCACTCAAATGCAAAATGCAATGCGGAAAGTAAAATGTTTTTGTATTTTCATTTATAAATGGAAAGGAAAATGCAAAAGCAATATTTTTGTATTTTTCATTATATTGAAATGAAAAATGCAAGTGAAATCTACCTATTTGGATAAAGGAACATAGAGCAGGTCACTAAGAAAACCCAAGAAACCCTAAACAGTGAGACTCAACCAATGATATGAGCAAGGAAATAAAAAAGGATAATAAACTACTAACCTCAAATCAAAGAGAAAAGAGGAGTTTTGGTCACCAGCAAGGCATGGAACAGTTAGGAACAAGGCCAAAGAAGACTCAGGAACATTCACCATCAACCCCGCAACATCCAAAGGGCATAAAACAACCAAATCCAGAGTTATACACTACTGTCTAAGCAAAAAATGCGGGTACCCGCGAGCTATAGCGCAGACAGGGACGGGTAGATGCGGGCAGAACTAGGCTCACCCAGGCATAGGAAACAACAAATGGACAATAAAAGGGCCCAATGACCAGGAAAAAGCCTGTTTTCAATAGGGTATCCCAACGGCCATCCAATGACACGGAGACTCGACAAACAACAACTCAAAAATAAGGACTAATGCCTAAAAATCCCCAAAAATGGATGCATTCCCCAGTGGGGTTGCCATTTCTGTTACAACATAATCTTTCACCCTATGAGTATCAGCACTATTTGGGCTTTGGGATCCATTTTATTGACTCAGAGACATTTTATGTCCTTCATAACCCTATTATTCCATATTTTTATTCATGTACGCGAGCTAAACTTTGATAGCCTGCGCGTATCAAGTTAAATGGTAAAAATCATTAATTAATTACTTTTAATCCAGAAAAGCGGTCTTAGGGTGACCTTTGGCCCTCCATTTGCCCAAGTAACACCTTGATGTGTCCTTTCACTTACCTTTGGTGTTGATGTATATGTAACTTCAGAATGTATTTCCTATATATATTTGTTTGTACTCCTATAGAGATGTTTTGTACCTCTATAGTGAAGTGTCGTCATTTGTATTATCAAGTGTCGCAAGTGGTTAACTTGCCGATGGGTTATTAGACCACCTAATGTGGGTGTCAGCCTAGTTTGTATTTATATGAGGTTATTAGGCTGAGTTAGACAAGTCGGCCTCATAAGGAATTAGATAAGTCAGGACAAGTATAAATAGAGGATCGGGATCCTCTATTTAGATCATCTTATAAGTCATACTTCTCTCACTCGGAAAGTGGCGCACATTGAAGTAGGAGGATCAAGCTTGTAGTAGGGGTCTATCTATTGTACTTGGGTTGTACTTGATTGTACTTGTGGCTCTATCTATCTCTGAGGAGGTTGTGGGGTTTTTCACCTTAGGGTTTTCCCCATGGAAACTTTGTGTGTTCTGTGTCTCATGCTTTTGATTCTTGTGATGCTTTACATGCTTGATGTGATTGTTATGCATTGATACACTGTACATGTTATTCTCTTAGTAAAGATCTTATAGAATACTGAATTAATGCTTAAAAAATAACATGGTATCATAGCTAGCCTGAGAAGAAGACACTGTGCAGTTACGGAAACCAGGGTTTCTTGTTTATTGGGTTTCTCTCCACGGATTTCGGAAAAGAAGTATAGTAGATTGACTCTACTCATCAAGGCGAATCTATCTGTCCAATAAGAATTCAATTCTGAGATGTTTCAGTTTTGGCCCTAAAAATTAGGGTTTCCACAAAAATAGGAATTTTTGGAAACTGAAGACATATCTAAAAGCTGCTTGGAAAAATAGAAGTTTTGAGCATTGGATCAAGATTTTTGGCTGGGTAGATCTCCGGGAAACTCAAACCCTAATTCAGGGTTCTCCTAAGTGAATGTGAGAATAGTAAAAGCTATTTCTGAAGGGTGAAACTTTGCAGATCTGAATTTCTGAAGACACCAAGCTAATTAGTTCATCAGGGTGCATCTTTATATCCTTTCAGAAAGTTCAAATTCAAAGTTTGAAATTTTAGGGTTTCTCTGACAAACCCTAATCCGACACCAAATCCAGTTTTCAGCCAAGTAAGTGGTAAGACCTAAATATTTTCTATTTCCATTTGAAGTACTCATTAAAGATGTCTCACCACACCAAGCTTGAAGATAAGCTTGAAGGGTCTGATAACTTCCGATCATGGAAGTATAGGATTGGGTTGATCCTCGAAGAGAATGAGTTACACTTATATAAGTGAAGAGGTCCCTGTCCTAGAGGGAGAAGAGGCTAAAGCTCTTCACAAGAAGAAGTTGGTTACAGCCAAGAGGATCATTGCAGATTCTATCAAAGATCATCTCATTCCCCAGGTGTCATCCCTAAATTCACCAAAAGAGATGTTTGATTCCTTGCCTAAGTTGTTTGAAGGAAAGAACATAAATCGGAAGATGACCCTAAGGAATCAGTTAAAGAATATCAAGATCCAGAATGTGGAAACTATGTAGTCATATTTCTCAAGGGTCTCCCAGATAAAAGAACAACTTGAAGCTGTGGGTGAAGATATATAAAATGGTGAAGTGGTGATGACCACTCTTAATGGTCTTCCTAGGTCATGGGATTCCTTCATCCAAGGGATTTGTGCTAGGAAGAAACTCATCACTTCAGTAGGTTGTGGGAAGAATGCTCACAAGAACAAGCTCAAATTATAGCTCGAGAAGAGAAGATGAGAAATGAAGATCAAGCTCTCACAAGTCACTCCAAAAGACATGGTGACAAGAAAGCTCACCATCATGGCAAGAGAGAAAAACCCTACCATCAGAATCAAAGAGGTAACTCCAAAACTAGAAGGGACATGACCCATGTCCGTTGCTATACTTGTGATGAAAAGGGACACTATGCCAGAGACTCTCCCAAAAGCAAGAAAGAGGGTCCTACCAAGAAGAAGAACTTCAAAAGAAAACATCATGCTCATGCTGCAGAGGATGATGAACCTCCCAGGAAGAGGGCTGGAAAAGATAGTGAAGAAGAATATGTTTTGATTTCAGCTCTCATTGGAACTATTACTCATGGAAGTAATGATTGGCTCATTGATAGTGGGGATTCTAAACATATGATAGGATTCAAGGAATCCTTCATGAACCTTTCTGAACATGAATCACCTCACAAGGTAAAATTAGGAGATGATTACCAGTATCCCATAAAAGAGAGTGGTGAAGGTTCTTACAAACTAGACTCAGGAAGGTCTATGAAGATGAAGGATGTACTCTATGTTCCAGGACTAAAGAAGAATCTACTCTCCATATCTGCCTTGGATGCAAAAGGCATGAGGGTTGCATTTGTGGATGGTCAAGTCCTAATGTGGCCTAAGGGAAAGACTATAGATGATTCAGTTGTGATTGGAGAGCAAGAGGGAGGATTGTACAAGCTAAGGGGCCAACAAGAAAAGGCCATGGTCCATGACACTGTAGAGCCAAGTGAACTCTGGCACAGAAGGCTTGCACACATGCATTATACAGCATTACCAATTGCAAGCAAAGCAGTAGAAGGTCTTCCTGAAATCCAGACAAAACATGAAGGCATTTGCAAAGGTTGTGCAAAGGGAAAGAATACAAAGAAGACATTTCCAAGCAGTGAAAGCAAGGCTAAAAGAATCTTGGAGATTATCCACTCTGATGTATGCAGTCCTATGTCATCTAGCTCCTTGAGTGGGTATGTATATTATGTCTCCTTTATTGATGATTTCTCTAGGAAGACTTGGATATACTTCTTGAAGAATAAAGATGAAGTATTTAAGAATTTCAAGGAATTCAAAGCCTTGATAGAAAACCAAACTGACATGAAGATCAAGGTCTTCAGATCTGACAATGGCAAAGAGTTTACTTTAGAAGATTTCAAGAAATTATGTAGTGACTCAGGAATTAAGAGGGAGTTGACTACTCCTTACAATCCACAACAGAACGGGGTTTCCAAGAGGAAGAATAGAACTATTATGGAAGAAACTAGGGCAATGCTTCATGATCAAGAATTACCTACGCACTTATGGGCTGAAGCAGTAAGGACAACTGTATATATGCAGAACAGAACACCCCATAAGATTCTTGACAACAAAACACTAGAAGAAGTGTTCACTGGTAAGAAACCGAGAGTTAATCATCTCTCTACATTCCATAACAGATAGTTGTAGAAGAAGCTACTTCAGAATAGGACTCCAACAACTCTTGTAAGGAAGCAAAGATTCAAAGGGAGTCCACTCAACAAACAAACAAAGATAAGTATTTGAATTGTCATTTCTTAATGTTGTTCAATGATGTATATTATGGTGTGTATTATGCATATTAGAATAATTGCATTAATGTTCTATTGAAACATTGGCTAAAATAATTGCATGACTGTATGACATATTTCCTTATAAGAATTTGTTCTGAAGACTATGAGATGTTTTCTAATCATGCAAATTAACTTGTCTTGTTGGAAAGATCGTAAGCCATCACCTACAAAAGAAGGAATACAACATTTGAAGATACCGAAGATATTGAAGTAATGGAAGGAAGCTATGATTGAGGAATATCAATCAATTATGAAGAATGATGTCTGGGATGTGGTCCCAAGACCAGATGGGAAGTCAGTGGTGACTTCTAAATGTATCTATAAGATCAAGCATGCTGCAGATGGTAGCATTGAGAAATACAAAGCTAGGTTTGTAGCTCGTGGCTTCTCCCAGAAAGAAGGAATTGATTATGAAGAGACATTTGTTCCTATGGCCAGATACACTTCCATTAGATCAGTACATGCTCTGGCTATAGTGATGAAATGGAAGGTACACCAGATGGATGTCAAGACAGCTTTCTTGAATGGTGTAGTTGAAGAGGAAGTGTATGTGGAGCAGCCACTCGGGTTTGAGACACATGATCGAGGAACACATGTGTGCAAACTAAAGAAAGCCCTGTATGGTTTGGAAATAGGCACCCTGGACCTGGTATGGCAAGATAGATAGCTTCCTATCTAGTTTGGGATTTACCAAGAGTAAAGCGGATTCCAACCTTTACTAAAAGGTTGAGTAGGGAAATCTAGTGGTACTATTATTGTATGTCGATGACCTGTTTCTGACAGGTGAGGATAAGTTGATTGCCGACACAAAGACGAAGTTAGCTGCCAAGTTCGAGATAAAGTACTTGGGTATGATGCACTACTTTCTAGGCATGGAGGTGTGGCAGAGTGCAGATGGAATCTTCCTTGGGAAAGGGAAGTATGCAGTAGAGATCCTGAAGCAGTTCGGGATGATGGACTGCAAGGCCATGGCCACACCTATGGCATCGAACCTGAAGCTTCTGTATGATGCTTCTTCTGAGCCGGTTGATGCTATAATGTATCGTCAGATGATTGGGTCTTTGATGTACCTGACGAATACGAGGCCAGACATTTGCTTTGCTGTGAACACATTGAGCCAGTTCCTGATGGATTCGAGGAGTGTTCACCTGGTAGCTGCAAAGCATGTTCTGAGGTACCTAAAGGGGTAGGGGGTACAGCGGATTATGGGCTCAAGTATGAGGCCAAATCAAAGTTTAACCTGGAGGGTTATGTTGATTCAGATTGGGTAGGCAGTGCCATTGATCGGAAGAGCACTTCGGGGTGCTGCTTTAGTATGGGATCAGGTGTGATCTCATGGTTTAGTAGGAAGAAGTCCTGTGTGGCACTGAGTACAGCTGAAGCAAAGTATGTCGCAGCTTGTTCAGCTAGTTTTGAGGCAGTATGCCTTAGGAAGCTACTGTCTGATTTGTTTGATCTCCAGTTGAGTGCTACTGTCATATATTGTGACAACCAGAGTTGTGTGAAGTTGTCAAAGAACCCAGTGTTCCATGACAGGTCGAAAGCACATTGAGATCAAGTTCAACTATATCAAATATATGGTGCAGAGAGGAGCAATGAAGCTCCTGTATGTTGCGACAGACGAGCAGATAGCCGATGTGTTGACCAAGCCACTTGCCAGAGTGAAGTTTGAATACTTCAGAGGGAGACTTGGTGTACTTCAGATCAAGATGCCTTCCAGAGGGAAGTGATGAGTCCCAAAGACACAGATGCACACTGAGCCATTCCTATATGGTCAGAAGTTAGTCCTCTCCCTGGTAGGATGTAAGGGCTGGGGCCATTCTCAGATGGTTAGAGGTTAGTCCTTACATGGTGAAATGTAAGCATTGGGCGGAGCCATTCTCACATAGTCATAGGTTAGTCCTTCTATGGTGAGATGTAAGGGCTGGGCCATTCTTGCATGGTCAGAGGTTAGTCCTTCCATGGCAAGATGTAAGTGCTGGGCATGGCTTTTCCGACATGGTTAGAGGTGATTCCTTCCATGGTTGTTGATGTAATTGTCGAGATTTTTCGACATGGTCGGAGGTGATTCCTTCCATGGTTTTTGATGTAATTGCTGTAGCCGTTTTTGACATGGTCATAGGTGAGACCTTCGATGTTCATCGATGTAAGTGCTGTGAGCCTTTCCCCAGATGGTCAGAGGTGAGTCCTTCCATGCTGGTGATTGTAAGTGTTGAGCCTTTCCTGGATGGTCAAAGGTTAGTCCTTCCATGGCGGTGAGTGTAAGTGTTGTGTGTCTGCATCTGGGTTGTGCTCCATGGACTATGTGATGATCTGAAGACATTGATGTGACAGTTTGATATGCAGGTTTTGCAGAGGCAGTGTAATCAGTCCTAATGTGTACCTACTTGATGGCTTGCTCGTGGTGATGATGATGATCCGGTTGATCATGTGATGATATACATCAGTTGGATGTATGGTGAGTATCAGGTGGATACTCTGTGGTCGTGTACAGGTTGTGCAGTGGCATGTAAAAGATCCTGGGAGATTCGAGAGGTTGAGCTGTGTGCTCGTAAAAGGCCTGGGATGCTCTTGCAAGGTTTTGCAGATGCACGTGATGAGTCCTAAGGATTCCACCATATGACCAGTGATGATGAAGACCTTCATGGAGGCTAAGCCTACATCTAGTATGAAAAAGGGTTGGCTCTGTAGAACTTCCTATGACGAGTAGATTAAGAGATTGGACGAGATAGCAGTAGTTGTGATGATGACAATGATTCGATGATGATGATCCAGAGAAGAAGACTTGTGCCCGATGATCTGTGTCAGGAAATACCTTCCTAGTGAAGAGGGAGTGTTGATGTATATGTAACTTCGGAATGTATTTCCTATATATATTTGTTTGTACTCCTATAGAGATGTTTTGTACCTCTATAGTGAAGTGTCGTCATTTGTATTATCAAGTGTCGCAAGTGTTTAACTTGCCGATGGGTTATTAGACCACCTGATGTGGGTTTCGGCCCAATTTGTATTTATATGTGGTTATTAGGCTGAGTTAGACAAGTCGGCGTCATAAGGAATTAGACATGTCAGAACAAGTATAAATAGAGGATAGGGATCCTCTATTTAGATCATCTTATAAGTCATACTTCTCTCACTCGGAAAGTGGCGCACATTGAAGTAGGAGGACCAAGCTGCTAGTAAGGGTCTATCTATTGTACTTGGGTTGTACTTGATTGTACTTGTGGCTCTATCTATCTCTAAGGAAGTTGTGGGGTTTTTCACCTTACGGTTTTCTCCACGAAAACTCTGTGTGTTCTGTGTCTCATGCTTTTGATTCTTATGATGCTTTACACGCTTGATGTGATTGTTATGCATTGATATACTGTACATGTTATTCTCTCAGTAAAGATCTTATAGCATATTGAATTAATGCTTAAAAACTAACATTTGGAAGGCTATATATTGAGCATTTATGGCATATGGAAGGGAGGGGAAGAGAAGAGAAAAGCAAGAGAACTCTAGTGTATTTTTGCCTCATCTTGAGTCTACACTCATTGATCCTAGTTGTTGTGAACCCCTTATGTTCACCTTCCAAACTCCTACCATAGTTTGAGTTTTCCTTTCATGGAGGATTGAAGTGGTGGAGGCACAAGTGGATTGACCTAGTTCTTGTTCAGATTGGTTGTCGAGAAGAGGTTGTATCTCATTGTACTTCTTCTTGGTATTAATAGAAATACTCATATTCTCGTCCATTAATGTTGTTAATGTGTTTATATTACATTGGGTTACATTCGATTATAATATTATGGACCATTGTTGTTGATAATGCTTATGTCTTTCATATATTATATGTACTTGTCTTGTATTTGCTGCCGATACTAATTTGTAGGCCCAAGTGCATTCATTGAAAGCATACGTGGATTGAAAGCTTCAATGGGGATCTACTTCAAACATTGGACCGAGGTTGGTTATATTCTTCATTATCCTTGCATTGTCAATTTTATAGCATTGAATTGAGAATAGAGTTTATTTCTGGTAGTCATCTGTCTGTTGTGGTATACCCCAAGCCATAGGAAGTTTCTCCAATAACAGAAATGGCGACTCCGCTGGGGATCGAACCCAGAATCTCTGGTTTCACACTCTTCCAAATCTTTCACCGTAGCTGTTACCTCATGCTGGTCGATGGGGGATGCCTTAATTCCCTCCCTCTAGCGAGTCTCATTCCGTCGACTTCAGCCCATTTATTCTGGGACTTGAGGCTTAGAGTTCGGTTGAGTACCTTGAGGCTTGTAGTCATTAGTGGCAGGTTCTCTCGCCATCGACAGTTGTGGGGATACATCAATGCCCCCTGATTGATGGATTAGTCTTAGTGTTCGACTTCACCACATCTATTCACACTCTAACGATTGTGCTTCGTGCCTTGATGCCCATTTTCATTATTGGTGGGTTATCTCGTGTCTATTAATAGTTTACATTATTGACTTGTAATCAGATGATGTCACATCAGGTTCGACCTCAACACCCTTTATTCACTTGATGGGACTTGCACCGTAGATGATTTGTGTAGAAGACCCCAGGATATAGTGGCATTCAGTATGCTACTTATGATCGTGACTTTACATCTGAGATATCACCTCTCAGACTTCAGTAGTTTGTACCTCCAATTTGCACCAGTTGTTCTGTTTCAGCAGGGACCTTGTGTTACTGTAGAGGGATCATGGCTATGATCACCTATGACATGTATTCATTATGTACTGCCTATTCATGGCCATCATATCAGATTGTTGTATTTCACCGATATGTATCCAGAGATAGTATTGTATTATGACGAGTGAGTTGATCGGTCCACTTGTGTCCCCATCACTCCACTTCTGATATTTATAATGTATTTCGGCCATCGTAGCACCATTCTCTGACCTCACACATTAGGGGGCATCTGTTACAACGTAATATTCCACCCTGTGAGTATCAGCACTATTTGACCTTTGGGATCCATTTTATTGACTCATAGACATTTTATGTCCTTCAGAACCCTATTATTCCATATTTTTATTCTTGTACGCGAGCTAAACTTTGATAGCCCACGTCCACGCGAGCTGCATCACTACAGCCCGCGCGTCCATTTGCCCAAGTAATGCCTCGATGTGTCCTTTCACTTAACTTTGGAAGGCTATATATTGAGCATCTATGCCATATGGAAGGGAGGAGGAGAGAAGAGAAAAGCAAGAGAAATCTAGTGGATTTTTGCCTCATCTTGAGTCTACACTCATTGATCCTAGTTGTTGTGAACCCCTTATGCTCACCTTCCAAACTCCTACCATAGTTTGAGTTTTCCTTTCATGGAGGATTGAAGTGGTGGAGGCGCAAGTGGATTGACCTAGTTCTTGGTTCGGATTGGTTGCCGGCAAGAGGTTGTATCTCATTGTACTTCTTCTTGTTATTAATAGAAATACTCATATTCTCATCCATTAATGTTGTTAATGTTGTTTATATTACATTTGATTGAGAATAGATTTTATTTCTGGTAGTCATCTGTCTGTTGTGGTCTACCCCAAGCCATAGGAAGTTTCTCCAATAACAGAAATGGCGACTCCGCTGGGGACTAGACCCTTAGTGAGTTTCAGGATTAGTTACCCTGCTCATATGACGGATCCCACCTACGACAGTCCCCCTGAGCATTGGTTATATTGTGGTTACCATGGTTGCTTTACCTAGGTACCGCATAGGGCATCGGCAGTGGTTATACTGTTTGTGTCCTGAGTCAGATAGGGGCTGGACAGCACACTTGTGTCCCTGCAGGGACTTGTCCCTGTATACGCAGTGAAGCCTGGGTGTCCTTATAACTGATTCTGTTACCTTCGGCTATAGTTTGGGAGTCTCAAGCCTCTCCTAGGTGAGACATACCAGTTGTAGTGTCGGGATCTCCTTGAGCCAGTCTGTTGTGTGTATTTGGCTGTAGGTTCTTTTTTAGGTGTATGTACACTCTTGATTTTCTATTTTGTGATTGCTAGTTCGACTAATAGGACACGTTTGATTTTATAGTCTCCCTGGAGATATCGTGGCGAGAAGCCTGGCTCCCCTCCACTCTCGTCTATTGGCTGGTTTACCGACCGCCGAAAACCCATGTCTTGTTGATACTGAACATAGGAGAGTACATTCGAGTCCTAGGAATTCCATTGAAGACCTTCATAGTTACATCATGATGACATATTCTGGCATTGGAGATACCTCCACAATTCCCCCGAGTGGAGGTGATCCCCCTACTCCTCGAGAGGTGTTGGGAGGTGATCCACCTAAGACCCATCCTAGCTTGTTTGGTCTGGATCCACCCGAGACTAAACCTGATTTATTTGACTCGATTCCACCCGAGGGAAATCTGCTCAATTATGTACCAGAGTCACTTCTTAACCATGATACTATGGCTATGGCTGAACCTAATTTCCACACATTACCAGAAGATGACCCATTTCATCCTATTTATCCACGTCACCGCTTACATATAGAATCAAAGACTCATGAGACTGATGTCAATCCTTTCGCTCATTATATTCCTAGTCCTGATATTTTTCATCCATCTACTTGATCTGGTAGTCATGTTAGTACCAGTCATGTTGTCAGTAAAACTGCACCCACTAGGGGCACTACCCACACTGGGCATACTATTCATGTTGCTCACACACGTATGGGGACTGGTCACATTCCTCCTATCCATGCTAATGATGGAAGACGACCACCTCCTAGGGATATCGATCCTACTAGGAAAGTTATTCCTGCCACGACTCATCCACCACCAAAACCACATGTCCATCAACGACAACCAAGGACCACTTCCACACATGTTAATTTTCCTCCTAATACTGGGGGTGGAACTATACCCACTACTAGCAACATTCATGTGGATACTACTGGAGGTGTTCATCATGGAGGTAACTCTTATTACCATCCAGTTGGAGTGGGACACCAGTACCGTCCACCTTATTACCCTCCACCTTATTATCCGCCACCTCAGTTTCCACCACCTCAGTACCCTCCACCATCATATGGTGCTCACAATACTTTTATACTTGCTTACTATAATACTGGTCAGGTTGGAGGGAATTATCAACCTCATGGCCATGGTCAGTTTTATGGGCCACATGGTCCGTATCATCAACCTCCTAATGGTTATCATCATACGAATGGTCCATCGCATAATCCAGGTTCGAATTCGCAACCTTTTATGGGAGCTCAGAATCAAGCTATTCAGCAACAGTTTCCCTTCCTTGCTCAACTCAATCTTCCAGATCTTTCGAAGCTCATGAATGAACCAGTGTTTCATGATCCTAGTTGGCCTCCAGTTCCTACTAAGCTCCCTTCCAACATTCCAAAGTTTGAAGGGGAGAGTGGTGAGGACCCCGGAGACCATGTCACCACGTTTCACCTTTGGTGTTCCTCCAATTCTTTAAACCACGATTCCATCTGTTTACGTCTATTTCAATGCACCCTTACGGGGGCAGCTGCGAAATGGTATGTAGAGTTGCCTGGGGGCACCTATAGGGGATTCAACGAGATCGCTTTGGTTTTCTTGGATCACTTCCAGCTGCCAGTTTGTTACGATACTGGTACTGAACTTTTGTCCACCTTTCGTCACAATAAGGCCACACATATCTTGGACCACGTTCAAGAGTGGCATCGACGGAAGCGTTTAGTGAAAGCCAACATTCCTCTAGAGTTCCTGTTGGAATGGTTCCTCAAGTCTTTACTTCCCTATATTGCTAAGGATGTTTCGATGTTTGGCATTATGACTGAGGAGCAAGCCATCCTCAAAGTCCAATAGTTAGATTTGTTATACTCTCAGTCTGGCATTTTGTATGATATTATACTTGACGCACCGCGAACACGACATGAGCCCAAGACAGTTCCTGGACCACATGCCGATTGCATTGTGGGATCCACAACTACTCGACCCGTAGATTTGGTTATGAATCAAATGCAAAGTTTGTCAATTAATCAATCTACACCCAAGCAGGTTCACACCTTGTCCACTTCCATCCCATCGTCCAATGTACATTCTATGCAAACGAAGAACCCATCGGGTAACCAACAGCCTGGTGGTAAGAAGAAGGGAAGAAACAATAAGAAGGGTGGAAATAATGGGAATAACGGTAGTAATCGAAATACTCCTTGGAAAGACAACACCAACCCTCCTCAGGATGGTGATAATGCTGGTGGGGACCGTAAGCCTAGACGTAAAGTGAAGTTTCCATGCAAGCTTTGTGGGGAAGATCACCTTACTCACTTGTGTCCTCGTATCGAAGAAGCATCAAAGCATCTTGCATAGACCCCAGCAGTGTTGAATGATGCCCTTCCACATCATCAAAATATGGCTTCGCATGCTTCCACCACTGGTTATGGGCCTAATGAGGCGGCAGCGTCTTCTACCAATACTAGTGGGTATGGGTGCGTGAACATGGTCCAATCTATGGTTAATGTTGCTACTCGTAACCGCGATTATGGTGCTCCACAACCGAATTTGGGGAATGAGCCTCCCCCTCCTCCCGATACTTCTTTGCATATCGAGAATCCTTCTACTATGCCTCGGATATTGAAAGGTGTACTTAAGCACTCTATGCACAACCCTAATGCCTGAGACACCCACAACTACTCTATTGTAGGAGATTTGGGCCAAACTCCGTGTGCTATGTCAGCTCTTGAAGTTTTACAGGCTTGCCCATCATAATGGCATGCCCTCTTATCTGGTCTAGGAGTTCTAGATGGGGGTAGTCCTAACGTTATTATGTTCGACACTGCTGATGTCCAACCTCGCTTACCTTACCACGTGGCTTTTCAAATCCAGGTGGAATGTTTGCAGAACATTGTCAGGAGAACAGTGGTTGACGAAGGTGCGTCGGCATCAGTAATGTTGATCTCGTCTTGGAAAGCCCTTGGCTCTCCTCCCCTAACTAAGTCTATGACTATGCTCACTGCCTTTGATGGTCGTTCATTTAAGCCGCATGGGATCATCCCTTCCATCGTTGTCCGCTTGGGTGGGAAACCTGTTCATATCGAAGTCGAAGTGATTGATGCACCAATCGACTACAACCTTTTACTGGGTCAGAACTGGATGTATGCTATGAAAGCTATCGCGTCCACTATATTTAGAGTTATCTGCTTTCCTCATGAGGGCAAGATCGTGACCATCGATCAGCTCGATTACACTACTCCACCTTCCGCTGCATCTACGGGATTAGTAGTCTGGCATGTATCTGACTCTCAGCCGGCAACTGGGAGTATGGGTGTCGGATTATATCCTTCGATGATGGAATCTTTTGATTTCCCTGTGCCCATAAACTTTATTGTAACCATCTCCGATAATGCATCTCCTTCATTACATAATGTATCATTCCGAACATCGTATTTTGATGATTCATGGACCTTACCGTCTACGAGTTCCTCGTCCGGAGACATCGCACATGTCAATATGTCTATGCCACTATCTGTAGCTGAGCTTGCTTACTAGGATATTCAACAAGCCACTTGAGAGCCGAATCTCTCTTCTTCACGGACATGGGAAGAAGATCATGTTATGCTACCCACATGTGCAGTCGACCCATCTTGTTCACATGATTTCCTCGATAGTATTCTACCTTTAGACAAAATTTTTATCGAGGCCATGAACGGTAATGACAAGCCTGGGGAGGATTCTCATCATCAATTTTGTTTCCTTCCCACCCTTGATCCTATTGAACAAGATGAGCCTCGAGTACAACCTGCCATGCATTTTGATTTTGATCCTAGCATAGTTTTGTCTAGCCCTGGTTTGACATTAAAGTATGAGTTTGTAGACTCTCCTATAGATCCGCAAATCGGTGATCCTGCTGAGTTCAATTCTACTTCTAGAATTCCCAACTCCCATGATGATGAATTTGCCACTGCAGATTCCTCCACATCCTTCAGCTTTACTCTTCATTCTGAAGTTGATCATTTTTGTCCCTCGTGTGTTGGTACTATGACAACTTCAGTGGTTAGCTCTCCCTGCATTATGTCTGAGGGTGATAATAGTGAAGTTGAAAATTTTTCTACCACAGTGATCTGTATCAAATTTCTCTTTACATACATTTTAGAGATGATCTTGGTACTTATGTTTCTTGGAGATAGGATTCTTAGCTAGACTTATACTTGTTTACTCGTCCTTTTCGACATTTGTGTCGGTCATGGCAGGCATATTTGGAACCTTGCATATAGGTTTAGGCCTCCCCATTGTTCTGATGCATTTGAACCTTTTTCCATCCGAATTCGCAGACACACCCTCAGTGTCCTTATCTTGCTCATGTTCCTTGCATTATGCCTAGCTTTGTTCCATGTGCTTGGAACTAGTCTCTCATGTCCCTACCACTCGTCTACCCCCATTTCGAGCATTCTTCCATCTCTCCTTTGAGTTCGTTAAAAACAGCAAGGAGGTCACGAGTTTACATTTTTGGGCTCGTTAAACCTTTATGGAAAAGATTTTTATTAAGTCTTTTTGAAGCCCTTGTTAGACTTTTTCAAATCAAACAAGATTGCCGAGTATACTTGTCATTTCAGACTCGTTAAAGGATTTCAAGTGACATCCACTTAGGTATAAGTTTACCCCTTTTCCGAACCTTTGTGGATTAATTACGAAAAAGGTATACTCTAGTCATACGTGATTGGAAGAGTTCTTCTCTCATTATTTTACACTTTTTCGGGTGAGGAGACTAACTTTACGAAAAATTACTTCCCTTTTATGTCGAGTTGTGATTGCATTGCATCATCCTGCTTGTTACTTGAGCCTTGTGCCAGCTCCTGCTTATTCAGTTATTAGCCTGGTGCCTGAGCACTTTCCCTATCAAACCCTGCAAAGCCTTCATTTATCTTTCACAATTTGATGACCTTTTGACCCTGAGGGAACACCCCCCCGAGTGTCCACATCCTGCATGCGCTTCCTTGCATTGATCATAGGTATGTTCCACTGCTTGGAACTAGTCTGCTCGCTATGACACTCGTTCCCTCGATTGTTGTACTATAAGCAATTTTATTCCTTTTCAATATTTCTCCAAAAATGAAAAAGACCAAAAAAATCAAATATTACAAAAAGCCGGACGGGATTATGGTTACTATTTCTTGTTGGCAGCTGTTGTGTCGCCTTTGAACAGAGCATTCGTTCCACTCCATACATTATGAGTTGGGACTATAGTTGGACCTTAGGAGCTATACTCATTTTGCAGTCTACTCCACTGATTGGTTAAGATTCTAGTCATTATGGATCCCTTTTGTCGATGCCTCCTGCGTCGCACAATCTTATATTGAGTCTATGCTGCCTCAGTCTATCCATCTGCTCATGCTCTTGTTCAAAGGAAGTCCTGAACTAGTGTCGGCCACTCCTCAGATCTCTTGACTATTGCATGTCGTCCATCCTTATTGAGTCAGTCCGATCTACTTGAGTTCTTCCAAATGTTTCAGCGTAGCTAGTACCTCGTGTTGGTCGATGGGGGATGCCTTAATTCCATCCCTCCATCGAGTCTCGTTCCGTCGACTTCAGCCCATTTATTCCGGGACTTGAGGCTTAGATTTCGGTTGAGTACCTTGAGGCTTGCAGTCATTAGTGGCAGTTTCTCTCACCATCGACAGTTTTAGGTATACATCAATGCCCCCTGATCGATGGATTCGACATAGTGTTCGACTTCACCACATCTATTCACACTCTGACGATTGTGCTCTGTGCCTTGATGACCATTTTCATTATTGGTGGGTTATCTCACATCTGTTAACAGTTTACATTATTGACTAGTAATCAGACGATTTCATATCAGGTTCGACCTCAACACCCTTTATTCACTTGATGGGACTTGCACCATAGACGATTTGTGTAGAATACCCCAGGAGATAGTGGCATTCAATATGCTACTTATGATCGTCACTTTACATCTGAGATATCACCTCTCAGACTTCAACAGTTTGTACCTCCAGTTTGCACCAGTTGTTCCTTTTCAGCAGGGACCTTGTCTTACTGTAGAGGGATCATGGCTATGATCACCTATGACATGTATTCATTATGTACTGCCTATTAATGGCCATTGTATCAGATTGTTGTATTTCACCGATATGTATCCAGAGATATTATTGTATTATGACGAGTGAGCTGATCGGTCCACTTGCATCCCCATCACTCCACTTCTGAGATTTATAATGTATTTCGGCCATCATAGCACCATTCTCTGACCTCACACATTAGGCGGCATCTGTTACAACGTAATCTTCCACCCTGTGAGTATCAGCACTATTTGGCCTTTGGGATCCATTTTATTGACTTAGAGACATTTTATGTCCTTCAGAACCCTATTATTCCATATTTTTATTCTTGTACACGAGCTAAACTTTGATAGCCCACGTCCACGCGAGTTGCATCACTATAGCCCGTACGTATCAAGTTAAATGGTAAAAATCACTTAATAATTACTTTTACTCTCAGAAAGCAGTCTTAGGGTGACCTTTGGCCCTCCATTTTCCCAAGTAATGCCTCAATGTGTCCTTTCACTTACCTTTGGAAGGCTATATATTGACCATTTATGGCATATGGAAGGGAGGGGGAGAGAAGAGAAAAGCAAGAGAACTCTAGTGGATTTTTGCCTCATCTTGATTCTACACTCATTGATCCTAGTTGTTGTGAACCCCTTATGTTCACCTTCCAAACTCCTACCATAGTTTGAGTTTTCCTTTCATGGAGTATTGAAGTGGTGGAGACACAAGTGGATTGACCTAGTTCTTGGTTCGGATTGGTTGTCGGCAAGAGGTTGTATCTCATTGTACTTCTTCTTGTTATTAATAGAAATACTCATATTCTTGTCCATTAATGTTGTTAATGTTGTTTATATTACATTGGGTTGCATTCATTTATAATATTATGGACCATTGTTGTTGATAATGCTTATGTCTTTCATATATTATATGTACTTGTCTTGTATTTGTTGCCGATACTAATTTACGTGCCCAAGTGCATTCATTGAAAGCATATGTGGATTGAAAGCTTCAACGGGGATCTACTTCAAACTTTGGATCGAGGTTGGTTATATTCTTCATTATCCTTGCATTGTCAATTTTATAGCATTGAATTGAGAATAGAGTTTATTTCTGGTAGTCATCTGTTTGTTGTGGTCTACCCCAAGCCATAGGAAGTTTCTCCAATAACAATTTCTATTATTGGAGAAACTTCCTATGGCTTGGGGTAGACCACAACAGACAGATGACTACCAGAAATAAACTCAATTCTGAATACAATGCTATATAATTGACAATGCTAAGATAATGGAGAACATAACCAACCTCGATCCAACATTTGATGTAGATCCCCATTGAAGCTTTCAATCCACACACGCTTTCAATCAATGCACTTGGACCTACAAATTAGTCTTGACAGCAAATATACAACAAGTACATATGATATATGAAATACATTAACATCATCAATAACAATGGTCCATAGTATCATAAGCAAATGCAACCCAATGTGATAGAAACAACATTAACAACATTAATGGACGAGAATATGAGTATTTCTATTAATAAACAAGAAGAAGTACAACCCAATGTGATAGAAACAACATTAACAACATTAATGGACGAGAATATGAGTATTTCTATTAATAAACAAGAAGAAGTACAATGTGTTGCAACCTCTTGCCGACAACCAATCTGAACCAAGAACTAGGTCATTCCACTTGTGCCTCCACCACTTCAATCCTCCATGAAAGGAAAACTCAAACTATGATAGGAGTTTGGAAGGTGAACATAAGAGGTCCACAACAACTAGGATCAATGAGTGTAGACTCAAGATGAGGCAAAAATCCACTAGATTTATCTTGCTTTCTCCTTCTCCTCCCTTCCATATGACATAAATGCTCAATATATAGCCTTCCAAAGGTAAGTGAAAGGACACAATGAGGCGTTACTGGGAAAATCGAGGGCCAAAGGTCACCCTAAGACCACTTTTCGGGAGTAAAAGTAATTAATTAGTGATTTTTACCATTTACTTGATATGTGTGGGCTATAGTGATGAAGCTCGCAGGTATGCTCACTATAATGGTGCAGCAAGCGTATAGGAATAGGAAGCTATAGGAAGAGCAGTTGATCACTATGGCTTAGGAAGCTACTGTCTGAGTTATAACTCTCACTGGAACTATTACTCATGGAAGTAATGATTGGCTCATTGATAGTGGGGCTTCTAAACATATGATAGGATTCAAGGAATCCTTCATGAACCTTTCTGAACATGAATCACCTCACAAGGTAAAATTAGGAGATGACTACCAATATCCCATAAAAGGGAGTGGTGAATCCTCTTACAAACTAGACTTAGGAAATTCTATGAAGATGAAGGATGTACTCTATGTTCCAGGACTAAAGAAGAATCTACTCTCCATATCTGCCTTGGATGCAAAAGGCATGAGGGTTGCATTTGTGGATGGCCAAGTCCTAATGTGGCCTAAGGGAAAGACTATAGATGATGCAGTTGTGATTGGAGAGCAAGAGGGAGGATCGTACAAGCTAAGGGGCCAACCAGAACAAGCCATGGACCATGACACAGTAGAGCCAAGTGAACTCTGGCATAGAAGGCTTGCACACATGCATTATATAGCATTACCAATTACAAGCAAAGTAGTAGAAGGTCTTCCTGAAATCCAGAAAAAACATGAAGGCATTTGCAAAGGTTGTGCAAAGGGAAAGAATACAAAGAAGACATTTCCAAGCAGTGAAAGCAAGGCTAAAAGAATCTTGGAAATTATCCACTCTGATGTATGCAGTCCTATGTCATCTAGCTCCTTGAGTGGGTATGTATATTATGTCTCCTTTATTGATGATTTCTCTAGGAAGACTTGGATATACTTCTTGAAGAATAAAGATGAAGTATTTAAGAATTTCAAGGAATTCAAAGCCTTGATAGAAAACCAAACTAACATGAAGATCAAGGTCTTCAGATATGACAATGGCGGAGACTTTACTTCAGGAGATTTCAAGAAATTATGCAGTGACTCAGGGATTAAAAAGGAGTTGACTACTCCTTACAATCCACAAAACAATGGGGTTGCCGAGAGGAAGAATAGAACTATTATGGAAGCAACTAGGGAAATGCTTCATGATCAAGACTTACCTATGCACTTATGGGTTGAAGCAGCAAGGACAGCTGTATATATGTAGAACAGAACACCCCATAAGATTCTTGACAACAAAACACGAGAACAAATGTTCACTGGTAAGAAACTGGGAGTTTATCATCTCTCTACATTCCATAACAGATAGTTGTAGAAGAAGCTACTTCAGAATAGGACTCTAGCAGCTCTTGTAAGGAAGCAAAGATTCAGAGGGAGTCCACTCAACAAACAAACAAAGATAGCATTTGAATTGTCATTTTTTATACATTCTGATTGTTTGAATAATGTTGTTCAATGATGTATATTATGGTGTGTATTATGCATATTAGAATAATTGCATGACTGTATGACATATTTCCTTATAAGAATTTGTTCTGAAAACTATGAGATGTTTTCTAATCATGCAATTTAACTTGTCTTGTAGGAAAGACCATAAGCCATCACCTACAAAAGAAGGAATACAACATTTGAAGATACTGAAGATATTGAAGTAATGGTAGAATGCCATGATCCGTCGATCATGAAGAATGATGTTTGGGATGTGCTCCCAAGACCAGATGGGAAGTCTGTGGTGACTTCTAAATGGATCTATAAGATCAAGCATGCTGCAGATGCTAGCATCGAGAAATACAAAGCTAGGTTTGTAGCTCGTGGCTTCTACCAGAAAGAAGGAATTGATTATGAAGAGACATTTGCTCATGTGGCCAGATACACTTCCATTAGATGAGTACTTGCTCTGGCTGCAGTGATGAAATGGAAGGTACACCAGATGGATGTCAAGATAGTTTTCTTGAACGGTGTAGTTGAAGAGGAAGTGTATGTGGAGCAGCCACTTGGGTTTGAGACACATGATCAAGGAACACATGTGTGCAAACTGAAGAAAGCCCTATATGGTTTGAAACAGGCACCCAGGACTTGGAATGGCAGGATAGATAGCTTCCTATCTAGTTTGGGCTTTACCATGAGTAAAGCAGATTGCAACCTTTACTACAAGGTTGAGGAGGGCAATCCAGTGGTACTATTATTGTATGTGGATGACTTGTTTCTGACAGGTGAGGATAAGTTGATTGCCGACACGAAGAGGAAGTTAGCTACCGAGTTCGAGATGAAGGACTTGGGTATGATGCACTACTTTCTAGGCATGAAGGTGTGGCAGAGTGTATATGGAATCTTCCTTGGGTCAGGGAAGTATGCAGTAGAGATCCTGAAGCGGTTCGGGATGATGGACTGCAAGGCCATGGCCACACCTATGGCATCGAACTTGAAGCTTCTGTGTGATGCTTCTTCTGATCCATTTGATGCTACCATGTATCGTCAGATGATTGGGTCTTTGATGTACCTGACAAATACAAGGCCAGACATTTGCTTTGCTGTGAAAACATTGAGCCAGTTCCTGACGGATCCGAGGAGTGTTCACCTGGAAGCTGCAAAGCATGTTCTAAGGTACCTGAAGGGTACAGTGGATTATGGGCTCAAGTATGAGGCGAATCAAAAGTTTAACCTGGAGGGTTATGGTTATTCGGATTGGGCAGGTAGTGCCATTGATCGGAAGAGCATTTTGGGGTGCTGTTTTAGTATGGGATCAGGTGTGATCTCATGGTTTAGCAAGAATAAGTCCTGTTTGGCACTGAGTACAGGTGAAACAGAGTATGTCGTAGTTTGTTCAACTAGTTGTGAGGCGGTATGGCTTAGGAAGCTACTGTCTGATTTGTTTGATCTCTAGTTGAGTGCTACTGTCATATATTGTGACAACCAGAGTAGTGCGAAGTTGTTAGAGAACTCGGTTTTCCATGACAGGTGGAATGACATTGAGATCAAGTTCCACTATATCAGGGATATGGTGCAGAAAGGAGTAGTGAAGCTCCTGTATGTTGTGACGGATGAGCAGATAGCCGATCTGTTGACCAAGCCGCTTGCCAGAGTGAAGTTTGAATACTTCAAAGGGAGACTTAGTGTACTTCAGATCGAGATGCCTTCCAGAGGGAAGTGATGAGTCCGGAGACACAGATGCACATTGAGCCATTCCTACATGGTCAGAGGTTAGTCCTTCCATGTTAGGATGTAAGGGCTGGGGCCATTCTCACGTGGTTAGAGGTTAGTCCTTCCATGGTGAGATGTAAGGGCTGGGCCATTTTCACATGGTTAGAGGTTAGTCCTTCCATGGTGAAATGTAAGCGCTGGGCGGAGCCATTCTCACATAGTCAGAGGTTAGTCCTTCTATGGTGAGATGTAAGGGCTGGGCCATTCTTGCATGGTCAAAGGTTAGTCCTTCCATGGCGAGATGTATGTGTTGGGCATGGCTTTTTCGACATGGTCAGAGGTGAGTCCTTCCATGTTCGTTGATGTAATTGCCGAGCTTTTCCGACATGGTTAGAGGTGAGTCCTTCCATGGTCGTTGATGTAATTGCTATAGCCGTTCCGACATGGTCAGAGGTGAGTCCTTCCATGGTCGTTGATGTAAGTGCTTTGAGCCTTTCCCAGATGGTCAGAGGTGAGTCCTTCCATGCTGGTGATTGTAGGTGTTGAGCCTTTCCCGGATGGTCAGAGGTAAGTCCTTCCATGTCGGTGAGTGTAAGTGTTCTGTGTGTGCATCTGGGTTGTGCTCTGTGGACTATGTGATGATCTGAAGACATTGATGTGACAGTTTGGTACACAAGTTTTTGCAGAGTCATATGATCAGTCCTGAGATGCTCTTGCAGGTTTTGCAGTGGCAGTGTAATCAGTCCTGAGAGATCTTCCAGGTTTTACAAAGGCAGTGTAATCAATCCTGATGTGTACCTACTTGATGGCTTGCTCATGGTGATGATGATGATCCGGTTGATTGTGTGATGATATACATCATTTGGATGTATGGTGAGTATCAGGTGGATACTCTGTGGTTGTGGACAGGTTGTGCAGTGGCATGTAAAAGATCCTGGTTGATTCGAGAGGTTGAGCTGTGTGCACGTAAAAGGCCTGGGATGCTCTTGCGAGGTTTTACAGATGCACGTGATGAGTCCTTAGGATTCCACCGTATGACCAGTGATGATGAAGACCTACATGGAGGCTAGGCCTACATCCAGTATGAAAAAGGGCTGGCTCTGTAGAACTTCCTATGATGAGTAGATTCAGAGATTGGACGAGATAGCAGTAGCTATGATGATGATGATGATTCGATGATGATGCATTGATGACGATGATCCATAGAAGAAGACTTGTGCCTGATGATATGTGTCGAGAAATACCTTCCTAGTTAATAGGGAGTGTTGATGTATATGTAACTTCAGAATGTATTTTCTATATTAATGGTCATAATGACGCTAATGTCCCATCGTCTAATTCGGGTTCGAACATGCAACCTTTTATGGGAGCTCATAATCAAGCTATCCAGCAGCAACTTCCTTTCCTTGCTCGACTAAACCTTCTGGATCTTTTGAAGCTCATGAACGATCCGGTGTGTCATGACCCTAGTTAGCCTCTGGTCCCCACTAAGCTCCCTTGCGACTTTCCATAGTTTGAGGGGAAGAGTGGTGAGATCCTGGGGACCACATCACAATGTTTCACCTTTGGTGTTCATCCAACTCGTTAAATCACGATTTCATTCATTTATGTCTATTTCAACGCACCCT
This sequence comes from Larix kaempferi, assembly GCA_027924585.1. Lineage (NCBI taxonomy): Eukaryota > Viridiplantae > Streptophyta > Pinopsida > Pinales > Pinaceae > Larix > Larix kaempferi. The sequence goes on along the minus strand of BSBM01000260.1, from coordinate 1,646,249 downwards.
CACGGGGGCAGCCACGAAATGGTATGTCAAGTTTCCTGGGGGCACCTATAGGGGATTCAATGAGATCACTTTGGTTTTGTTGGATCACTTCCAGCTGCCAGTTCGTTACGACACTGGTACTACAATTCTATCCACCTTCCACCAGAATAAGGCCACGCATTTTCTAACCACGTTCAAGAGTGGCATAGATAGAAGTGATTAGTGAAAGCCAAAATTCCTCCAGAATTTTTGTTGGAATGGTTTCTCAAGTCCTTACTTCCATATATTGCTAAGTATGTTTCGATGTCTGGCATTATGACTGGGGAACAAGCCCTCCAAAAAGTCCAGCAGTTAGATTTTTTATATTCTCAGTCTGGCATTTGATACGACATTATACCTGATGCACCGAGAACACGACAGGAGCCCAAGTTAGTTCCTGGACCAAATGCCGATGGCATCGTGGGTTCCACAAGTACTTAACCTGTAGACTTGGTTACGAATCAAATGCAAAATTGGTCAATTAACCAATATACACCTGGACAGGTTCACACCTTGTCCACTTCCATCCCATCATCTGATGTACATTCTATGCAATCGACGAACCCATCGGGTAACCAGAAGCCTGGTGGTAAGAAGAAGGGGAGAAACAACAAGAAGGGTGGAAGCAATGGGAATAATGGTAGTAATCGTAATACTCCACGAAAAGATAACGCCAACCCTCCTTGGGACGGTGACAATGCTGGTGGGGATCGTAAGTCTAGACGAAAAGTGAAATTTCCATGCAAGCTTTGTGTGGAAGATCACCTTACTCACTTGTGTTCTCATATTGAGGAAGCATCGAAGCATCTTGCATAGACCCCAACTGTGTTGAAAGATCCCCTTCCACATCATCAGAATATGGCTTCGCATGCTCCCACCACTAGTTATGGGCCTAATGAGGCTACAACGTCTTCTACCAATACCGGTGGTTATGGATGCATGAACATGGTCCAATCAACGGTTATTGTTGCTACTCGTCAATGCGATTATGGTGCACCACAACCTAATTTGGGGAATGAACCTCCCCCTCCCCCTAATATGTCCTTGCATATCAAGAAGCCCTCTACTATGCCTCGGATACCGAAAGGTGTAATCAATCACTCTATGCATAATCCTAATGCCCGAGCCGCCCATAACTACTCCATCATAGAATATTTGTGCCAAACTCCGTGTGCCATGTCGGCTCTCGAGGTTTTACAGGCTTGCCGGTCACAACGACTTGCCCTTTTATCTGCTTTAGGAGTTCAGGATGGGGGAAGTCCTAACGTCATTATGTTTGACACTATTGATGTTCAACCTCGCTTACCTTTGTTAGGAATCTATGTCAACCCTTCTCTTTACTTTGTTAGTATATTGTTGTTGGATGCATATGCTTTGTAAGTCGTCCTGTAGTATTTGTTGATCCATAGTTAATATTATCCCATAGTATTGACCCATAGTATTGGATGCATATGCTTTATAAGTCATCCCGTAGTATTATATGTCACATGGTTTTGACCCATATATTGGGCATAGACTTAGTATATAAGTGTGTGTTGAGGCCAATGAAGGTACCGTGAAGTTAATTGTATTAAGCTTTCTCAAAGGAGGTTTCCCCCTCGAAGTGGCCTGGGATCAATATAAAAGTGATTCTGAGTTCTGTTATTTCTGATATCTCATGTATTTGCATTATTTAATTATTGTAGGTTCTTCACATCTGGTATCAGAGCACTTTCTTGGGCTCGCTGGGTGAAATTTCTGTCATTTTTTTTTTTTTGCAGCTTCGGATCTGGGAATAATCCCTATCCCCTTAACTATGGGAAGTACTTGGGAATATGCCCTAAAACTCATTGTGAGGAGTACCACAGGAACCCCGAAGTAGCTGGCCCATTGAGAGGACCTGCCACTGAAAAGGGCAACGACCCCTACCTGATTGACTAGTTCCCACCCGTGAGGTAAACCAAGAGCTGTCGTTTGTGGCAAAGCAGTCATTAGTTTACCTGAGCCATGGAGTGAGGGGTACTGCCCCAATACGCAAGCTGTCAGACAGCATTGGTGGCCGAGTGAATCCCCTAAACCGATAGGAAGTCGCACATACCTAGGGTCCATATATGTTTTTTAGCTGAACTGTTGTTGATCACTTCTGAACCGTTTCAGATCCATTACGAGCCATTTCAGATCTAGCTGTTTCAGATCCATTTGTTGTTGATCCATTCCGCAGATCTATCTGTTTCCGATCCCTTCTACGCCGTTGCAGATCCATTTCTGAAAATATATATATATATATATATATATATATATATATATATATGTTTTTCGACCATATCTCTGTTGTTTCAACTCTGTTTTCCCTGAAACTTCACTGACACCCCTGCAATCCCATTCTGTATATTTCATTCCTTAAGACCCTATCCCAAATTCCACTTCCCAAGACCAGAAATCTCACATTTGTCTATTTTTAGGGTTTGCCATAACTCCTTCGATTTTCACCCAAACGCCTTCAAATTTAGCCACCATGTTCGTTTCCTAATTCTGCTTCTTTGTCCCTCTTTGACAAATTTTCCCATTCTTTCACCCCGCTTCTAAAATCCTCATTTTCTGCTTCCCTATCCATCCGAAAGTTTCCAAAACCTAGTCAAACCCCAATTACCCATCTGAGTGTTTCCCAAATCCAAATTTGCCTTTACTAAATAAACTTTTGCTTGTGTTTTTCTATCCATTTCCCCAACAAACAAACAAACAAACAAACAAAAACACTCCTGGTTATGGTTGTCACTCGCGCAGGAGCAAAAACCATGGAGGAAGCACTTGCAGCCATCCAAACCAAACTCCAAGCTCTAGATAAAAATTTCTAAGCCTCCATCTTCAGCATTCAGCCATGAACAATAACCGACAATAAGAAGCTTATGCAACCAATGGGTTCTCTTCTTCCAGCAATTTCTGTGGTTCGAAGCTTGATTTTCCTCGCTTTGATGGCACTGATCCGATTGGATGGATCTATCATGCAGAACAGTATTTCAGTCTGCATAACACTTTTTAAGTCCAAAAAGTTCCACTTGCATCCTTTCATTTGGAACAGGAAGCCCTTCAATGGTACCGTTGGTACATCAAAGCTCATGACGAGCCAAAATGGACAGATTTTTGCCAACTCCTTTTACAATGATTTGGACCTAGTTCTTTTGATGACTTCACCACAGCACTTACTGAACTTCGTCAAATTGGCACTGTGAGAGCATATCAAACAGAATTTGAGAAACTAGCCAACCACACAGAAGGATTGTCTGATGACTTTTACAAGAGTTGTTTTGTCAGTGGTCTTAAGGATGAAATCCTTCCAGAGGTCAAAATGTTCTGTCCCAACACAATGATGGAAGCCCTAGGGTTGGCTAAGTTGGAAGAAGATAAGATTGCAGCCCAACAACGCGCCAAACCCACTTTTTTCCCTTCCAAAATATGAGTTCTCAATGACCTCCCATTCATCCAGCTCCTCGACCAACTCCTATCAATCATTTTTCTGAAGTAGAGATGCAGGCACGCAGAGAAAAAGGGCTTTGTTATAATTGTGATGATAAATTCACTCGGAAACATAAATGTGTTCAGCAAAATCTCTATCTCCACTTTTGTTCCTTCTTGCACATTTGATGAACCAGTTTCTCTTACAGCTATTTCTCTGCTTGTTCCAAATTGGTTGCAATCTATTCAGCAGGGCTCTCTCTTCTATGAACTCTGTGCTTCTTCATCAGTAGGGCACTCTGGGTTCCTCAAAATGTATGACAACGAGCCATGTAACTTCTTTTGGCAGGGACTAAAAATGACAATTCAACGGATGGTGGCTGACTATGATACTTGGCAGGTCAACAAGGGTGAAACGACACTCCTTTTGGGACTGCTTGAACCCTTGCCCATCCCTGCATAGATTTGGCCAACTATTTCTCTGGATTTCCTAGAAGCGCTCTGGTGGTCCAATACCAGATCTACAAGGGCACCATATGAAGAAGTCTATGGACAGACACCGCCAGTTCTTCTTCCATACACCCTTAGCAGCTCCACAGTTCAGGCAATTGACTCAGTTCTTCGAAACCGCGATGAGATTTTTCTCATTCTGTAGGACAATCTTCACATGGCCAGAATTCGACTGCAACAACTAGCCACTTAGCACCGTTCTAAGCGCACTTTTCACGTAGCTGATATGGTTCTTCTTCGTCTACATCCTTCCAAGTAATCCTCCTTGAAACTCCAAAGGAATCAGTGGCCCGGAATGCAGCCTGAGGATGCTACAGGGGAACCACTCCTTCAGATTCTGCATCAATTTCCACAACTAAAGCTTTGAGGACAAAGCTTTTTCTAAGGGAGAGGGGATGTTAGGAACCTATGTCAACCCTTCTCTTAACTTTGTTATTATATTGTTGTTGGACGCATATGCTTTGTAAGTCGTCTCATGGTATTTGTTGATCCATAGTTAATATTATCCCATAGTATTGACCCATAGTATTGGACGCATATGCTTTTTAAGTCGTCCCATAGTATTATATGTCCCATGGTTTTGACCCATAGTATTGGGCATAGACTTGGTATATAAGTGTTTGTTGAGGCCAATGAAGGTACCGTGAAGTTAATTGTATTGAGCTTGCTCAAAGGAGGTTGCCCCCTCAAAGTGTCCTGCAATCAATATAAAAGTGATTCTGATTTCTGTTATTTCTGATATTTCGTGTATTTGCATTAATTAATTATTGCAGGTTCTTCACAACCTTACCATGTGGCTTTTCAAATCTAGGTGGAATGTTTGTAGAACTTCGTCAGGAGAATGGTGGTTGATGAAGGCGCGTCGACGTCAATAATGTCAATCTCTTGTTGGAAAGCACTTGGCTCTCCTCCCCTAGCTAAGTCTATGACCATGCTCACTGCATTTGATGGTCGTTCGTTTAAGCCGCATGGGATCATCCTTTCCCTTGTTGTCCGCTTGGGTGGGAAACCTGTGCCTATCGAAGTCGAAGTGGTTGATGCGCCCATCGACTACAACCTTTTATTGGGTAGGAATTGGATGTACACTATGAAGGATGTCGCGTCCACTGTATTCAGAGTTATTTGCTTTCCTCACGAAGGAAAGATTGTGACCATCGATTAGCTCGATTACGTTAGTCATTCTTTCACTGCATCCACGGGACTAGTCATCCCGCAAGTCACTCATTCTCAGTCGACAATTGGGAATATGGGCATCGGGTTGTACCCTTCTATGATGGGATCTTTTGATTTCCCTGCACCCATTAATTTTATTGGGACCATCTTCGACGATGTGTCTCCTCCGTTACATAATGTACCATTCCGGACATCATATTTTGACGATCCGTGGACCTTACCGTCTGTGAGTTCCTCGTCCGGAGACGTCGCGCATGTTGGGATGACTATGCCGTTATCTATTGTTGAGCTTTCTTATGATGATATTCAACAAGCCACAGTAGAGCCGGATCTCTCCTCTTCTCGGACAATTGAAGAAGATCCCATTATGCTATCGGTTTGGGCATCCAACTCATCTTGTTCGCACAATTGCCTTGATGATACTTTACCTTTGGATGAAGCCATTATTGAGGATATGTGTGGTAGTGAGAGCCCTTGGGAGGATATGCACCATCGCTCTAGTTTTCTTCCCAACCTCGACCTCGTCGAGCAAGAATATTTTAGGACGACTCTAGACGAGAATGTTGGTCACCCTGTTGCTCTTTTGAGTACACATGAGATTTACGCGGAGGGGATTATGGCTAATATTTCCTCTACTACAGCGATCAACATCTCTCGAACTCCTAGAAAGATTGAAAATGTTTATATCGGTGATTATTGATCTCCTAAAGAGGTTCGCATCTACACCGAGCTTTTTAAGGAAATCCGGGAAGCTTTCACCTGGTCATATGAGGAGATGCCAAGAATAGACCCCTGCATTGTTGAACATGAGATTAGAACATATCCAAATACTAAACTGGTTCGACAATGCTTTTGCGCTGTGAATCCTCGGAAGGTCGCCGCGATCAAGGAAGAGGTGGAGAAAATGCTTAAAGCCGGTTTCATCTACCCAGTTCCTCTTACCAAATGGGTGTCCAATCCCATTCCTGTGGATAAGAAGCAAGGAACTATCCGCGTGTGTACCGATTTTGGTGATCTAAACCGTGCATGTCCAAAAGACAATTTCCCCACTCCATTCATTGATCAGATATTGGATGCCTATGCAGGAAGTGAGATTTTTTCGTTCATGGATGGATTTTCAGGGTACAACCAGATTCAGATCAAACCCAAGGATCAACATAAGACTGCTTTCATTTGTCCTTGGGGTACATTTGCATACCAGAAAATTCCCTTCGGCCTTAAAAACGTCGGAGCCACGTTTCAACTTGCGATGACCTATGCGTTTCATGACCTTAAATGAATTATGGAGGTTTTCTTGGACGATATTGCTGGCCATTCTCGCAAGAGGATGGACCACCCCAAGCACCTTCATATGATTCTCGAATGATGTATACACTACAACATTCGATTGAATCTGAATAAATGCATTTTTGCTGTGAGGACAGGTCGCCTTTTAGGGTTCATAGTTTCGAAAGAGGGTATTAGAGTCGATCCTCTTAAAGTTGAGGCAATACTTCGGTTGCCTCCTCCGCGCAATTTGTTACAACTTCAAAGCCTCCAAGGGAGAGCCACTTTTCTATGATGATTTATAGTGAATTATTCTAATCTTACCAAAGGTTTCGCGCACTTGCTGAAGAAGGACACACCATTTGTCTGGGATGAGTGAGCCCAACAGTCTTTCGATGCCCTTAAGAAAGCTTTGGTATCGGCCCCCGTGCTTAGTCCACCTGACTTCGCATGAGATTTTACACTTTATGTGGCTGCATCTCAGGAGACGATTGGCATGGTCTTGGTTCAGACTCAGATGGATGATGTGCTCACCGAGCACATGATCTATTACCTTACTCGGAACTTAGTAGATGTTGAACTAAGATACACTCATGTGGAGAATTTGGTGCTGGAAACTGTTCACGTGGTCCAGCGGTTACGACATTATATCATGCTTAGGAAAACTGCGGTTATTGCCCACATCAATCCATTTCAGTTCGTGTTATCGTGACATCTTATCGGGGGGGAGAACAATAAATGGATTGTCATTCTTCAGGAATTTGAACTCGAGTTTTCTTCGGCGAAGTCGGTCAAGTCCTTAGTTTTCTTTGAGCTTTTGTCAGACCTTCCACGGCTTGATGAGGATATCGTCCATGAAGATTCCTTTGTGGATGAGCATTTATTTCTTATCTCGACCGAGGACCCTTGGTATGGGGATATCATTGTATATCTCCAAACTTTGAAGCTTCCTTCGCACTATTCGCAAGATGAACGACGGTGTGTGAAACACCACGCTAAAGATTATACTATCGTCGACGACACTTTGTTTCGTCGAGGGAAAGATTGTATTCTCCGTCGTTGTTTAACTCATGAAGAAGCGGAGTGGGTGCTTAATGATTGCCATGCTGGGGCGTGTGGTGGTCATTTATCCGGGCTTGCTACAGCCCAACGCATTATGCGGGCAGGTTATTTTTGGCCTTCCATCATTAAATATTGTATGAACACTATGAAGAGATGTCACCCTTGCCAGGTGTTTTCTTAGAATGTATGCTCGCATCGAGCGCCCCTTCATCTGGTCGTCACCGTCGGTACCTTCACTAAGTGGGGGGTATATTTCATGGATTGCAAACCAGCTTTGGCTGGGGGGCATCACCATATCATAGTGGTCATGGACTACTTTTCCAAATGGGTTGAGGCCATACCTACTATTAAAGCCGATGGTGCTACAGCAGCCCATTTCATATTCAATCAGATTATCACTTGGTTCAGTATCCCGAAAGAGATTGTCACTGACCATGGCAATCACTTTCAGAACAAGATGATGGAGGATTTGTCTCTTAATCTTGGGTTTCATCAAGAACACTCATCTTCTTACTATCCCCAAGTGAATGGTCAAGTCGAAGCAATCAATAAGTCTTTAAAGACCATTCTCCAATGTACCATCCAACAAAGCAAGACCAACTGGCATATTATGTTATATCCTGCTCTGTGGAATTATCATACCGCAATCAAGACTGCCACTAGGTTCTCGCCATTTCATCTGGTACACAGTGTGGATTCCATTTTACAGATCGAATGCGAAATCCCTTCTCTTAAAATCACCATAGAACTCCTCCCTGATACGATGGATGTTGAGCAACGTTTGGTTCACCTTGAGTAGCTTGACGAGCAGCGTCGAGATGCCGTTGTGGCTATTGAGGCCAATAAACGTCGTGTCAAGGTTCAATATGATAGCTCTATCCATCCTCGGCAATATGTTGAAGGCAACTTGGTTCTCCTATATGACCAAGCTAAGGAACCCCTGGGGGCAGGCAAGTTCAATCCCATGTGGCACGGTCCTTACATCGTGAGGCATGTTTTGGAAAAAGAAGCCTATGAATTAGAGGACAATGAGGGGAACACCTTGAGGGAGCCTAGGAATGGGCTCTATCTCAAGTTGTATTATGCTTGAGCTTCTAGTTCGAGCTGATGCCTATGTATACTATTCTATAGTTATTTTTGTACATAGTTTAGGTTGCATCTGGTTTTTCGGGTCTACTGATTCGCTTCCGTTTGATTGACAAATGTTAGCAGAATCTTCCACGTTTATAGGATTTGCGGATGGTGCTAACCGTCACATGCAACAACTTGCGTCTGCTGCATGGGTCATTTATTCACCTAACCATCTAGTTGTGTCTTTGAGAGGTACTTGTCTTGGCCCCACATCTAACAATATGGTTGAGTATAGTGCAGTGGTTGAGCTACTTCGGGATGTTATCTCGCATGGCATCTAGTGTCTAGAAGTCCACCTTGATTCACAACTAGTAGTGTCACAGTTGAACGGTCGGTACTGTGTGAGAGATCCTACCTTACTACCGAGATTCTTAAAGGTAAGACTCTTGGAACGACATTTTGTTTCCATTACATATATTCATGTTCCTAGAAGTTTTAAACATGTATCTGATGCATACGCTAATTATCTCCTAGATTGGCATTTGTCACATACATAACATCCATATGAAGCACACAAATAGAAGATACATTCACACATTTGTACATACACATATAATAGAACCGGAGAACCATAATTTATATATATATATCGTGTCCAAAAAATGGTAGTGTCATGATACAAAACTGGAGCCCGTAGCCCTAAAAAATATACATATCAATACAAATAGTGAACCGAGATATCTAAGCCCTATGAGGAGGCCTAGCTGTCGCCTCGGCAGGATATGTCTCTGAGTAATAGTGAACTGCAGTCGCTACACGCTGTAATAACTGTACCCATGGACCTGGCACTCCCACTACATGGCACTGCATCTCCTCCAGAAGCTGCGCTATATCCGCCTGAGGTATCCTGGTAACGATACGGGACACATTGCCCCGTAGAGTCTGTAGAGTGCACTCAGCTGCAGCGCCTACCACCTCATCACCCCTGCCCCATCGACGATGTATCGGGAAGCCCTGGGGTCTCACTGGACCCTTGTCTGCGAGCAAACAAGTAAAATATTAATACATGATACCACCGCCAAAAAGATTTTTTGCATTCACATCTATAATCAAAACATCCATAAAAATTTGATATACCAAGAATACAAAAAGAGTAACTCACCAATGTCTCCAAATGCTGCTCCTGGTGGCAGCGGCATGTCACGGTCCAGTCTGAAGTCGATCCCGGCATAGGGATAGTCCTCTATGGCGATGATCTATCGGTCCCACCAGTGAAAGAACTCATCAATAGGACTCTTCTGGTTAGTCATCAATCAAAGTAAGAAACATAATATGCATAAACCCTTGATTACTTAAACTTCTAACTTCAAGAATAATCATTATCATTCATACAAAAGTATAAGATCCTAACACAAGGTAGGATTCTAACTTGATATAGGAAAAACATACATGGATTAACATGCTTGCTAGTTATGTCTAACATACCCACATAATGTCTTCTTGTTCTCTTCAATGACTTATGCTAGCAACCTGCATATCTCATAATTTAACCATTGTAGAACCAAGTTATACATACCTCGTAAGTAGATCTTCTATATGATCCATGACAATGGATGAGTCTTTGTCTTCATGTCACCATGGTCATGTGTTCTTGAACTAGAACCTGATTTGTCTTTCTTGATGTACCATTCATGTTAGCAGACATCATCATCATCATACAACACCACAGTACATTAGTACAATCATAAGTATCAAAACCCTAATCAATGAATATCTTCTATCATGCATTCATATTTTTACTAGGTGATAAGACAAGCCTAACATTAAGCAAGATTGTACTAACCTCAATGATATGAAGACAAACATATCATAAACTTAATCATGAACATATTTAAACACATACCTATAAGTCATACCTATTGAGATTGCTTGAGGCATTCTTATGTAAGGCCTTAGCCTCATCTCCCTCTGGAACTGGAACTTCTTCACTTATGCAGGTGTCTAATTCATTCTCTTCTAGGATTAACCCAATCCATTTTGGTTTGCTGAAACTAGATCTGGAGTTGGATTAGGGTTTGTTAGAGAAACCCTAAAAATTCAAACATTGAAATTTAAACTTCTGAACGGATGGAAAGATGTGCCCTGCTGAGCTGATCAAACTGGCATATTTCAATTTTGAAAACTACAAAATTTGACTCCTCAAAATTGCCTTTAAAGCTTTTGGATTCACTAGACATGACCCTGAAATAGGATTTGATAAAGCTCGGTCTTCTTCCCATCCAAAAGGTTCAATATTGTGTTCTAAACTTTGATTTTTCTGAGGAGCTTCTATCCGTGGTCACAGATTTCAAAAATTCCAACTTTTAAAGAAGCCCTAATTTTCCACCTTTCTGATCAAAATCCTGAACTAGGGTTTGATCAAGCCCGTCCTTCTGCCCAACCAAAAACTTCGATCTATTTCTCTAAATTTCGATTTTGATGAGTAGAATCCAACCGTGGTATCCGATTCCAAGAATTACAACTTTCATCGAAACCCTAAATTCTCACAGCAATGATAAGCCAAGGATGAAGGTGCTCAGAATCCAATTCTGTTTTCACAGAAATATTCACCTGATTGTTTCTGGTGTAACTTTGAAATTACAAATCCACTGGGTCTGAAACTTCAATCTGTGGTAGCTTGATCGGTCATCTTTCCAACCCCACAGGTCTGACCTCAATTGGATTCTCATAGAGAGATTTATGCCAAGTGTCGCAACGTGACATTTTTATGGGATAAAACAAGAGAGCGAACTTGTACGACGTGCCACATGTCATTGTTTCATCTTCAGCCTCTGAACCTTTGGCCTATGAAAGTATAGTTCGTGTCCTACCTATCTCTTTTTACAAAATTTCATTTCGATATTTCTATCCCAAGTTATGACCTTTTTTCCTAGGTCACCTATTTATGACTGAGATCTGGAAGAGGCACAAACCCTAACTTGTACGGATCATAAATCAGGAAGTACAGCGAATTAGATGTTGTGCTTCTAAGACAAGGTACATGGGTATGTTATCTACGATGTGTAGAAGTTTGAGAACCTGAAAATTTGCAAAAATGGATTTATTGTGAAAGTTCCACAATTACTGCTTTTTGCTATACCAAGCCCTAGCCTCCAATTTGTCGCAAGTGCAACAAGTCTCGTAAATTCCATACCATGCCTTCATTCAGGATAGCTCTGATACCATGTTAGTTTTTCAGAATTTAATTCAATCTGATCTAGGATCTTAACTGAATGAGCAACATGTACAACATATCAAGCATAAGAGACAAGAGACAAGAGACACAAAACATTTCACTAAGGAAAACCAAGAAGGTGAAAAACCCGGCAACTTCCTCAGAGATAGAATAAGCATCAATACAAGGATCGCAATGACCAAACCCAAGAGATAGATAACTTTAGCAGCATGCTCCTCCTCCACTTGTGCACCATCCTCCTCTCTCTCACTAATGTGAAGTGAGTGAATAAAAGAATGTGTAAAACGAGAGAGACACACTCTCTATTTATACACTTACTTTCACTTGACCTTTACTCAACTAGGTCGGCCCCAACTTAACAACTTAATATAATTTTGACTGGGTCGACCCCATCAAGGTGGTCTAATAACCCATCAAGTATAAGTTACAACACTTACAATATAACTTGCGACACTTGCAAGTACAACTGACGACACTCCCAATCAGAGGAATAATACTTCTCCGTTGGGGATACAATAAAGTACAAATACAATATACAAGTGAATATCTTCCGAAGTTACAAAGACATCAACAATAACAATCTTTCATATGCAAAAATAATGCTCAAACACATCAGTCCATCTTGCCACATAATTTCGTTCACATCTTTAACTTGTAACCTAGTATGCCAAATTTCATCCTGACTATCAATATTCAATGATAATTAATTATTTAGGCTATGGAATCCATACTACTGGATCCATGGAAAAGAATAAAAGAAAGTCAACAATATTTTTGCAATGAATATACAACCAAAATCTATGTAAAACGATGTACATCCTAACTTGAGACTTGATAACGAACTTTTTATTTCGATAAAAGTAAGTATCACTTGATCTATGAGGCTATAGAATGTAGCTATTTATAATTGAAGGTGTTCAGGTGACTTCGTTTTATCAAACAAGCTTGCTTCTTTGGAGTATATTTCTAATAAAACTATACTTTTACCTAGTGATGCTCATAGGTAATGCACTTGGTAATTTTTGATAAAATATATCAACAACAAAATGTGGAATTTAAATGATGCTTCTATGCAATTTGAATTTTCTTATTTCATCAGCATATTCACAACACTTTTTAGAATCCTTTGTTTTGTCAAGATAATAATATGTTTCGCCAAGATCTTTCATATCTTTATCTATTTCTTAGACAAAATGACATCAATTATGAATCAACAATCAAACAAAAAGATTAATGATGCTGCTATTTTCTGTTAACAAGTTTTTCAATCATACATCAATTTCATAAAATAACATCATCTATATCAACTAATCCTAAATTAGACCCTAGTGTATCCTTAAAAACCTTCCAAGATTTACCTAAACTAACCGACATTTTAACAAATGTACATACATCAATGATAACATCGACTAGGGTATCTGTATTCACTATCATAGATTCCATTCAAAATACATCACTCACATACTTGTAGCAATGAATAACATCAACTAAGTATGAATACTTTCTATCTTATGTAAATCTCATATCCCTTTGCATATATACTGAAATTAAAATATTATTTTCTTTAACAATGCCATGTGATAATGTGAGCATCTATATCGTGTATGTAGCAAGGGACAACTCAGGATAAACTGAAAAACATACCTGACTCACAATTTTTGTAACAAAAACAATGACGAAAAATACTTAGCTCTACTCATTTGGAGAACTTGAATTTATTCTATTAACGATTTTTCCTCGTCCAGTCCAGCCCATGCGTCAAAACAAAATAAGAACAACTTCATTAGTATTCATACTTATTTATCTTATGTTGAGCCCAATAGGCTCTAGCGTTGTAACCTAAAGCTCTGATACCATTTGTCACGAACCCAATTTTCAGAGTTGGTAAAATTAGTGAAATTTTAAAAACTTTTAAATAAAACATTAATATCATTTCATTGAAAAATAGACGTGATAAGAACAATGACCATTGTAAAAAGATAACAAAATGAAAATAACAAAACATCATGCATAACTAACATTCTTTCTTTACTTATGCATATGAATTGAAACTATGAATATTTATACCAATCTTTATCAAACAATTTAAGTAATACATTTGCAACTCTTTTGAGGCATTATCATCTAAGAAAACCATTACCATTTTATGCTATGTTTAATAATTGTGCCTACCAAAAAGGACCCTTAAGTACATTTATATAAATCATAAGAGCAACATAGATATCCATGAAGGATTTAGTTAAGCATACCTAGATAATTACTTAACTCACGTGAGACAAAATGACTTATACCATGCATCTAGTTTGAAACCAACATCTAACCACGATCATGCATGTGAAAGATCTACCAAGTATAGACTATCATTCTTACGACTTTGTATAAATTGCATAAAAACCATCATGGCTAACTTAACCAATGCCTTTCGATACACATAAGGAACAATGCATTAAAATATACATAAAGAACAATGTATTAAAACATACATAAAGAACAATGCATTCAATATATTTAAGGAACACATGAACTGAATGCATCATAGTGATCAATAATTTATACATACGATGCACATAAATGAAATATAATATTGAGACACGTAAAGCACACATAAAAAGCGACACAACAGAAGGAGACCTTTTTAACTTGGTTCACCTGTATCTTGGGCTACGTCCACCAAACCGTTATATCTCATTTTATTCATAGAAAAAAATAGAGATTTTACATCTTACGACTTAATCATCGCGCTACTTACTTTTCACCTTTCTCTAGACTCTTTCCTAGAATCTCTTCAACAAAAGACTAACCAGCCTTAATGCAAGGTCTTCTTCTAATAAAGACAAAACCTTTCCAAGTTAGAAAGGTTGATAATTATGAATCTAGTAACTCCACCATAAAGTCAAATACCAAAATTGTATTTGGCTAAGTCCTTTCTTTATTCTATTTTTTTATGATTAAACTTTAACATGGCCTAGTAATTCCCATCCCTTACCAAAGCTTTATGTCAATGTAAAGAAATAGTTATATATATAAGCCTATATACTTATGGTATGAAAAACAAATAGATACCCCCACACGAATCCATCGTGGAAATAAAATCCAACTTGTGGCAACATAAACACATATTTACACCTAGAGATCTATACGTGGCATTAATACTAAAAGAACTCGGGAACATGCACACAAAACTCGAGATACATACTAACACCAACATCGTTTACAATAGCATGATTTCTCCGATACATACGCATTCGAGTGTATAACCCACAACCTTACTAACCAAGGGTCGGGCTTGCTGCCAAGCCGACCCTTCCCTATCCACTTCATAAAGAAATAAATAATATTCTTAAAAAAAAATAAGAAAGATAAAAAGGGCTGGGATCGGCTGCAATGGCCATCCTATGCCCGCTCCAACGATCAGGTAGTAATAACTATAAAAGAGTCAAACTCGGGATCCACCAGTTTCGTGGTAGAGCACACCACGTCTACAGAATTCCCAACAATTATACGTTGGTTTAGGTGACAACCTAAGTATTGGAGTAGATATCATAGTAGAAGGAAACAAACTAACACAGAGGTCTGTTTATCCTTAACTAACCTTCCCAAGCCTCTGCGTTTTCAAAAATATAATACACTATCCTCTTTATACTCACCACATTATATAAAAAAAAATTACAGGGTTCATCAAATCTGATAGAACCGAGATCCTTCATCGATTTCTCTTGCCAATCATTCACCAGATTCCTCATTCTAAACAGCAAACCAAGCCTGGGATGCGTGTCCCTTCCTACCGTGAATCTATATAAAAAGATTCAACAGATACAAATGAGGTAGGGTGTGGAAAACGAAGTCCAAGTTTTCTCTTCACTGAGATTTCATCATGCTCGCGCAACACTCAGGGTTCAAAGGAATAAATGTGATTTCAACCTCCTGAACAACAGACATAGGTCTCCGCGGCATAATCATAATCAATGGAAAGAGATCTTCTAAGTTGGGGTATGCCATCATATACATTTGTGATCAATCAGAGATAATAAGCTTTTCATATGAACTGGAATCCTGGCATCACTCAAATTACAGGTATCTATTTTCTTTTTAATTAGAGCTATGCTATATAAAAATAAATACACGATATCTGGAAACACTTAAATGCCCAGAATGAAAAATATACCGAAATTCACACATTCACAAAATACTATCACGGTTATATATCAGAAAAAATGAGATATCTAGTAGGATGCAATGCGACCCATCGAATAAATAAAACAACACCGAGGCTATCCAGCGATTCCGCTATCACTGAGTATGAAAAAAATATGCATGTAGCAAAACTCTAGTGATCTATGCTAGCAGAGAAAATGTTTCACCATCGAATAAATAAAACAAACACAGAGGGGTTTGGTCCACTCCTCCATCATAGAAAATGAGATTAATTTTCGTGGAGATTACCTCAAGATAAAATGCAAAGATTATGTAATACTATCCTCCTTAGCGCTCGCTCGATCAAAACGATGAGAACTCCATCGTTCAACCCTAGAACCAAATCCAGAGTTCAGCCGCTCAGAGTTTTGCTACTCCGAGACTTCATCCTTTGGGAAAAATTCTGAACATGAACTCATTTCTGCAGAGATGCTCTCCGATATCTCTCTCGCACACTGTGCAGATTCATCTTTTCCTTCGTGCAGAGATCTCATAGCACAACCTTCAAAAAGAATTGCCTCGTGAATGTGGAACTCCCTCCTATTCATAGACTCACTGTATCGGAGTTTCGCCAAGTGTAGGAAAGATCCCATCCACAAGGAAATCGTAGTTCAAAATAGGGTAAAACAATGCCAAGTGGAAGCTATCGAAGTTTCCTCACGTTCGTATACTCCAACATTACTACCCATCAGGGTTCCCTGAATCTTCGGCGCATTCCTTGCTCAATGCGAAAAGGGTTGAGTTTTGTTCTTCTTTGAGAGACTGCCCTCTTTAATGCACCAACAATCCAACAGATCTTGTCGAGAGGTGGTCGAAAGGTAAAGGGAAATAATTCCCTTGGAATAGTTCATCCTTCATATATTTAAATATAAACATAACTACTTATTTTAATAGGTTACTTCTCTTTGACATAAATCGTATGTGCCTTCCTCTTTAGGACTCTTCCCTTTTTCTTTACTATTAATTTATTCTCTTTACTTCCATATGCAAATACTATATGATCCATCTTATTTATAAAAAGCTTGACTATCCATTAAAATATAATCATAGGGATGCCTCTCCATAAACAATAATCCCATAGATATTTTGACTTTGTGATATAATCTCACTTAGGATTGTAATAGTAGGTATCTTTAAGCTTAATAGGTATTCATATTTGCTTATAAAGTTTATAGCTAACTCCTTTCTCCATTACTATGTAGCTAGTACCTAGCATTTATTTTGTAGATATAGATTATAGCTATCTTCCAAACAATAATTCATCTCTAATGTTGCTTTATATATATATAAATATATGTGTGTATACCAACATCACAATTGATATAAAGGAAATGACTTATATCTATACTCATATTTATAATATTATTTAACTATTTTACCCTTCCAAGATATTAAGCGTATATCTTGATATAAAACAAGAATGTCTTCTTAACATAATATTATAGCTAGCTTGATCATAAAAAGTAATACAAGTTAGAATAATAACTTTGTGACTAATAACCACTATCGTTTACTTAAAACGATAATACATATAACTTAAGGTGGTTGCTTAGTTATGCTGAGGATTAGCTAGTGAGTTTTTAACCCAAAAGAATACGTCATTAAGAGTTCCTCAAAGCTTGTGACAAGTGGGTTATTTGTTGATGTATATGTAACTTCGGAATGTATTTCATGTATATATTTATTGTACTCCTATAGATATGTATTATTACTCTATACGGAAGTGTCGTCATTTGTATTGACAAGTGTCGCAAGTGTGTTAACTTGTCAATGGGTTATTAGACCACCTAGTGAGGGGTCGGCCTGGATTAATGTAACCCGAGGTTATTAGACTGAGTTAGACAAGTCGACCTCACTAGTTTATTAGGCAAGTCAGGACAAGTATAAATAGAGATCAGGATATCTCTATTTTGATCATCTCATTATCTCACTCTACATCACTCGGAAAGTGGTGCACATGTGATGAGGAGGATCAGCTACTAGGAGAATTCTATCTCTTGTACTTGGGTTGTACTTTGGTTGTACTATTGCTCTATCTATCTCTGAGGAAGTTGTGGGGTTTTTCACCTTACGGTTTTCCCCACGGAAACTCTGTGTGTCTGTTGTCTCTTATGTTTGCTTCTTGAGATGATTGATATGCTTGCAATGACTGATATGCACTGATATTCTATACATGTTATTCTCTTAGTAAAGATCCTAGATTATATTGAATTAATGCCCAAAATCTAACATGGTATCAGAGCTAACGTGAGAAGAAGACACTATGCAGCTGTGGAAGCTAGGGCTTCTTGTTTTTGGGTTTCTCTCCACATATTTTGGAAAAGTAAAATGATAGATTGACTCTCCTCAGCAAGGTGAATCTATCTGAACAATCAGAATTCAATTCTGAGTTGTTTCAGTTTTGGCCCTAAAACTTAGGGTTTCCACAAAATTAGGCATTTTTGAAATCTGAAGACATAGCTGGAAGATCCTTGGAAAAATCGAAGTTTAGAGCTTTGGATCGATATTTTTGGCTGGGTAAATCTCTGAGAAACTCAAACCCCAATTCAGGGTCCTCCTTAGTGAATCCGGGAAGACTAAAAGGCATTTCTAAAGGGTGAAACTTTGCAGATCTCAATTTCTGAATATACTAGGTTGATCAGCTATTCAAGGCGCATATTTCTATCCTTTCAGAAGTTTGAAATTTTAGGGTTTCTCTGACAAACCCTAATCCGGCACCAGATCCAGTTTTCAGCATTCCAAGTGGTAAGATCTAAATCTTTTCTATTTCCATTTGAAGTACTCTTTAAAGATGTCTCACCACACCAAGCTTGAGGATAAGCTTGAAGGGGTTGATAACTTCCGAGCATGGAAGTATAGAATTGGGTTAATCCTAGAGGAGAATGAGTTGGACACTTATATAAGTGAAGAGGTCCCTGTCCCAGAGGGAGAAGAGGCTAAGGCTCTTCACAAGAAGAACTTGGTCAAGGCAAAGAGGATCATTGTTGATTCTATCAAAGATCATCTCATACCCCATGTGTCATCCCTAAAGACACCCAAGGAGATGTTTGATTCCTTGACCAAACTATTTGAAGGGAAGAATATAAATCGGAAGATGACCCTGAGGAATCAATTGAAGAATATCAAGATCTAGAATGCAGAAACTATGCAGTCATATTTCTCAAGAGTCTCCCAGATAAAAGAACAACTTGAAGATATGGGAGAAGATATAGAAAATGGAGTAGTGGTGATGACCACTCTTAATGGCCTCCCTAGGTCACGGGATTCCTTCATCCAAGTAATTTGTGCCATAAAGAAACTTATCACATTCAATAGGCTCTGGGAAGAATGCTCACAAGAAGAAGCTCGGATTGTAGCTCGAGAAGAGAAGATGGGGAATGAAGATCAAGCCCTCACAGCACACTCCAAGAAGTATGATGATAAGAAGGGACATCACCATAATAAGAAAGAAAGGCACCACCATCAGAATCAGAGAGGCAACACCAAACCTCGAAGAAACATGTCTTTTGTTCGATGCTATACATGTGATGAAAAGGGACACTTTGCCAAGGATTGTCCCAGAAATAACAAAGATAACTCTCACAAGAAAAAGAGCAACAAAAGAAGACATCATGCTCACACTGCAGAGGATGATGAACCTACCAGGAAGAGGGCTAGGAAAGAAAGTGAATATTCTTCAAGTGATGAAGAATATGTATTAATTTCTGCTCTCACTGGTACCATTACTCATCAAAGTAATGATTGGCTTATAGACAGTGGGGCTTCCAAACATATGATAGGATTCAAGGAATCTTTTATGAATCTATCTGAACATGAATTACCTCACAAGGTGAAACTTGGAGATGACTACCAATATCCCATAAAAGGAACTGGTGAAGCCTCCTATAAGCTAGACTCTAGAAAATCTATGAAGATGAAAGATGTACTATATGTTCCAGGTCTCAAGAAGAATCTACTCTCCATATCTGCATTGGATGCAAAAGGCATAAGGTTTGCATTTATAGATGGTCAAGTCATTATGTGGCCAAAGGGAAAAACTATAAAAGATGCAGTTGTGATTGGAGAGAAAGAGGGAGGATTGTATAAACTAAAGTTCCAACCAGAACAAGCTATGGCCTGTGACTCAGTAGAACCAAGTGAATTTTGGCATAGAAGGCTTGCACACATGCACTATAGAGCACTACCAATTGCAAGCAAGGCAGTGGAAGGTTTTCCTGAAATCCATACAAAGCATGAAGGCATTTGCAAAGGTTGTGCAAAAGGAAAGAACACAAAGAAGACAGTTCCAAGCAGTGAAAGCAAGGCAAAAGGAATCTTGGAAATCATTCACTCCAATGTATGTGGTCCGATGTCATCCAGTTCTCTGAGTGGGTATGTATATTATGTTTCTTTCATTGATGACTTCTCCAGGAATACTTGGGTTTACTTCTTGAAGAACAAAGATGAAGTGTTTGATAAATTCAAGGAATTCAAAGCCTTGATAGAGAATCAAACTGACATGAAGATTAAGATCTTCAGATTTGACAATGGTGGAGAATTTACTTCAGGAGACTTCAAGAAACTATGCAGTGATGCAGGGATTAAGAGGGAGTTGACCACTCCTTACAATCCACAACAGAATGGGGTTGTAGAAAGAAAGAATAGAACAATCATGGAAGAAGCAAGGGCAATGCTTCATGACCAAGACTTACCTATGCACTTATGGGAAGAAGCAGCCATGACAGCTATATATGTGCAGAACAGAACACCTCATAAGATACTTGACAACAAAACACCAGAAGAAGTGTTCACTGGTAAGAAACTAGAAATGGGTCATCTCAGAATATTTGGTTGTCCAGTATACACTCACATCCGAAAAGAAAAGAGGACAAAGCTAGATCCTTCAGCAAAGAAGGGCATATTCGTGGGTTACAGTGAAAGCTCGAAGGCTTATAGAATCTACTTTCTAGAATTCAAGAAAATTGACATCAGCAGAGATGTAACATTTGATGAGGGTTTAGCATACCTCAAATCGAGAAAGACACCTGTTGAAGACAATGAAGAACCCAGAATATCCAGAACACAAGACACTACTATGAATGAAGCAATTCTAAATAAGATCGAGAAATGGAAGATCCACAAGAACCTGTAGATCCACCTCGTGAGAAGAACCCTCACAAGAGGAAACCAACATGGGCTAGAGAGCTCATCCAAGATGTAGAAAGATATGGAATTCTAGAAGAAGAACACAGAGAAAGAAAAAGGACAAGATCACATACTAGTTATGTTGCTTTGCGCTGTGACATTATGGATAAAGAACCTTTCAGTTATGAAGAAGCAGCGGAAAAGAAAGAATGGAAGGATGTTATGATCGAAGAGTATCAGTCAATCATGAAAAATGATGTTTGGGATGTGGTCCCAAGACCAGATGGGAAGTCTGTGGTAACTTCCAAATGGATCTATAAGATCAAGCATGCTGTAGATGGCAGCATAGAGAAATACAAATCTAGGTTTATAGCTTGTGGCTTCTCCCAGAAATAAAGGATTGATTATGAAGAAAGCTTTGCTCCTGTGGCCAGATACACTTCCATTAGAGATTCAGTACTTGCTCTGGCTGCAGTGATGAAGTGGAAGGTACACCAGATGGAGGTCAAGACTGCTTTCTTGAATGGTGTAGTTGAAGAGGAAGTGTATGTGGAGCAACCACTTGGGTTTGAGACACATGATAGAGGAACTCGTGTGTGCAAACTGAAGAAAGCCCTGTATGATTTGAAACAGGCACCCAGGACCTGGTATAGAAGGATAGATGGCTTCCTATCCAGTTTGGGATTTACCAAGATTAAAGAGGATTCCAACCTTTACTACAAGGTTGAGGAAGGAAATCCAGTGATACTACTATTGTATGTGGATGACCTGTTCGTAATAGGAGAAGATAGACTGATTGCCGACACGAAGAGGAAGCTTGCTACTGATTTCAAGATGAAGGACTTGGGTATGATGCACTACTTTTTAGGCATGGAGGTGTGGCAGAGTATAGATGGAATCTTCCTTGGACAAGGGAAGTATGCAGTAGAGATCCTGAAGAGGTTTGGGATGATGGGCTGCAAGGCCATGGCCACACCTATGGCATCGAACCTGAAGCTTCTGTGTGATGCTTCATCTGAGCCATTTGATGCTACAATGTATCGTCAGATGATTAGGTCCTTAATGTGCCTAATGAATACGAGACCAAATATCTGCTTTGCTATGAACACATTGAGCCAGTTCCTAACGGATCTGAAGAGTGTTCACCTGATAGCTGCAAAGCATATTCTGAGGTACCTGAAGGGTATAGTTGACTATGGGCTCAAATATGAGGCGAATTAAAAGTTTAACCTAGAGGGTTATGTTGATTCAGATTGGGCAGGCAGTGCCATTGATTGGAAGAACACTTCGGGGTGTTGCTTCAGTATGGGATCCGGTATGATTTCTTGGTTTAGTAGGAAGCAGTCCTATGTGGCACTGAGTATAGCCGAAGCAGAGTATGTCGCAGCTTGTTTGGCTAGTTGTGAGGCAGTATGGCTTAGGAAGCTACTGTCTGATTTATTTAATCTACAGCCGAGTGCTACTTGTATACATTGCAACAACCAAAGTTGTGTGAACCTATCTGAGAACCCAGTGTTCCATGACAAGTCGAAGCACATTGAGATCAAGTATCACTATATCATGGATATGGTGCAGAGAGGAGCAATGAAGCTCCTGTATGTTGCGACGGACGAGCAGATAGCCGACATGTTGACCAAGCCACTTTCCAAAGTGAAGTTTGAATACTTCAGAGGGAGACTTGGTGTACTTCAGATCGAGATGTCTTCCAAGGGGAAGTGATGAGTCTGGAGACACAGATGCACACTGAGCCATTCTCACATGGTTAAGAGTTTAGTCCTTCCATTGTGAGATGTAAGGGCTGGGTCGTTCTGACATGGTGGTAGGTTGGTCCTCCCATGGTCGTTGATGTAAGTGCTGGGCTTTTCTGACATGGTTAAGAGTTTAGTCCTTCCATGGTCATTGATGTAATTGCTGAGGCTTTTCCGACATGGTCAAGAGTTTAGTCCTTCCATGGTCATTGATGTAATTGCTGTAGCTTTTCCGACATGGTCAATAGGTTAGTCCTTCCATGGTCGTTGATGTAATTGTTGTGAGCCTTTCCCAGATGGTCAGAGGAAAGTCCTTCCATGCTGGTGAGTGTAAGTGTTGAGCCTTTCCCGGATGGTCAGAGGAAAGTCCTTCCATGTCGGTGAGTGTAAGTGTTGTGTGTGTGTGCATCTGGGTTGTGCTCCATGGACTATGTGATGATCTAAAGACATTGATGTGACAGTTGGGTACACAGGTTTTGCAGAGGCATATGATCAGTCTTGAGATGCTCTTGCAAGTTTTACAGAGGCAGTGTAATCAATCCTGGGAGATCTTGCAGGTTTTGTAGAGGCAGTGTAATCAGTCCTGAGTTGTACCTACTTGATGGCTTGCTCGCAGAGATGATGATGATCAGGATGATCATGTGATGATGTACATCAGGTTGATGTATGGTGAGTATCAGGATGATACTCTGTGGTCATGGACAGGTTGTGCAGTGGCATATAAAAGATCCTAGGAGATTCGATAGGTTGAGCTGTGTGCTCGTAAAAGGCCTGGGATGCTCTTGTGAGGTTTTGTCAATGCATGTAATCAGTCCTGAGGATTCCACAGTACGACCAGAGATGATGAAGACCTACATGGAGGCTAGGCCTACATTCAGCATGAAAAATGGTTGGCTCTATAGAACTTTCTATGATGAGTAGATTCAGAGATTGGTTGAGATAGCAGTAGCAATGACGATGACGATGATTCGAGGATGATGCATCGATGATGATGATCCAGAGAAGAAGACTTGTGCTAGATGATCTATGTCGAGAAATACCTTCCTAGTTAAGAGGGAGTGTTGATGTATATGTAACTTCGGAATGTATTTCATGTATATATTTATTGTACTCCTATAGAGATGTATTATTCCTCTATACGGAAGTTTCGTCATTTGTATTGACAAGTGTCGCAAGTGTGTTAACTTGCCGATGGGTTACTAGACCACCTAGTGAGGGGTCGGCCTAGATTAATGTAACCTGAGGTTATTAGACTAAGTTAGACAAGTTGGCCTCACTAGTTTATTAGGCAAGTTAGGACAAGTATAAATAGAGATCGAGATATCTCTATTTTGATCATCTCATTATCTCACTCTACATCACTCGGAAAGTGGTGCACATGTGAGGAGGAGGATTAGCTACTAGGAGAAGTCTATCTCTTGTACTTGGGTTGTACTTTGGTTGTACTATTGCTCTATCTATCTTTGAGGAAGTTGTGGGTTTTTTCACCTTAGGGTTTTCCCCACGGAAACTCTCTGTGTCTATTGTTTCTTATGTTTGCTTCTTGAGATGATTGATATTCTTGATATGATTGATATGCACTGATATGTTGTACATGTTATTCTCTCAGTAAAGATCCTAGAGTATATTGAATTAATGCTTAAAATCTAACATTATTAGCTTTAGGATAACCCATCTAAAGTAGACTAAATAAATCGTTACTTTCCTCTAAGTGCCTAGAGCACCAAGATGATATACCATCATCCATATTTTTAGTTTTCATGGCTTCATAGCCAATCAACCTCTTCCCCCCTAGTGGACTCATTTGCCTTGGGCTTAGTTACGTCTGTCGTTAATTTACAATTTAAGAGTAATCACAACAATACCTTCAGGGTCCATTGGTGGGGCCTTGGACTTGAGCTCCTCACCAGGACCATATAATTACAATATGTGTTTATAAAATTATTAAGGCTAAAAATGAGGGATGTTACATGATGTTATTACACAAGCACAGCTAGTTACCAGATTCAGAGATAGAGCCTTAACATGGTTTATGAAGTACTGTGTTTGACATAATAGGACAATAGCGGAGATCATAATTGTGCTCATGAGAGAGTTTAAAAAACCTAAGTCAGAATCACAGTGTACCATAGAGCTAAGAGAAATTAAGCAAAAACCAAGTGAGATAGTATGGAAATTTGATCAAAAGTTCAAAGCGTTATTAGATCAAGTGAGCTTTGACATAGCACCACAATAGCACCAAGAATGGGTTATAGCTGCGCTACTACCCCATATCAGATTCTCAATGATGCAACAGAAAGTTGTTTCGCAGACAGTGGCTCTAGAAATTGCGATGAAGTTAGAGGCTTCGCCTATAGGAGAAACTAGTGCAGGAATGGTTCAGATACAGACCCAGCTAGCAAATTTGACATTACAACTGCAATATATGAAGAAAGTTAAAGAAACCCGAGAAGAGGTTTGTTGTACAAAGTGTAAGGGAGAAGGACACTCTAAAGAACAATGTCCAGTATTTAGAGATTACATCGCTAGCGGAGCTCCAAACCCATTAAATCAACAACAAAGACAATTGTGTGTGATTTGTTGATGTAGAGGACATCTCCCAAAGTACTGCTACTTACTTCAGAAGTATGTGCAAACACCAAAGAACTTATACTTCATATTCTGTAAGTCAGTTGGCCATGATGATAACAATTGCAGAGCATATGACCTCATGACAGAAATAAAACATAATATCTACAGAGTTCAAGGGGAAACACAGAACAACAATGAAAATGCGTAGTATGACCAAGGCCAATACCGAGGACGTGGTGGATTTAGAGGAAGAGGATGAAACAATGAACAAGGATGAGGAAGAGGTCAGATTGTATGTTATAACTGCGCCGAACCAGGACATTTAACTAGACACTATACGAACACTTGTACTACATTTAAATACTGTAAATAATTTGAACACGTCATTGAGGCATGCCCTATTTTGCAAGGAAAAATGCAAGAGAGAAGACCAGAAGTGCATAATCAGAACATGGATATGAAGGATTTGCTGCCAAGGAAAAGGATTCAGAAGTTCATAAAGATGAAAGAGCTTCAGAAGGAGCTGAAAGCGCTAAGGATGAAGGAAGATGAAACTTCATCGAAGTTATAGCCGATGCAAGAAGAGGCACTGACACTGTCTAAGGAAATTGAGGAGAAGTTGCAAGAACTCTAGACAACAGAGAATACAGTGAAGGACCAACTTCAAGAACCGGTCTTAGAGATGATGCTTGAAACAATTAAGGAGTTTGAGCAAGAGACTAAGGAAACAGTTGTGGGGTTAAGCACAACATTTTAGGAATTCGCTAGGAAGTCGAACATACCAGGGGATGCACAGTCAAAGTAGGCCAGTCAAAGTGGCTCAGGGGCGAGCGACGAGTAAGTGTTAGGGGCTTGTTAGGAGAAGCCCAAGTGGAGGAAGTTTTGATGGCATAAGTACAAGTTAGGCAAGGCCTAACATCAACTAGTTTTGGGAGAAGCAACTCCGTAATTCTCGAGAGTAGGGTATGGAGCGAAGCGAAGTGGAAGGAAAGGACCTGTCCCCTTAGTAAAGACAAAGTACTAAGGAATATCAAGGTAGTTGGAGCAGTTATGAATGAAGTGGCGGACTGTCATCTATAGAAGCGAAGA
The DNA here is from genome assembly GCA_027924585.1 of Larix kaempferi. NCBI lineage: Eukaryota > Viridiplantae > Streptophyta > Pinopsida > Pinales > Pinaceae > Larix > Larix kaempferi. The sequence continues at coordinate 1,619,756 of BSBM01000260.1, read as the reverse complement.
GTAAAGAAGCAAAATGTTGCAAAGGATGCGCCACTGTAGTGTCAAAGCCGCGCGGTTAGAAATGCGACTGTCAGAGAAGCATCAGAGTCAGAGAAGCGGCGCAAAAGGACAAAAGAGCTCCTATGAAGTTAAGGAGAATTGTGGTCAATATGAGAACCATGCCATTTTGGTTTTAAGGGTATTGTGGGGGTTGGCCCATATTTATTGTAAATATGTGACGTTTGGGCACAATCTATATAAAGTGAAAATTTGTATAAGGAAGGGTTAGATTATGTTAGATCTTATTAGACTTATGTTAGATTTTGAGAGATTTAGATCTAGACTAAGAGAGATCTAGGAGAAGAGAAGACTATAGTTGAGTGCGCATAGATCTATTATAGAGAAGAGTATGCAACTGAGTGTGCCGACTGGAACTGTTACCCCTTCCAAGTAATATAAGAACAGTTCATGTGGATCTATCTCCCATCTGGGTGGTGAACCACGTAAATATATGTGTTATGTGTATGAATCTATGTTATATTCCATGTTCATGTATGTTTATTCTTATATATGTGTTTTCATACGAATGTGAATGAGAATGATATGTTAAGAAAGCGGAACACACATGTATGAGTATTGCGAAGTCGTGTTAAGTGTGATAAATGCGTAGTTATAAGAGTTAAAATAGAATGATTCAGTGAAGTCTGTAGGTTGTGCATAACTGCAGAGTGCGCAGTTACATATCGGTAATAATCTGTTAAGTAGATGTTGGGTAAGAAGCACATAGCAAGCTCATATAACCTAACCGCGTGTCACTAAGGTTGTAGAAACCTGATTTTGTAACCATCCATCTTCACTTCGGGTGAGACTTTAGCATGTTCATAGGTTGATGCCGAAAGGTCCAATGAAGGGGATTTTGTTGGATCTACAGTAAGAAATCTCGTGGAACCCGGGTCAGCCAAAGAGTAAGAGAAAGTAATCCAACACCCACCACCTCAACACATGAGGATCTATCTTCAGACACACGACATTAGCCATGACTACAAAGGATGCGCAACATCATCACTTTGACATACAGAGCACTTTGCTCAGCACATGAAGCTTAACCATTCTTGAGTCCAACTCAAGATTCTTCTCCAATTTTCCTAAGTCCAACTGAGGATCCTATAAGGCACTACCTCGACACACGAGGCTCAATCTTGACACACAAGATTGACTTGGAGAATGACTCATGATGCTATAACTTTAACAAAAACAAATTTAAGTAGTAGAATTAAGAATGTTCTTGAGTAGAATTTTATTAGTTCAAGGTGTTAATTGATTTGTTTGTAATTTTAAGAGAAAATTATTAAAAAATATGATATATGAGAGACTTTGTCAAACAAATATAATAATAAAATCATTCAACATAACAATATTGGGATAAAATTTATTAAAGTAGATGAAATAATAAAATCATTCAAGATAACAATATTGGGATAAAATTTATTAAAGTAGATGAAATAATAAAATCATAGGAAAACTAAATTCAATCTAATTAATGAAATAACAACACTATATAAAACAGAAACATTTTAATGCAAAATGAGAATGACTCATAAAAAAACTGCTTAATTGTCGACCATAAAATTCAATAAAAGACAATGACCATGTAAGGGTCCAAAAGGAAAAAATAATATTAACTATAGAGTAAGATAGATAAAACACAAAAAATGGAGGTAGAGGAGAGTAAATAGAAGAAAGTTAATGAAAAATAAATGATGTCATATGTAAGAATAAGAGAAATGACAAAAGAGGTTTAAATCTATTGACAAAATTAGTGGATTTTAGGTTTCCAAAATTGGTTAAGTTTATAGTCATTGACTTGATTATGATATTATAATGTTTATCAATTTATACAATGAGTCTTGTTGATCCCTGCGATGTTCTATGCTAAATTTAGAGCATGCCAGGGCATGATGATGCTCAATTTTTTGAGATTTAGAGTTTAATCCATCGAAATTGTACTGTAAATTTGATATTTCTTGAAAAATATTATTGGGTAAACAATATGGACTATCTTTGATGTAGAAACATATTTCAGAGGAATTTAATGAAGCGTATTCAACAACAATAAGTATATATGGGTGGTGAAATTAGAGATGGAAGAGGTGTCTAGAGGACAAATATCTTACACTCAATAGAAGCATGATGTACTGAGCTTTTTTTTAAAGAATTCAACAATTTAATATAGAATGCAAACTGTCAAATTAAGATTTTATGTAAATCAAATGGAAAAATGGATATTTATTCACGATACACAATAAAAGAAACCTTCATCTATTGTTAAATCATATGAGGACATCATGAAACTGAAACAAAGGTCATACACGATGAAATATTTAGTCCATTCTCAACATTTGATGATGCATTCACACCACTGATACAAATCTATGTCAATGTGCTTCTCAAGATTTCATTATTTCTTAAGAAATTTTACATGGAGATTAAACTTCGATCTAGAAACAAACTAGAAGAACAAAGTATAGATGAAGGAAACATTTCCGATACACCTCAAAATCTTAATCTCAGGGATATCTTTTAGATACAAAAATAGGACCATTGAATCAATAGCTCCTAGAGGCTCGCTTGAAATTGCCACCCCACTACTACATTTTTGGCCTTTAGGGGGGTTGTCTTCCACCCCCAAAAGTGACCTACGGGGGGGATTTTGGAAAAACCGCCCCCAAAGGAACCGATGTTAAAAAAAAAATCCTTTAAGGGCGGTTTTTGACGAGATTGGAATTGCCCCAAAAAGTGACTTTTGGGGGTGGTTTGTGACCCCCTCTTAGAGCTCTACGGAGGTGGTTTAAACCCCCCTCATAGAGCCCTTCATAGAGACCTACGGGGGTGGTTTTGAACCCCCTTAATAGAGACCTACGAGGGCGGTTGTGAACCCCCCTCATAATCCCCCCCGTACAAACCTACAAGGGTGGTTTGGAACCCCCCTCGTAGAGGACTATAGGGGCAGTTTCAAACCCCCCTCGTAGAGGCCTATAGGGGCGGTTGTGAACCCCCCTCGTATAGTCCTATAGGGGTGATTTGGAACCCCCCTAGTAGAGGCCTATAGGAGCATTTTAGAACCCCTCTCGTAGATTCCTATAGGGGAGGTTTGTAACCCCCCTCGTAGATGCCTATATGGGTGGTTTGGAACCTCCCTCGTAAAGACATATGAGGGTGGCTTAGAACCCCCCTCGTAGTGACATATGAAGGTGGCTTAAAACCCCCCTTGTAGAAACATACAAATACGGTTTGAAACCCCCTCTATAGCCATAATAAATCATAATAAAATATATTTAATTAAAAATACTAATATTGCAATATCAATAGAGTACGGAGGAATTGAACCACCATCCTCCTGCTTGTAAGGCAAGCGCTCTACCATTGAGCTAGAACCCTTTAGCAATATTAACACAATAAGAAAAGACAATAAGAAGATGAGCAATATTAACACCCATATTGCATTATTTTAAGTCTAAGAAAAGAAAATAAGAATGTTTAGGAGATGATTGTAACAAAATATCCACATGCACCCAAATGTCTACAGATTATCATGCAAGAGCAACCTGCTCTTTGCAATCCTCACAAGGCATAAGAACTATAATTCCAAACTTTTCGATTACATACTAAAATAACAAAAATGTTGAAAAAATTTGCATACAATTTGCAGACACAAATTTCAATCATGTGATATGCATTTCATAACATAGTGCAGTGATTCTTATTGTAGAGATGACGTATATTCCAGAAAAATGCTCGCCATTGGAAAAATTGGCTAAGTATTGAAAAACAAGCCTAAGTTCCTTGTCATGCTCTCAAATCTGAAATGGCATATATTGAAAAAGAATTCCTTCATAGCAAATCCAAACATCAAAATCTTTGAGGATACACGAAAATACCAATATTGCAATATCAATAGGGTATTTTCCAAGACTTTCCTGATTACATTCAGGAATAGATAGAATTCTAACCCTAATGTACAGGTTTATCCCTTATGGAAAGAGTTAAAATACATCATGTATATCTAATCCAACTAAGAAATAACTAGACATACTCGTGAAGCTGAGACAAAAATTCATAAGTGGGACTAGGATGTTAAAAACTACAATTTACACAGAAAGCAAGCTTGGCAAGGACCACGACCTTGACCACTTTCTGAATCCCGCCACTGTACTACACTAACTGCGTGTATATACATGAGAAGAATGTCACTCATCAACTTCAAAATAAAAGAAACTTCTTCCAACCCTGCAGAGCTTTCAAAAAGCTTGTCACTTTCTAAATTTGTTGATTCATCAAGCTTTGCTTTTCTTTTTTCCTTTGGAGCAGATTCATCAACCTCCATGGTTGTTGTTGAACCTGTGCATTCACCCTCCTATGTTGGTTGCGGATAGTGCAATATAACCTCTAAAATTTGATCTATAACTTGTGTAAATCTATGAGGAATTTTCTTATTACCCTTGGAAGATTTACCCAACCCATCATGTGGCTTGCTTACATGAGGCACCCGACTAAAATCAACAGATGGAACTCCTGCTTCAGTATGTCCAAAACCTTTGCCTTTATCTTTTTATTTTTCCTTCTCCTTCAATTTCTCCTTCCCTTTACCTTTCTCCGTATCCTCTTTCTCCTTTGACAAAATGATCTTTGGCCTTCCTCCCACTGTCTATAATTGACAAACCATAGTAGCATAAATAGAGATCGGGATATCTCTATTTTGATCATCTCATTATCTCACTCTACATCACTCGGAAAGTGGCGCACATGTGATGAGGAGGATCAGCTACTAGGAGAAGTCTATCTCTTGTACTTGGGTTGTACTTTGGTTGTACTATTGCTCTATCTATCTCTGAGGAAGTTGTGGGGTTTTTCACCTTAGGGTTTTCCCCACGGAAACTCTGTGTGTCTGTTGTCTCTTATGTTTGCTTCTTGAGATGATTGATATGCTTGCTATGATTGATATGCACTGATATGCTATACATGTTATTCTCTTAGTAAAGATCCTAGATTATATTGAATTAATGCTCAAAATCTAACATGTTATCAGAGCTAACCTGAGAAGAAGACACTATGCAGCTGTGGAAGCTAGGGCTTCTTGTTTTTGGGTTTCTCTCCACAGATTTTGGAAAAGTAAAATGAGAGATTGACTCTCCTCAGCAAGGTGAATCTATCTGAACAATCATAATTCAATTCTGAGTTGTTTCAGTTTTGGCCCTAAAACTTAGGGTTTCCACAAAATTAGGCATTTCTGAAATCTGAAGACATAGCTGGAAGCTCCTTGGAAAAATCGAAGTTTAGAGCTTTGGATCAAGATTTTTGGCTGGGTAAATCTCTGAGAAACTCAAACCCTAATTCAGGGTCCTCCTTAGTGAATCCGGGAAGACTAAAAGGCATTTCTAAAGGGTGAAACTTTGCAGATCTCAATTTCCAGAATATACCAAGTTGATCAGGTCTTCAAGGCGCATCTTTCTATCCTTTCAGAAGTTTGAAATTTTAGGGTTTCTCTGACAAACCCTAATCCGACACCAGATCCAGTTTTCAGCATTCCAAGTGGTAAGACCTAAATCTTTTCTATTTCCATTTGAAGTACTCTTTAAAGATGTCTCACCACACCAAGCTTGAGGATAAGCTTGAAGGGGCTGATAACTTCCGAGCATGGAAGTATAGGATTGGGTTAATCCTAGAGGAGAATGAGTTGGACACGTATATAAGTGAAGAGGTCCCTATCCCAGAGGGAGAAGAGGCTAAGGCTCTTCACAAGAAGTACTTGGTCAAGGCAAAGAGGATCATTGTTGATTCTATCAAAGTTCATCTCATACCCCATGTGTCATCCCTAAAGACACCCAAGGAGATGTTTGATTCCTTGACCAAACTATTTGAAGGGAAGAATATAAATCAGAAGATGACCCTGTGGAATCAATTGAAGAATATCAAGATCAAGAATGCAGAAACTATGCAGTCATATTTCTCAAGGGTCTCCCAGATAAAAGAACAACTTGAAGCTATGGGAGAAGATATAGAAAATGGAGAAGTGGTGATGACCACTCTTAATGGCCTCCCTAGGTCATGGGATTCCTTCATCCAAGGAATTTGTGCCATAAAGAAACTTATCACATTCAGCAGGTTCTGGGAAGAATGTTCACAAGAAGAAGCTCGAATTGTAGCTCGAGAAGAGAAGATGGGGAACGAAGATCAAGCCCTCACAGCACACTCCAAGAAGTATGATGATAAGAAGGGACATCACCATAATAAGAAAGAAAGGCACCACAATCAGAATCAGAGAGGCAACACCAAACCTCGAAGAAACATGTCCTTTGTCCGATGTTATACATGTGATGAAAAGGGACACTTTGCCAGGGATTGTCCCAGAAATAACAAAGATAACTCTCACAAGAAAAAGAGCAACAAAAAAAGACATCATGCTCACACTGCAGAGGATGATGAACCTACTAGGAAGAGGGCTAGGAAAGAAAGTGAATATTCTTCAAGTGATGAAGAATATGTCTTAATTTCTGCTCTCACTAGTACCATTACTCATGGAAGTAATGAGTGGCTTATAGATAGTGGGGCTTCCAAACATATGACAGGATTCAAGGAATCTTTTATGAATCTATCTAAACATGAATCACTTCACAAGGTGAAACTTGGAGATGACTACCAATATCCCATAAAAGGAACTGGTGAAGCCTCCTATAAGCTAGACTCTGGAAAATCTATGAAGATGAAAGATGTACTATATATTCCAGGAATTTTCTTATTACCCTTGGAAGATTTACCCAACCCATCATGTGGCTTGCTTACATGAGGCACCCGACCAAAATCAACAGATGGAACTCCTGCTTCAGTATGTCCAGAACCTTTGCCTTTATCTTTTTATTTTTCCTTCTCCTTCAATTTCTTCTTCCCTTTACCTTTCTCTGTATCCTCTTTCTCCTTTGACAAAATGATCTTTGGCCTTCCTCCCACTGTCTATAATTGACAAACCATAGCAGCAGCCTACATAAAAATTGTTGGATCTCGAGAAATGACTGGAGCCATAGACGTCGAAAATGTTTGAGGAGAAACACGACCACCATGACAATTTAAAATGTTCATTAGAGTCTACCGTATCTCTACCTCCATGGCAATCTGAAGAGTCTGAGGATGCTCGAGAATATGGTGTATAATAGTTGTTGCCACACTATTGAAACCTGGGAAAAAACAACTTCTAGGAAGACTCAAAAGGGAAGACAATCCACCTCTCTCTAGAAACTGCATTGCCATGGAATGCAACTTTGTTAGTCTAGCACACAACTAAAGAACTGCCGGTATTGTAGGTATTGGAAGGTGCAGCTGCAAATAGTTGCAAGAAATATTCATTACTCTATGTTGTTCATCTGTTCTCATGTATCCCAAAGGTTTTCCTAAAATCTTCATGAATGGACTATTTCCTTTGATGCTGTCATCCAAGGAAGACTTTTTACTGCTATCCATAGCACCTGCACCAGCTAAGGTTGTAACTTCAGACTCAGACACAACTGAAGTTCCTCCCATAGCTACAGTGTTCTGAACATCTGGAGTAAGTTGGAGCTTGCATTGCAGCATATGGACAAGTATAAGCAGTAAGGTAGTCACCCACTTAGGAAATGAAACTTTTTCCCCTATCACGTAAATTGGCATAAAATTCATCAATAAGTCCATTCTCTGCTCCTATTTCTCTTGTACTACTGTCTTCACTCAAAACTAATGCCAAAATATCAGAAATACTTGATAATAGACTAGTGTCTTTGTCAGATCCCTCCACCTTACAAAGCTTTAGCTGTTAAATGAGAAAGCCTGAAATAACTATCAGACGGTACTGGCCTTTGTTTTGGCTACACAATGTCACAATCAAATCAGTCATGGAAAAAGAAATGGCATCTGTACTTCGAAACAAATTCATACACGTGGTTAAGATATCCTCAACGGGGGGATTGTCTAGAGGATTCTCTTCATAAGAAACCTCTGTTCCTTTTTCATTGGCATTGTCTTTGGGAGCCTCTAAATTACCCAGTGATAGGGCAAGAGCTTAGGAAAGTTCATTATCTTCTTGTGTTGGATCCTCAAGATGACTGAAGAGCCACTCCATATCCAGTTCAACACTATTTGTTTCAACATGCCTCAATGTTTCCTCTCCCCTAGACCTTGGAAATCCCATTTCAAGCATCATAGAAATGGTAGAATCATCAGGTGGATGACCTCTAAAACGTTGACCTGTGCTTCCAGGAATACCTTTTCTGCTTCCTTTGGCATCACATATGGAAGAGTATACATGGGTAATAATGGAAAGCACGGTCGTAATCAAGGATGGACTGCAACGACAAAACATTGGATTGTTCTAGATAGGTAGAACAACATAGAGAACATGAGCTTGTAGTGTGCGGACAAAAGCCTCTGGGTCCCTTGGAATAGTGAAAGACCCTCCAACAACCGGTTACACTAACATTTGTGATGCAGATGGCACAGTTAACAACAAAGAAGAATTCAGAAGGTATACAAGAGCCTGCAGTAGCTTTGTAATGTTTCTAACAACCAAGGAGCATGCTCTAGCTTGTCATTTTCATTCCCTTTGTCATTTTCAATTTTCATTCCTCCTTGTGGCATAAATGGTATTGTCCACAGTAAATGACCTGTTGCTTCAAAAGTAGTCAAAATACTTTTAATTATACCATGAGCATAGAAACAATTCACTACTGCTGTATTGCACATGCGCTTACGATTGTCATACATAACTACTGTCATGTCATCCACAACTTTCCCCAAGTACCAGCACTTTGAAGAAAGTGATGATTAAAACCCAGATGAACTACAATTCTCATCCACATCAAGATTGTCATGAAAAATTTTGCCAAGAGAAACCACCACGCTCTTGCCTGCCCCACTAAGTGATCCTACTTCATCATAGCGTCGATTGGGCACTACCAATACCTTCACAAGAGTCACATAGAATGATTGCATTAAAGATGCCACCTTATTCATAGTCTCAAAGTCAAGGAGATCAGGTGATTTCGTTTTAATTTCTTGGGCTTGAGATGTGTCACCTGCACTTACAGAGCCTCCAATGTCAACCTTTGATGCATATGCATGTCACCCAAGCCGACCAAGATGCATTCTTGAAATCCCTTCAATACCATGGTCCCTTCTTCTATGGCAATGCAATCTTGTTTGTATAACAGAAAGATATTCAGGTTCAATGGACCAGTGAGCAGCCGAGCCATTCCTCATAGACATTGGGTTCACATATCGAACAACTGAAACTGTGTTGGGGTCACTGCCTGCTTCTGTAGCTGCTGCATTTGGTGCCAAATTTCGAGTTGCAGGTCCCTGTTCAACCTCTTTCTTTGCATCTACTTTTGAATCACTAACAAGAGATATTTTCCAAAGTATTTATTTGTACACCTTCCCCACATCCTTCAGTATATCTGCATCTCCGGAACCAATTTCAGGCATCATTGTTGTTGTACTTTTCCTTCAACAAGCCAAAAAAACATTTGGAAGTTCTCATCCCTCCCTGTGGATATTCAACTGGATAAAGAGCCAAGATCAGACTTGTGAACTTTCTTAAAAAAAAACAATTCAGGAGACAATTCCATTATTCAAACCTGTTTCGAGTGCCAAATGCTCTATCCAAGTGCTATGGGTTTGCAGAGTGCCAAGCATACCGGGAGATGATCACACAATGCCGGATGCTGAAGGAGAATTTACACCAATTTTTATTAAATGTTTAAGTAGAAAGCATAGGGGGATAAGTAATTTTGTATCCTTAGATACATATAAAACTTAAAAGACATCATAAATGGTGTATTGGCATATTTCCCACAAAAAGAGGATAGAGGAGGAGAGGGTCGCTGTGCAGACATTCGGTGGGTACTTATTCCCCCGCTGGCTACTTCTCTAGCATGCCTCCACAATTAAGGGAGACCCTCATGGTCACTAAATAAAAATTGGCTCCTACAGCAAAGTGGTAGAATCAAGTCGTCGTTGAGGCAGCTGCAACAGGCTATCTAAATATAGGTAGTAGGGAAAGAAGTGAGCCTGCCGCCAGTGACCTTGACAGTTTCACGCCAGCTAATTTGAGTTTGCTGTCATAGTTAGCTTGATATAATGTAACTTCAAAAGTGATTAAAAATGCCAGGTCGCAGTTCCAAATGATGGCGATGTCCAAGTTTTAAAAAGAGTGCTCGAAAGTTTTCTGAAGACAAGCACCGATGTATATCGTTGATTGCCAGTGAAGATGATCCTTCCAGCAGGAGAAATACACTACACGTTGGAGTTAGTAGGCAGGATACTTGTTTCTTTTGAGGAACAAAACCATGAGGTACATAATATTTATGACCCTACCAGAATTGAGAAGGCCTCATGGGGATTTTTGGTTGCTGCAATTACACTCACTGAATGTGAAAGAGTCTTCGTCTGGTCCTATGTATTTTATCTCAGTAAATTTTATGAATTCATGGATATCATTATCCTTCTTCTAAAAGAGGCCCTTCGCATTTCTTCATGTTTGCCACCATACAATGGTGGTGGTAATTGGAATATTTACAGTCCCTGCAGGAGATCACATTGATTATGAATGCATCAGTGCAAGCTGTGATGTATACATACTTTCTTCCATGTAGTATTGGGTTTAAAATTCTTTGGAAGAAGCTCGTCACAAATGGCCAGATTGTGCAATTTTTTAAACGCATCTATTAAAGATTTGATTTTTAAAATACAAGCAAAAATACAGTCTTTAAAAAAAGTTTTGGAGAGATGAACACCAAAGGCAAATGTTCAAGAATTTATGATTCTTGCATTTACTCCCAAGTGATCTATTACTAAGGTATGGCTGTCAAAATTACTGACATCGAGACTCATGAAATATTGAATTGAGGCAATGTAGGTTAGTTTAGAATCTAGAATAAGGGATTTCATCTAAACCTGATAATAATTCTCCTGCAAATGATAGAGATGGTAATCGTTCAGAAAATTGTTTTTCTCGTGAGAAATATTGATGGGCATTCCCCTCAGAAGATTGATCTGGTTTAGTTTGTGAAATTATCTTCTATCTGCAATAAGGAGGATAATAAAGTGGAAAATCTCGGAATTTAATTCGGAGATGTAGAAGGAAAATCTATGTCCCTGATTGGTGATATCTTGAATGAAGGAATCACTGTTCAAGGGTGACACTAGCAAGTATGAGAACTGTTATTAATTTATTTTTTTCTTATGTCAAGCTCACAATTGCACAAGCTCACCATGTTTGAAGGATTGGCCTAAGATTGTATTTTCTATCTATTGACAGTATGCAGCAAATTCAGATTTACTTTTAGATTTTAAAAGCAATCAAAGGATAGATAGCATACAGTTCCCAGGTGGCAGAGTATCCGGCATCGAAGAGTATGGATTGGTCCAAATTTCCCAAATGAGGGACACAGGTGACAAGATAGTCTTTATTATCAAGTCGAGCTTACCTCTATGCTATTTCAATATCATCCTAGGCATGAAATCAACAATCGAAGAGCAATTCCAGGTTCTCAGGAATAAACTAAGAGATTAACAGATTCCAAGGCAAAAGTATCATTCAACCAATAGCAGTGTACTGGTGATTTTTACCTAAAAAGCAAGCATTAGATACGCTGGTTATTTGATCGAGTTAGCGCGGGATTGGTGTTTTAATGGATAGTAAATAAGTGGCCTATTACTAGTTAATTATACTTTTAAAACATGGCATTTTATTGTTGGTCAATTACCAATAAGAAGTATAATGTGTTGAAACAAACTTATATATTCCGGTATCATATTTATTAATTCCATATGCAATCATAACTACCTGAAGTCCATTGCCTTAGGTCCATGGCAATTGACAAACAATGAGGTTACATAGCATGCCTCTTTCATATTTTGCATAGATTACAGAAACACTGAACTGAACAGAGTTCATGCGCTTACAAGAGCTTCTAGGCACTTACTTTTTTCAACTCCATGTAGCTAAGTTAGCGCAGCCGAGGCTAAGTTGCAAAGCCAAGGAGTCTCAAGTTAGCAGCCAACCCAATTGAGTAGCGCAGTAGGAAATCCCACCATGATCCAAGCCGAAGACATTCTTGCAGTTAGTTGCGTAACTAATGGAAAAATATCAGCAGTTTGTTAAAAAGCATCTCCGAGAATCAGTTCCAGTCTCGAGACTTGGTGGAAAGGATCAACCATGGAAATTTATAAAGCAGCATTTTAAACAGTCAAACGATTGCTTTAAAAAGCGGATCTAAGATTTGATTGTCATATTTTATGCTAAAAATCAGATTTTATGTACCCAATACAAATCTGAGCTATATTTTGCTGTGTGTAAATTGATTCAGGAGTTTTGTCAAATACTTCAGTAACACCCTTCACTAGATCATTGTTATTTATTTAATGGTATGTGGTTCAGTGCTTTTATCAAACAATTATGCTACATCTTTCTTATATCACTGCTTGACTGTTGATTCACTTAATAAGTTTCAAATCTCATTCAAGTCCATATTAAACACCACAAGACAAACAAACTTTGTCTTTAAAATACATTAAATACCAAGAAATCATTATAGTACTCAAGGAAAGGTATGCCATTGATTTCAAAGACTATAGCAGTGATGAAATAAAGTGGATAAATAAAATTTGTTGCATATTTTGCAGACCTGGGAAGTGTTATAGGTGACTGCTGCCTCTTTGATGGTAGAATAGCCCTTAGAATGCCACGTTTGACTAGACTTATGTGTTGGCAGCTTGGAAAAACAAGTATAGACGCCCAGCTGAAGAATGAAGTCCCCTCTTTGGATATGGAACAACTCCTTAGGATCATGCTTGGTCTGAATATAACAACAACTTGAAATAACAGGGAATACCCATAGTAGCCACAACTGGAAACACCAATGCACCCTCTCTACCAATTGATTGAATCTTCAAACTAGTGATTACTCCTCCTCCCTTGTGATATGATAGATGCTTGGGACCACAAATAAAATAAGCAATGGTATCAACAGATCTGGTCACTATATAACCCCATTCTCCTTAGAAAACTCTTGCGTATTGACACATGTTCCCTCACAGTGATGTGACCTTCCTTCCTTGCAATGGATGAATCAAATCCCATTCATGCACAAACGAGTCTCACTAAAAGTGCAACCTCTTCTTTTAAGTAATGGCAATCAAGATACGAATGCGCCCTCACTCTTCACCCACAAAAACTGTGAAGCGATCAGCTGGTGTCTTTAGTGGGAAAATGCAGCAGTAACACAATGATAAATCTCCGTGACTATGATCATGCTCTCAGTTGGTGCAACCTCATCCATAGATGCGCCCTCCTTAAGAAAATTAGTAAATTTTGCCCCCAAACTCCAAAGATTTGAAACAAACTAATATCCAAGGACCACAATGAAGAAATAATCAAAAACCTATCACCCCCGCCACAATCATTATGTAGTTAATTATAAATTGTATTTTATATTATATAATATTGTTAAATTCGAATCTCCCTACCTAGGTTTATATAGTAATTTTGTAGTTAATTATAAATTGTATTTTGAATTATATAGCATTGATAATTTCGAATGTGAAAAAAACCTAGAGCATTTCGTTTATAATATCATGGTATAAATAATTTAAGTTAAAATCATAGTATTAATATAGTATATTAATATATTAACTAATATATATTTTTTTGCTGAAAATAAATATTAACTAATATATATTTTTTTGTTGAAAATAAATATTAACTAATATATATTAATAACTATATGGTATATACACTAGCATATTATAATAAAAATAATAATCATCTATTTTCAAGGTCATTGCTAAGGTTTTGCTATAACTACATTGAATGGATCAATATGATGACAATAACCAAAAACCAAGCTAGCTCTAGGGTTTGTTCTTTTCAAGAGGTCTCCATGGATTAAGGAGGTCTCATACATACCTGGATTAAGGAGGTCTCGCTTGACACAATCTCAAATTTTTGCAATTTTTGCTCTTGATGCAAACAACCTAGAGGAAAAATAAATTATACAAAGCCCTAGGTCACAAACTATAACTAAGAACGTAGTCAGATGGAGCAAGTTATAATTACCATAACTGCCATAGAAACACCATACTGTTTTTAGGGAATTAAAAGCTCATAGGCCCCAAATGCCTCTAGAGGAGTTAGGGGATTTAGGGGTTAGGGTGATCTAATTTAGTGCTTAGTGGTAAAGCTTTATGAAGTTAGGTGTAAGCTGGGCTTCGATGTTAAAGGGTTAAGGGATTAGGGGATTAGAGGTTAAGGACTTGTGGGATAGGGGTTAATTAAGGGGTTATACCTATATGGGTTAAAGGCTTTAGGGGTTAAGGGATTAGTGTCTTAGGGGTTAAGGGGCTTAAGTGTTAAGGAATTAGGTGGTTAGGGCATAATTAGAGGTTAGGCCTTTACGGGTTAGGAGCCTCAAGGGTTAATGGATTTAGGATCCATGGTTATAGGATTAGGGTTTAAGATGTTAGGGGTTAACTAGGACTCAAGGATTAGGGTTTGAGGGATTAGAGGGATTAGAGGTAAAGGGGTAAAGGGTTAAGGGTTTTATGCATTAGTGTGTAGTTGGTGGAGGAAAATTTCTTATCCTTGGATGGCTAGAAGCTTCCTTTAGGGGCGAAGGTTCAAGTATCCTCTACAAACCATGTCGAAGACCCCAAGGCCATAAGACCTAGATACACAGTACAATGGATACCCCTGTGAAGTCGTGCATGGTTTTTTGAAGAATTATTTATGGATTTGGATGCCTCAATCACTTATTTAGGGCTAAACTATACATGGTCTGCTTCCCTAGAACATCACTCACAAGGCCTCCACACATGTACATAACACTCAAAATAACCTAGTGACACCAACATCCTCAATAATAGGCTAATGATACTTTGAACATGCCATGTTTGGTTGGTGGTGTTGGGCCTGGCCCAACAGGGCCATTTTTGGAACCATTTTTGGAGATAGATGGAGCTGAGCTGGTCGCAACTCAAGAAAAGAAAAAAATCAGCTAAGTATGGAGAGTGCTGTGGAGCGCAACACTGGATTTTGAAGGGCGCTGCGAAGTTGCGTGCAATGCCAAGTTTTGAAAGTACACCGCGAAGAGGAGCGCAGTACAGGTACAGTGCTGCGGAGATAGGGAGCCACATGGAGCCAGTTAAGCTATGTACTGGACGAAGGATGGCCGGATATTTTGGATAAGGCCTATGGAGGTTTATTTTTGGAAGGTCTGCTGGAAGATGCTGAGTTGCAGGCATGAGCAGATTGGGAAGGCGGCCAGCTGTACAAGTCCGTTGAGCAGAGGAAGGGTCGGAAAGCGATAGCCTAGCGTGCAAAGCAGTATGTGACCATTGTGCAGAGGACGGCGTGCTAGGGACAACAACTGGAAGTTGAGCCACTTATACGTGGTTGATCAGAGGACAGACGACCTGCTGAAGAAAGTGACTAGGGGCTGAGCCAGTCGCACGAGTCGTTAGTAGAAGGGCAGCTCGAGTACGAGGAAGAAGGCCGACAGTGACAGAAGAAGGACATGGAAGACTGCCACGATAGAAGATACGCTGCCAAAGGCCTGCAGAATGGTTCAGAGGGACTGTAGTGGTTGGGAAACCTTTTGGGTTTCGATCTTCATGCTTGTAAAGACATGACCTTCGGGCGTGGTCTATTAAGGAAGATCACTTTTGTAATAGAAGGGTTGGTTGGGTTATAGTGATTGAATCCTTGATTGTAAAGCTGAATATCATTGGAGGGTTGGTCATTAGTGATGATTATTGTATTGTAATATCTCTGAGAGAAGAAATCATTGTAAAGGCACTGCAGCTGAGTGCGCAGTGACCTATCTGAGTAGAAGAGAGCCACAGCTGAGTGCGCAGCCAAGAACTGTTGAACCCTTCCTTCTAAGAAATATATCACAATAGTTCGTGTGGATGTAGCTTCCCATCCGAGGGAGTGAACCACGTTATATCTCGTGTTATGTGATTGATTATTGGCGTGATTGTGTTTATGCTTACTGTTTCCGTGAATGAATGTCTTAGTATTACATTGCAGTCATTATTTGAGGCTTTGTATATGCATTTTCCATCTTAGGGAAGTATGGAATGATATGATTAAGTCTACATGAATAGGTGAATGGTTATTACTTCACACTGCTTTTAAGGACAGTTCAGTGATTGCTTGCTCAAGTCTGGAAAAGTTACTTAGGCATTTGCATTAACATAGTCAATGAATGTATGTGAAGTACTTCACAGCTGAGATTTATGCTTAAAAAGAATAATAGTCCAAGTGCATAAGAGATCATCAAGTGTTAAGAATACTTAAGTGCACCGCTGGGTGGAATAGTGAAACTCAGTGCTACGACCTAAGTAAGTTGCAAGAAAGGAAGCGTCAAGTCGAACCATAGTGTTCACAGTTCCGGGAGAAAGCCTGCAGTAAGGCAAGGAGTAGTGGTGCAGACCGCGACACTGTCTATCGCCGCGTGGTTCAACCCTCGCAGTGCATGTCCTGTGCTATGTCGCGACCATCGTCACACTGTCAACTCATCACTCACTGTGGACACCTGAGTCCGCAGTGTCCCCATTGTAACACCTTGGGTGAGACCTCAGCCTGCTTGCAGGTTGTTACTGAAGGGCTGGTGCGAAGGGGTTTTGTTGGTTTGGAGTAACTGCACAGAACCTGGGTCTTCATAAAACCTCTGTTCAACATCTGTAATCCCCAACAAATGGTTCCGTTACTGCGCTAGAACTGTGGCGAGTTGCAGTTGTGACATTTTTGGAGCCAAAAAATGGTTCCATTGCCACGCTAGAACCATGGCGAGTTGTAGTTGTGACATTTGTGGAGCCAACAAATGGTTCTGTTGCCATGCTAGAACCGTGGCGAGTTGTAGTTGTGAAATATGTGGAGCAAACGAATGGTTCCTTTGTAATGAGTGACGAAGAATCTGAGTTGCCAAAAAGTACATTTAACTGGTTTCCTAAGAAGACAGAGATTCAAGCTTTGTGGGACAAGACCAAGAGGGATTTCGTGAAGAAAGAGAACAAATCCCGTTTGTCCAACGACTAGTGGCTGAATAGATATCTATTGAAAGATATCCATGAAATTTTCTGGGCATCATTTCCAAATGAGCTGCTAGAGTGGATCTCGCGGCTCCCAGAGAAGAAGACTTGTTTCCAACCTGGAGTACCTACAGAGTGGACTCCTGAGCTCATATCATAACTTAAAGCTATAGATAGCGCATTGACGCGCACAGTGGACTTTTGGGTTGATCATATGCTAGAAGGGTTTGTCACAGAGTTTGTTTTGGACACGTTGAAGTCCTACAATCAAGCAGAGGCCTATTTCTTTGAAGGATTCCAAGGTAAGCTCCTCAATAATCTCAGTTTATATATTAAGATGCTATTAGCTGAGAAAGGAGTGTTACGAATGTAGTAATTCTTTAAAGTCTGACATGGTAAATAACATATATACCGACTTTGACGAAGACACTCATAACCTAAGAAGTGGGAAAAGATATAGTTTTAATAAGAACCCTAGAGGCTCTGGAATCCACGTAGATACTGATATTCCCTCTGATATTGAAAACGAAGCCGCACCCCCATTCACTCCCCAGAATCCACTAGCTGCAAAGACAGCCCCGCCTTCATTTCAGAGCCCATCCATTGCACATCCCGCCCCGCAGAGTACGTAGCCTAGCACGTCCACCCCCACCCACCCATTTGTCTTTACTGCACAGACACCTTCAAGACAGAGCACACCTCAGGGTGCTCCTCAGAATCCTCCACCACCACCTAGAGCCATGGCCCATACAGATATGAAGTTACCCATATTCAAAGGAACGGGTCTAGAAGACCCTGATCAACACGGGTTCCTTTGCGAAGCTGTCTAGAGTGTCAGACAAATCCACGATGACGATGAGAAGAAAGCACAGCTGATCACTACATTCAGAGATAGGGCGTTGCATTGGTTTATGAAGTACTCTACCACGCAGCCCAAAACTTTGGCCGAGATTAAAGCTGCGCTCATCGCAGAGTTCAAGAAACCCAAGTCTGAGTCTTAGTGCATAACTAAGTTGAAAGAAATCAAGCAGAGGCCTACTAAATCAGTTTGGGAATTTGATCAAAAGTTTAAGATGTTACTTGATCAGGTAAGCTTTTTCATGGCAGGTAAGCTTTGTCATGGCCCCTGAACATCACAAAGAGTGGTTTATTCCCGCTTTGTTGCCACATATCATGTTACCGTTGATGCAGCAGAAGGTTGCATCCCAAGCAGAGGCCTTGGAGATCGCGATGAAGCTGGAGGCTTCACTGATTGGTGAGTCTAGTTCTGGGATGACGTAGATCCAGAACCAGCTCACTACCCTGACACTTGAGCTTCAGAGCATGAAGAATGGGAAAGAGAAGAGGTACGAACCACGACATGAGGTCTGGTGTACTAGTTGCAAGGGAGAAGGGCATGACCGTGAGCATTTCTCGCTGTACTGCGACTATATTGGCAGTGGTGTGCCGAACTCCATCAATCAGAATCAGGCCCCCTGGTGCGAAATATGTAGAACCACTGGCCATAGACCTGAAGATTATTACTTAATACAGAAATATGTAAAGACCCCGAAGAACCTGTATTGTAACTTCTGTAAGTCAGTTGGACATGACGAGTCCAACTGTCGTGCCTATGAATTTAAGGATGAAAGGAAGCGTGACATGGACTCCATGAGAGGAGATGGTTTGTAATGAATGCAAGACGACAACCAGCCAAAGCAAAATAATACGCAGTATGATCAATCAGTCTACAGAGGCCGTGGTGGTGGATACCGCGGTAGAGGAAGAAATACCGGTCTGGCACAAGGAAGAGGCCGCAGCGGGGTCATTTGCTATAACTGTGGCCAACCAGGTCACGTTTCAAGAGATTGTGTGAACCGGTGTATAACCTATAATTATTGTAATTCATTTGAACATGTGATTGAAGATTGCCTGGTGTCGGAGGTAGAAATGCAAAAGAGAAGGAGAACAAACACACCAACACATAATGTCTAGTGGATCGTAGCCGAGAACTGACCGGTGGATCCAAGCATCAATGTTGTCACACGAAGTCGCATAGAGACAGGCTGCAATAGGGGAGCAGAAGCTTGCACTTCAGGAGATGCCACCGCGAAGTAGGGCCCTCTTGAAATAGTATGGGTAAGAAAGGCCCTAGGAAAGACACCTACCATGGATCTAAAGAAGAACAAAGAAGCCTTTGTTGATGCACAGGATACCTTCAAAGAACTAGCACCTATACTTCCAAGGATCCCATTGCGCAGCGAAGCACCATATATTGAAGACAGACCAGCTGCGTATGACAAGACAAGCAGTACCGTGGAGGTGAGCACGTTTGTTGCACAGTTTTTGAGAAGCTGCATGAAATTGTTGAAAAGTGAAAATTCCATAGCTAAGCTCGAGAAGCTCATAAATCAGTACGATCCACAGACAGAAGCTGAAACGTTTGAGGGCGTAGTACATCAAATAAAGAAATAGAGAAGGTCAGGCCCCGAGATGAGGCTTACTACACAGATAGGGGAATATGACATGGACGAAGTTATCCTTGATCTAGGATCAGAGGTAAATGTTCTGACAAAGCAGACACGGCAATAGATGGGTCGACCAAAGCTTCTATGGTCACCTATCCAGTTAAGAATGGCCAATCACAAGAAGGTTATACCATTCGGCCACTTAGTTGGCGTTATGGTGGATATTGATGGAGTTCAAAGTCATGCAGACTTTGAGGTTATTGAAATTGCGGATGATAGTCAGCCTTTTCCTGCGTTGTTAGGAATTGACTGGGCTATTGACAACATGGCCATTATAAACTTGAAGACTAAAAAGATGATATTCGAAGGGAAGCATCTCAAGGTCATCACACCATTGGATCCTGTAGATGGGGAAAGATACAGCGAGCTGATTCAAGAGGAATCGAAGGCTTAATATCTGGATAGATTGTACCAAATGACCGCGAACCAGGAGGATTACATCAATTCGACTGTCGATGGCACACTTAGCTGGAAATGCGACAGTTCTTGCGTCTCGGACTCAGACGCTGGACTGGAGAACTGGCAGAACCACATGAACAAAGTCTCAGCTAGAATATTTGCACAGATCACGAAGTCACTACGCTGGATTGGAAAAGAGGTATGCCCAATCCCTACATTTGATGGTTCTGCTAATGTTTATACTTTCATTCAAGATTATACTACAGCAGTTCTAGATCAGCACAGACTACCAGCACTAGACATGGCGCTGCGTGATGTACCTGCCAAATGGTGGGCTACGCACAAGCACACATTGATCACTTGGGATCAATGCAGAGTGAAGACGTAGATTCGGTTCACAGAAAGGGTTACCTTATCCTTTAAGAAGTTCAACGGACAGATAGAGCCTAGCCGACACCTGGAAGTCTGTTCGCAGGCATGGGAAACCAGATCGCAGGAAGAGTGGGTACACCTGTTTGTACATACTTTGGAAGAGGACATTCCAAAGAAGTGGTATTTGGACCTAGAGGTACGTAGAGAAACCTCAAAATGGGATACATTGACTGCGAACTTCCAGAAAGACTTCAGTTTTGAAGATGAGAATCCTTTGATACACAACATGCTCTAGTTAATCAAACAATGTGTATTCCCAGGAGACTCTCTTCATAAAAATATTCCATGGGAAGAATACTTCGCGATAGATGACAATTCTGTTGACCTACAGTCAGAACATGAAGAACAGGAAGAACATCACATAGAATGTTACAATTTAGCTAAAGATGATGAACATGGAAGGGAAGAAGATGAAGACGATCCATGCAACATCAATATACCAGAATCAGAAGGTGCGTGTGAAGTAGAAGGACCACCACTAGAAATTCTAGATATGAGTGGACTGGTCAAGACACAGAAAGTAAACATTGGCACGACTGAAGAGCCAAAGTTCGCATCTATAGGCGACTACTAGGATGATCAGACTATCACGGAGATTGCAGACACCTTGCACGAATACCAGGAGCTGTTTCCCACTAAGTTCACAGAGATGAAAGGAATTTTAGGTGACTTAGGAGTAATGAAGATCCCTTTGAAGCCAGGCACTAAGCCTGTGAAGCAGTGACCATATAGACTGAATCCACGCTATAAGGAGAGAGTCCGCGCAGAGTTGGACAAGATGCTAGAGGTAGGAATTATTGAGCCTGTCGAAGAGTCAGAATGGATCAGTCCTATGGTTGTCCAGGACAAGAAGGCCAAGGGAGAGATCAGGATATGTGTTGATCTCCGAAAGCTTAATGATGCATCTATGCATGACCCATTCCCTACTCTGTTCACAGATGAGGTACTTGACAATGTGGGGGGGAATGAGGCCTATTCCTTTACTGATGGATTTTAAAGTTACCATCAGATCAGAATCGATCTCGAGGATAGGCACAAGACAAGATTTGCCACAGAATGGGGCTCGTTCCAGTATATAGTCATGCCTTTCAGTTTGAAGAATGTGACTGCTATATTCTCCAGAGTCATTGTCGCAATGTTCAAAGATTTCATGCATAAGTTTCTAGAGGCATACCTTGATGACTGGACAGTCTTTGGTTTACTGAAGAACCATTGTGCAAATTTGAGAATGATGCTTGATAAGTGCCGCGAGCATCAGATATCATTGAATTTGAAGAAGTGTATCTTCTGCGTGCCTTATGGAATTCTATAGATAAATTCCATAGCATGTTCCTCCTCCACTTATGTGCCATCCTCCTCTCTCTCACTAATGCGAAGTGAGTGAATAAGAGAATGTGTAAAATGAAAGAGACACACTCTCTATTTATACACTTACTTTCACTTGACCTTTACTCAACTATGTCGGCCCCAACTTAACAACTTAATATAATGCTGACTGGGCTGACCCCCAATAGGGTGGTCTAATAACCCTTTAACCCAAATGACTCATACAGGGCTGACCCCATCAAGGTGGTCCAATAACCCATCAAGTATAAGTGACAACACTTACAATATAACTTGTGACACTTTCAAGTACAACTGACAACACTCCCAATCGTAGGAATAATACATCTCTGTTGGGAATGTTATAGGTCAAATTTTCACTTCTCCATCCGTGATGACCTTTAGCTATTGATCACACAAAATGACAACTTGGATTGAAGAGTAATATTGGCCTAGGTGATGTATGGACTAGACTTACCCCTTTGCAATTGACAAAATCCTGTTTATCTGACATTTTGACATGTGCCCTACTCTTTGTATAGCAAACTAGCGCACATCAGGACATGTGCGCTACTCTACAAGCATGAAAGGCATGCACACCAGCTAGTATGCCCTACTTTACCTCTTGCATAGTAGCACACACCTCAAAAAATATTGCAAACGCTAGTTGTAAAGCAGTGAAGTTGCATATTGTGCGTTACTTTACTATGGAAAACTCACGCACATCTTTAAATGTAATAAAAAATATATTAATTTGATGAATTGGGATTAGTTGAGGTTGGTTTGCAACTTCCCCAACTTCCCAATCAAACTACCTCTCGATCCAAACTTCCCACCTTGTCCCATAAATACAAGGAGGATCCATTAGAGGGGTTACTCATAATGGTCATAATGACCTAGGGGGAGAAACTATGCATTAAGGGTTGTCATGCTGGAGGAATTCCAAAGTCAGTGTGAAGAGCAGGAGCCCAGAATCCAATTGCACAAGCACTCTGAATGATTAGGTATAATTGTACTGATTATTTGCTTTTGAGAATAAACGCTGAAACATCCTTCATATCCCAATTAAATGTCTAATGGATTGCATGTTTGTTTAGTTAAATGCTAGATTGCTTTTGATGTTTAAATTGCATTTCAATTTCATCATTGTTAGATCAGTCAAGATACGTTGAGGAAGGTATCTTTTGTATTGCAGGTTCATCAAGTGGAAGATCAAGTGGAAGATCGAGCAAAAGCTACGATCGAACGTCGTTAATAAGGTATGTCTTCAAGAACCTTGATCTCTTTCCTTCTATAGAAGCCTATGTGATATGATCAATGTGTTTACCTGTCACCCTGGAAGTTGGTAGTGTCTCTTTCCTCGCTATAAGGTAGAAATCCTGAACAACAGACTGGCAACTCCACTGGGGATTCGGTTGTTTTTCTGCTCTAGGAAACCTACTTTGTTTTCTTTCCTGTACTTTTTGATCTTTTTGATCCTCTGAGAGGCCCTGTAGGTCACTTTTACCTGCTTTCTCTTTCCTGACTCATTCCAGTTTGATGTTGCAAGGAATGTTTTTGACCTCCCCTGACATGTGCACTAGTCTTCTTCATATACAGTAGCGCATACCTGATGATGAGCAATACTTTCACTACTGTATAGTATAGCACATCTCCCAGTATGTACTAGTTTGTCCACTGCATAGTAGAGCATATTTCTGTAACTCTCTGTTTGCTGTGGGGTTTTGATTTCCAATTGTTTGGTTTGATTTTCAACCTTGTACTTTGACTTCTTAACTGATCCTTGAAGTTTGTAAGCCTTCGTTGAGTGTTGTTAGGCCTCTCCTAAGCCCTTTAACTCATCTTTGCTTGCTTGAGTAACTTTGAGGTGTCTTGCTTGTTTGTGACTCTTTTTGAAGACCATGTACTGTTCCTTGTTGGACATAGTTGCACTCATGTACCCTAGATGCTTGTTGCAGGTATACAAACCTTTGTTTTATAAAATTTGTTGTTTGTGGCAACACTAGCATGCTTTGACGGTGTCTTCTCCTTTGATTTAGGTTTTGGCCCCAATTTTGATTCCTTATGGTGTTTTCGAAAGTTTTTGAGTCTAGACACTTTCTGATTGCTTTTCAATTTCAGTCCAAGTAAGTTGAAGCCCTTTAGTTTGCTTCCTTTCGAGTCTGTGTGCTTGGTAAGTTACCTTTTTAGTTCGCTTGCTTACTTTCTACTTGTCTTAGCATTTTTCTTAGGGTTTTGATGCTTAGGAGAAGCCTTGTAGGTCTACCTTTCCGCTTAAGAGTGTCTCTTTTCCCTTTTTCTTCTGTGCTTTGTTTCCAAGTCTCAAGTTTTTGTTTTGCAAAAACTTGGTAAGTCAAGTCTTCTTCAGATAGTTGATTTGTTTGTGTGAGCCATTTAGCGAGCAGTCTTACCCACACTTTTTCTTTTAGGTCTTACTTGCACTTTTAACTTCTTTTTCTTTTACAGTTATTAGAAAAAGCCCAAAATTTATTTTAAATAGCTTAGTAGTAAGATATAGCTTTGCTTTGAAGTAGCATAGTTTGCTTCGAAACATTAAAATAAAATACAAAAAAAAATGATTTAAGGTTGCCTAGTTTCAATTTTTGAAGAATATAAACAAAAAGAAAGAGTTTTTTTTTGTGAATTTGAATGCATTGTTTCTTTATGTACTTTTCTTTCAGTCACAATCACACCACACAATGCACTACAACCTTTGAGTAAAGAACAACCCTTAAAAAGAATAATCAATATAATTTATTAGCAACCTTTTCTTTCTAGGGATGTCACTACACCAACTAGCTTAGACTAGAGTTTCAAGCTTAAATCACCTTAAACTACTCAGAACTTGTTTCATTACTCAACAATCGTAGTATGACTTTCATATAGGTAAACCCATTGACATTGAATTTGTTCTAGAAGCTCCATTGAAATCGGAGTTAAGCACGAGGTCTTGTAAGGGTGAAATAGTGAGGATACCCCTTCACTTTTCATTCCGAGCAGACACCAAGGCTGGTTTGCGTATGGGGATCCTTTTGGATTTTGGGCTTAGCTACCCTGGCCATGTGTTCTAGATGAACCTAAAAATGTCCCCTAGAATTTCTTTCGTGTTAGTGGTAGCCTTAGTATCTTGACTTTAGGGTTTCTTACACAGGTGGTAGTGAAGGGACATTTTCACTGTACCTAGGACGGATACGGAAGGTAACCTTTTCAGTAATACTGGGAGGGAGGTTCAGTGATTCAAATGCTTGCACCTAGAGGACCTGAACTGGACAGCGTATAACTTTCCTTCAATGCTCTACTAGCTTGTTCTGGGCCTTCATCATCCCATACTTTCTATTGAGAGTATTCTCCATTCTTGTTTTCCTGGTCTTGTATACTTAGGATTTTTATAGTGGCGTGCTCTTTGTTTTGTTTGTTCTTAGTTGGACTTAGATATTTCTGACCCTTTGAGTCAGAAACCATGGATAGGATCTCGGTGAGCACCGATCAAGCGACCCATGTTCAAGGGGATCCTTGTGCTTTTCCATTCATTGGGAACATTCGTACTCCCTTAATGGCTACTTTGAATCTCCGAGATTCACTATAGGGCTACCGGTTTGGTTGTTTTCCACTCTGAATGCCTTGCATGCTCTTGATGCTTCTCCAGTATCATCTTCTCCTCCTCTTTCTACCTCATGTGGTGAAAGTAGTAATACTAGTAACTAGCAGTCTAAAAGGAATAGACGGAGTAAGAATAGGAAGAAGATGTCAAAGCAAGGAGGCAGCAACCCAACCTCTGGAAGTCATGCTGTAGGAAGCGACCCAGCCTCTGGAAGTCATGCTGGGGGCACCCACCCAGCCTTTAGAAGTCATACTGGGAGCAAGCTTTCAGTCACTACAAATCATTCTGAAAGCATGTCTTCAGCCACTGTTTCTCATGTTGAAGACACATCATTGATCATTGCTGGTCATATTAATGACAAGTCACCAGTTCTTGTAAGTCATACTAGAGACACTGAATCATCCACTGCAAGTTATGTTGAAAAAGTTGACATTTTCGACAAACCTCATAAACAAAAGCTTAAGTTCCCTTGTAATTTTTGCGAGGGAGATCACCTTACTCACCGATGCCCTTCTATTCCAGAGGTGCAAAGAGTGTGGTCCATAGTTCAAAAGTCTTCTGCTTCTAAGCAACCAACCATTGCAAGTCATGTTGGGGGCAACTTGTTAGTCGATGCTATTCATGCTGAGAGTACTGTTGTTGTAAAGGATTCTAAGCTTATTGGACAAAATCCAAAGTTCTCTTGTAGACTTTGTAAGGGAGATCAGCTTACTCACCGGTGCCCTGTTATTGCAGAGGCACGAAGAGTGTGGTCCATGTTTGAAGGATCCTCTGCTCCTGAATTGTCTATAGATTCCTAAAAACCTAATCAACATTTGGTTGATGAAGTGGTTGAACCAATGCAATCTTTGGTCAACCCCACTCTTTCTTCGGAGAGTGAAGTGATTGAATCAATGCAATCTTCGATCGATCCCATCAGTCCCCTAGAGACTGATGCACCTGTCCACGAAGTCTTCTACATTACCAGTCCGGATGTCTCTGAAATTGGGGGCACCTCTTTTGTGCCGAGTGAACCCCTACCAAGATATGGGATCATTTCCTTTGATTGTAATAGTCTAACTGGGCCTCGCCTTCCTTCTGCTACACCTTTTCAGATAAAGGTTGATATCGGAAACCATAGGGTTCATCAGTGTATTGTAGATGAAGGAGCCTTTGTTAGTATCTCATCCCCTTATGCTTGGAGAGATTTAGGTTTTCCTAACCTTGTTCCAGCTATTAATTGGACATTGACGTTCGATAAAAGACCTAGTGAACCGTTGGGATTCCTCCCTCAAGTACTTGTTACTTTGGGTGGAAAAAAAGTCTTAGTTGATTTTATGGTTTTAAAGCATCCTATGTACTTTGATATGATCCTAGGGCATGATTACGTATATACTATGCAGGCTGTGGCATCTACGCTCTTTCGTGTGATGCATTTTCCTCACAATGAAAGCATTGTCACCATTGATCAGCTTACATTTGTTGATCCCTCTTATTACCCAACTATAGACCAAATATGTCCCTTGTCATTAGGCACTACCATGTCACAATCAAATTATGTGGCATATTGTTCTTTGAGTCCAATTGATACTAAGAAGAAGCCTCTGAATTCATGCTTACCTTCTCAGGATTGGGTCCCGGCAATTGACCAGGTGATGACTCCATTTGAATGTTTAGATATGCATTCTATTTGGGATGATATACTTCCATCTGATGAAGTTTTCCTAGAGTCTATAATGCAGTCTGCCATTCATGTGGACATTGATCCACTGCCGAGCATTCTTCCACCTTTTCTTCAAGCTCGTTAAAAACAGTAAGAAGGCGCCGAGCATTCTTTCACCTTCATTTTGATTTCGTTAAGAAATAGTAAGAAGGCACTGAGCATTTCTTCCATCTTCACTTTGAGCTCATTAAAAATAGTAAGGAGGTTATGAGCATTTCTTCCACCTTCACTTCGAGCTCGTTAAAAATAGTAAGGAGCACTACAAGAAAAAAGGTCATTGGTGAGGGTCCAAAAATGTCACCATAACATCATTTGGTGATGGTCAAGAGGAGTCCCGTCACCAAAACCTGAGCGTTGCCAAAGGCACCGTCACCTTAAGTGGGGGTATGTGGTGACATTCAAGGCCCGCCACCAATAATTATGATTATTCCACGTTGTGATCGTCACCAATATCTATGAGCTGTTGGTGATGGACCTTCGTTGCCGCTTACCATTTGATGCATATATGGTGACGATCAATGACCGATCATTGGTGAGGGTTGAGACATGTCACCATAATCTCATCGGTGATGGTGAAAAATGAGGACATCACCAAAATGTGAATGTCACCAAAGGCTGTGTCCCCAAAAGTAGAGGTGGTGTAGTGACATTCAATGTTCGACACTAGTAAGGATTATTAGTGACAAATAGTGACCCTCACCAATTTCAATATTCGACATTAATAAGGATTATTAGTGACAAATAGTGACCCTCACCAATTTATATGAAGTTTTGGTGATGGACCTAAGGGCCTCGATCACCAAAACACTGAACGTCACCAATGACATATGATGAGGGCCTTACAATGACCCTCACTATTGAGGATATTTCCATTAACATATCAATGGTGACAATCGCTGTGAGACTGTCACCGCTTTTCATTTTGAAAATCTCTTGATGGAGCGACATAAAGGACCGTCACCATTGCTTATAAAATTGTAAAAAAAATAATTATAATGGCCCTTAAAGGATAACGGTTCAATGTCACCATTGCTTTCCACAATGGTGACAATGGTGACAAATAATTGATTAGAAGAGAAGTATGTCCACTCATTGTTGATAGAGCACCTTCCTTGTTGTTCTGGGCACCTTTTCAATTTAGCCTACATAGATTTGAAGGGATAGTTTTCTGTTGTGTTGACTGTGCCTTACAAAGGCATATTTTTGAGTTTGCTGGTTGTAGTTTACAAGGGCAATTTTCTGAGTTGTTGGTTGTACTTGGCAGGGGCAGATTTCTGTTCTTGTTGGTTGTTGTGCCGAGAGGTGCTCTATAGCCTAGTATGAGGGAGATCTTGTAACATGTGAGTGTTTGTCGAGTAACAAAATAATACAAAGCAAACAAAAAAGAATAATACAAAGTAAAAAGTAACAAATATTATGTCGACCATAAATAAAAAAGAATAATACAAAGTAAAAAGTAAATATGAGACTTAAACAAGAGAATTAGAGCTTAGGATTAGGTGCTAAATATTATGTCGGCCATAAACAAAAAAGAACAATACAAAGTAAAAAGTAAATATGAGACTTAAACTAGAGAATTTAGAGCTTAGGATTTGGTGGCTCAGGTATTTCACTCAAGGAGCTATTCAAGGAAAGGTTTGCACCTCGGGAGATTTGATTCCTCTCGGCGGTTGATAGAGCTTAGGATTTAGGTCTAGGCCGGTACTTTACAATCATAGGAATTGTTACCTTGGATGGATTAGTTTCAACAGGCCTATAAACTTGCTTGCAAAAAATAATGCAATAGTCCTGTAAATATTTAAACACTAAACTATGGTAATTAAAAAAATATATAAATACAATTGCATCATGCCTATTAAAATTCCTGGATCATAATTCTATTGGCCATCATTATTTACAATTTGAGCAAATCCTAGGGACATAAAAATTTACTATCTAAACTTAGTTTCGCATGTTCCTTCGAAAGAGAATTTTGGAGAATGGATTCAATATGTTAGAACTCATTCCAGTATATCGATTAAGAAACATGCCTGTACCTACTATATAATTTCATGTTGCCTAACCTACCAGTATTGAAGAAAAATGTTGGGTGTGGATGATTTAAGTAGCTTGCCATGATGCCAGAATGGAAATTAAGTAGTGTGTAAGGTGCCAGAAATTAAGAAAAAACAATGTGCCATTGGGCAGAGTTGATTCAAGTTTTTTCCATGTTTGAAACCGCATACAGGGCAGAGAATAGACATGTTTGACACTGCAGAATTGATACAAGGCAGAAGAATAGTCATGATTGATATTACAGAATCGACACAGGGAAGCATTGGGTGAAGCACGTAGTTTCTCGATGGACTATGAATATCATGAGCATACTGGTCTTGGAAGCTCCAGGTTACCAGGCCAAAGGAGAGAGCTTTGATATTCTTAATTTATCTATTCAAATATAATAAATATTTAAATCCAAAAATCGTTGTAGTAGGAAGAAGGATTTTTATTTTTTTTGGTTTGTTGATCGTTGTAGTAAGAAGAACGTGAGAATGATAGTCCTAGCTCAGAGGAGACATAAGAAGTATGTCAGATTGCTCTCTAAACTATAGATGGCAGCACACGGTTAAGGGATCAGTCTCCAACAGGTTTTGTTTTGGAAAATTAGAGTTGATAATTTATGTCAGAGATTGGGCAGAGCTAGCTATCAATGGTAGCTCTTGGTTAAGGGATCAGTCTCCCCTTCCATTTGTAATTTGATTCATTTTCCTCTTTTTAATAAAAGCTAATTAACCATCAATGTTAAAAAAAAAATACTTGAGAATTTTCTCTTTATAATTGTCATGTTCCAGAATCCAAGCATTAGTTTCAGTAGGTATATAAATGTGCTTGAATAAACAACAAAGTAGCATATCCTGTGAATTATCGGTGTTATCTCAACTTACATTCATTTTTTAATTCTCATATATAACATAAATGTAGAGCACCTATAAAAGTGCAAAATTCCTAAGATTCATATTGGCATGAAATTACACATTTTTTTTTGGAAATTCTTCAACAAACTTCCTCTAATGGGTTACATAGGGTAGACTTTATTTGCTTACCTACCCAATATGAGGTGTAGCTATACCCATCAAAATTGCTTAGGACTAGTACCCGGCCTCATCCCTTTTAAACTCATGTCAGTAAAGTGGAGCAGGTCACAAGCAGAATGTAACCCTAGTAGATGGTGATGACCAATGGCCTCCTTGAATAAATTGAACATTTTGTTATTATTTGTTCGGGTACACACGGTACTACCAAAGGATCGAACACCAATAGCAACCACTTCACACAAACAGATCACAGATCAACACACCGATGTTTTGACGTGGTTTAAACCCTCTTGAGGGAAACACTCCATGGCCCCGACCAAATAGCTTCTACGGGACAATTTATTATGCAAAGAAATAAAGTTACAAATGAGCTTCTCATAATCAATCAACTAAACAATGACCCTCCATGCTCTATAAATAGAGATCGTGGACCAATCGGGTGTTAAGCCACGGATCAAGGTTAGGTTTGATCTAAGAGAAGTTGAGCCATCAGATCACTCTATGTCGGGAACATATTGTGACCATCGGATTAAGTATTTACAAATGCATACTAATGAATACTAAAGAAACACACTATCCCTAACGGATCTATTACACAAGTTGATCTTAACTAAATCCTAAGTGTCTAAATATCCTAACATCACCCCTTAAGAACAACTTGGGATAGGATTGAAGGATTTACAAAAGTGACACTATTAGGAGAAGGAAGGAAGCATTAGAGCCTATCCCCCCTTAATGACAAGTTCCTGAACTCCTAACATAGATCGAAGTTTAGAAAAATTTGCTTTTGTAAGAGACTTGGTGAAGATGTCTGCAACTTGATCATCTGTAGGGCAAAAGAGCACTTCAAGAACACGATCATGAACAAGATTTCTGATGAAGTGCATATGTAGCTCAATGTGTTTGCTGCGTTGATGTAGAACTGGATCTTTGGAAAGCTTGATGGCACTTTGATTGTCACACCAAAGTGGAGTAGGCTGTTGCTGCTTGAATCCAAACTCTGAAAGGATCTATTGAAGCCATAAAGCTTCCTGACTGTCATTAACTGTTGCTCGATATTCTGCCTTTGCTGAAGAAAGAGCAAGATCTTGTTGTTTCTTACAAGCCCAAGTAATAGGTCCAGATCCCAGACTAAAAACATAACCTGCAGTAGACTTTCGATCATTAGGATCGCCGGCCCAATCTGAATCAGTGACACCAACCAACAAAGGTTTCCCCCCTGTACTGCAATGAATCCCAAATTGAACTGTACCTCAAATATATCGAAGTATTCTTTTAGCTTCTTTCCAGTGACTTTCATGAGGTGTCTGCATATAATGGGCAAAACGACCAATAGCAAAGGAAAGGTCAGGATGAGAATGAGTCAAGTATAAAAGACTACCAACAAGCTGACGATACAAGGTGGCATCGACTTCAGGTGAAGTACAAGTGGCAGAAAGTTTGACTCCAGACTGGAAGGGAGAAGGGGCTGGTGTACAATCTTCCATGTGAAAGCGACGAAGAAGATCACAAGCATACTTAGACTGAGAAAGAAAGATGCCTTCTTTGGTTTGCAGGACTTGGAGACCAAGAAAATAATGCAAATGTCCTAAGTCTGACATTTCAAAATTTTGTTTAAGACTGGATTTCACATGGGTTATAAGCTTAGGGTCACTACCAGTAAGAATAAGGTCATCAACATATAGGACAAGTATGATGAAATGGTTTCCTACTTTCTTGGTGTAGACATTGGGGTCAGAATGGCATCTAGAAAAACCAGTGTCAAGGAGAAAGTTATCCATTTTGGCATACCAAGCTCTAGGAGCTTGCTTAAGGCCATATAAGGATTTCTTAAGGTGGCAGACAAGGCTAGAGTTATTCTGAACATAGCCAGGAGGTTGTTCCATGTAAATTTCCTCCTGTAAATCACCATGTAAGAAGGCAGACTTGACATCCATTTGATGGACTTCCTAGTTGTGTAAGGATGCAAGAGAAAGAACAAGGTGGATGGAGTTCATTTTTGTGACGGGAGAAAATGTTTCATTGTAGTCAATCCCTTCAACTTGGGAAAAACCTTTAGCAACTAACCTTGCCTTAAGTCTTTCAACACTTCCATCTGATGCATACTTAGTTCTGTAGACCCATTTACATCTGACAAGTTTTCTTCCTTTTGGAAGAGGTACAAGATCCCAAGTATCGTTCGCCATTAAGGAACAATATTCTTCATCCATGGATGCATCCCAATCTGGATTCCCTGAAGCTTTTGCAAAAGTTTCTAGATCATGATTCTCAGAAACTTGAGCCAGAAGAGAAGAGGCTCGCTGAAACTGAGAACGTGTTTGACATTGATCTCTAGGATCATCGGCAAGATCACCAGCTGCTTCACATGTTGAACGAACCCATCGAGGAAGCACTTGTGCTGGTGCAACTGGAGGAACATGAGCAGGCAGAGGTGGATTTTCATCTTCATTGTCATCATCAGAAACTGGAGTTGGAAACCTATCAAGGAAGTTGGAAGAAGAAGAGGAAGGCACAAACACTGAATCAGGATCGCAGGCCAAAGATGGCAGAATCACCGAGTTAGGCTCGCAGGACAAGAGATTTTCATCAAATTTAACATCTCTTCTAATGATTATATCATGAGAATGTGGTTGAACAAGTCTATAACCTTTTACATCTTCAAAATATCCAACAAATATGCACTTTTCACTTTTAGGCTGCAATGCTTTTCGTTTTTCATCCGGAATGTGAACCCATGCTTCACTACCAAACACACGGAAGTGACTTACATCAGGTTTAGTTTTACTCCATGCTTCTTCCTGTGTTATACCTTGTAATGCTTTAGTGGGGGTGCGATTAACTATGTAATTTGCACAATTAATGGCTTCAGCCCAAAATTGAAGACTTAGTCCCTTAGATTGGATCATACAATTAGCCATTTCTTTTAAAGTGCGGTTCTTTCGCTCAGCTACACCATTTTGTTGTGGTGTATATGGAATAGTGTGTTGTTGTTGGATGTCTTGTTCAGTGCAAAAAGTAATGAACTTATTGTTAACATATTCTTCTCCATTGTCAGATCTTAACTTAATAATTTGATGACCAGATTGTTTTTCCACAAGGGCCTTGTAGGCCAAGAACATGTTAAATACTTCACTCTTAAGTTTTAGGAAATAAACCCAAGTGTGTCTGGTGTAATCATCAATGAAAGTTAAGAAATATTTGAAACTAGAAAAGGAAGCAGATGGAAGAGGACCACACAAGTCACTATGCACAAGCTCCAAGGGAACCGAGGCATGCCAAGAGGAATGTTTGTCAAAACTGTCCCAATGATGTTTTTCGAGTACACAACCGGAGCAAACACCATCCCTGCAAGATACCATCGGAAGACCTGTCACCATATTTTCTTTACATAGTTGTTGCAATGAGCGATAATTTAAGTGACCAAATCGCTCATGCCAAAGTTTGCTCAAGTTATCACTATGAGCAACAAAAACTGAAGGGAAAGGTGATGACCCAAAGTTGTTAAACTTGTACAACCTGGTAATATTATCAACAATTCCGGTAGCTAGGACCTATTGAGGATCTTTAAAATCCTTGATTACAACTTGGTGAGGTGTAAAGGTCACAGTTTTACCTTCACCAGAATGAGTGATCTGATATATTGATAACAAATTGTAAGAAATTCTTGGAACACATAGTACATCACTAAAATGACCATTATCTACTGGAACTGTTTCAGCTCCTACAACACTTAGAGATCTATCATCACCAACAAATATTTATTTGGTGTTACATTCATGCATAGTAGAAAAGATGGCTTGATCCTTAGACATATGATAAGATGCTCCAGAATCAATGAGCCATTCATTTGAAGTAGAAGAAGAAGATGCACTATAAGAATAACCAGAAGCACAAAGTGCATGTCCATGAGAGGCAGATTCTGAAGACGAATCTAAGCTGATGTGGTGCTTCTTCATTGCTACTTCCAAGGCTACCATCTTCTTGAAACACTTAGATTCATCATAATTATCTTTCCCGCCATAGTTGTAATGATGCTCAGTCTTCTTGCCTTTTAGCTTGGATCCTTTGTCATTTTTTAAAGAAGGAGCTGACTGAGAGGGTTTTGGACCCTTGTTTGACTTATTATTGTGAAAATTTTGTTTCTTGGGAGGCTTGTACTTTTCTTTATGTTGGGACAATAAGGCTTTCCCATATGTATCTGCATTGTTGATTATTCCAAGATGAATGAGTTTATCTTGTTCCCTAATCAAGGAATCACAAAAGGATTCAAGATTAGGCTCTTGATAGCTAGCTGCATTCAAGGATGATTTCATGGAATAAAATGTCGATACAAAAACAGAATATGCGGGTCCAAATTTGGAAAGAATATGATAAATGCATTGTTTGTCTTCCCTCTCAATCTTACATTCTGCACATAAGAGTTTAAGAGTTTTGTACTTAGATAAATAATCTTGAATGCATGAAAAGTCACTTGGATTTAAAGAAATCAACTCATTTTCGAGTTGGTGACCTCGAATTTCATTGTGTTTACCAAACACAAATTCCAACTTGTCCCAAGTAGCATTAGGGTCATCAATTCCAGATATGTGGAATCGCAAATCAGTAGAGATTGACATCCCAATCAATCCACGAGATTCATCACATCTATTTGCCCATTTTATTTTCTTATCATCATCAGTGGGTTCTTTTTCTTTCCCTGAGGTAATTCTGAAAAGTCCCCTACTTCGTAGAACATCCTCCATATGAGATTTCTATGAGAAATAGTTGGAACTATTAAGTAGAATATCACAAGGGGCGGCCATATTTATAAATTAATAGCTGTAAAAGCAGAAACTAGTAGTCTAGATGTGAAGAGCTTGAAAAAATAGGCAGTTTTAAAAAAAGCAGCACTGAAAACTGACTCTGTATGATGAAGTTATGCTTGAACAAAGAAACTGTTGAAGATGTCCCCAATAGTGACGTTGCAGCTAGAGAATGTCCAGCAAAAAAAAAGGAACACCCCTCTTCCCAATATGAACCTTTTGACAATCACTTTACAAGAAAGTTGCTTTAAGTGAACCACTTTTGTAAAATAAGTGATTTCACTTTTACAATGATATTACTTTTAAATAGTGCAACAATAATAAAAAAACTTAAGTGACTCACTTGTATTTTTATTTTTTATTATTGAAATGAGATGCACTTTTACAATAAAATAACTTGAAAATAGAAATTGCATGCACTTTTTCTTTTAAAAGTAACTTCCTAAGACTTGAACTCAAGACCTATTAAGGAATAAAGCAACTTTGAACCAAGTGAGCTAGATTAAAGGTATGTAAAATATGGGAATGAGGAAGGATTTTTTTTTTTTTCTTTTTTACTCTTCTTGCTCGGTTTGCGTGCTTGCCCTTTTTCCTGCAAAACAAACCACAAATCGAAACAAAAAAAAAAATTTCCACACTTGTGGAGTTAGATCTTGTTAGCTTGCCCGAAAAGTCTACGTTTTCTCTTTGTTTCCGATTTGCCGAGATCGCGCAAGGTGCACGACAAAGAGCATACGCAGCCGAGAAAAACCCTTTCCCTTTCTGTTTCTAATTTGCCGAGATCTCTCAAAGTGCATGGCAAAGAGCATACGCAGACGGAAAAGCAACAATCCGAATAAAAAAAAGAACTAACAGTAAAAAATGATGAAATATAAGATTTTTTCCTTTTAAAAAAAAAGAAAATAAAAAAATGCGTCACTGTAACATTATACCTTCAGATCTGATGAAATACACATTTCTGGAGCAACCAAGAACCGTTTTCGATCAAACAAAAATTATTTCCCAATGGAAACGATGCTCTGGATGCAATGGAACACCTCCCATAGCCCATAAATGTACAAAAATACCAGAACTATAAACCCTTTCGAGTTTCAGTAACAATAGTTCAAGATCTAGATCATAACCGGAAGAGGCACATCATAAAAGCTCCGATACCATGTTCGGGTACATAGGGTACTACCAAAGTATTGAACACCAAGAGAAACCACTTCACACAAACAGATCACAGATCAACACACCGATGTTTTGACGTGGTTTAAACCCTCTTGAGGGAAACACTCCACGACCCCGGCCAAATAGCTTCTACGGGACAATTTATTATGCAAAGAAAGAAAGTTACAAATGAGCTTCTCATAATCGATCAACTAAACAATGACCCTCCATGCTCTTTAAATAGATATCACGGACCAATCGGGTGTTAAGCCATGGATCAAGGTTAGGTTTGATCTAAGAGAAGTTCAGCCGTCAGATCACTATATGTCGGGAACATATTGTGACCGTCGGATTAAGTATTTACAAATGCATACTAATGCATACTAAAGAAACACACTATCCCTAACGGATATATTATACAAGTTGATCTTAACTAACTCCTAAGTGTCTAAATATCCTAACATTATTATTATAACATTTTACTAATTTAAAAAAGCAAAAATATCACATTGTTATAAGTAAAGTAAATAGAACTGATTCACTAACTTGTTTACACAATAACTAAAATAGATATCTAATCTTTTTTAAGCATCTGGAAACAAGATAGCAAAAGATGATATAAAATATTGTAACAACAGTTTAATAACATATATCTACAGGCTTGGCCTAAGCATGTAAGATGAGTTGTCTTTTACACTTACAGATGCACAAATGGAAATCAGACATATGGACCTTCTTTGGAATCATGTCACCCATCTCATCCTCATATTTGTTCCTACAAGTTCGTTCTAATGTTAACTGAGGAGCGGATTTATTGCAGACTGGTCAGAGAACAAAGGAAGCATAGTTTATGCTTCCATTGCGATGAAATGTTAATGAAGGTCAATGGAAACTAAACAAGCACTATAAATCAACACTATTGACAACAACAAAAGAACAAGATATTGTTCAAAAAGCTATTCAAACAACTTTTTTGATCTCCAGCGAAAAGCATGAACCATACCTCAGTCATTATTTCTGCCAGCTGCTTGACAGTGACCTCATTATTAGGATTTCCAACATTGAAAACATGACTCTTTTCCCTAGTAGGAATTTCTTGAAAAATGAAATAGGTAAGTACTATAAATATATAAGCACCATACAAGATCAGTAGAAATCCACAAAGGATTTTTGTTACTTACCATCATCAAGAGAACAGGTCAGCTAGCATATTGTGCCCCATATGTTTAAAGATTGTTTATACAATTCCAAGCATGCAAAACCAACATAGAACAACACTATTTTTTTCCTTAAAGAGATCTATTGTGGAATAACTCCAAGTTAATGATTTAAAAATAAAAAACAAATGCAAAACACAACCAAAAATACACCACTATAAAATTTTATAATTCCATACCCAAGTTAACACATCTAGAAAGTCAATATGAAGCAATTACAACCACATAGCAGACCACTTACTTTCCAAGAGCATAATCAAACATAAAGGATGAGCTATAAATAATCCACTGGATAGTCCAAGAATATCTTAATTCAGTCCAAGACAAAAGATCAAAACTAGCATTTATCAAGAACATCATTCATTCAATGTAAATCCAAACCATTAGTGACCCAATATGCAAAGTCTGCAGATGTATAAACCATGTAAAGGTGAATATAGCAGAATCGATATGTTTTATTGTTTAATATTCAACCATTTTCCTTCACAATCTGAGCAGACATAACCCATGTTCATGTCAACATCTACATTGACTATATCTTCTTCATTTACACATTTTGCTTCTTGAAAGTCTGTAACCCCTAAAAAATCTGCATACTCAGGTTCATATGATGTACTATTTCTCAATCCTTTTGGAGGACATGTTAACACTAAATACCAGTCAGTCTCAAGTGGACCTTGTACATAGAATACTTGTTTAGCTTGCGATGCCAGAATAAATGCATCATCTTGCCAATGATTCTGACTTAAGCATTTCTTCGTATTCACCATTCTAAAACCCAAATCATCAGTTTTGATCCCTCTCTTATTGTATACATCGACCCAATTACATTTGAACAATGTGTACTCTATTAGTTTTTTAGAATTTACTTCAATCTGATCTAGGATCTTAACTGAGAGAACAACATGTATAGCATATCTATAGCATATCAATCATGGACACAATAATGCAAGCACACAAGAGACACGGAGCTTTACTTGGGGAAAACCATAAAGGTGAAAAACCCCAATAAGTTCCTCAGAGATAGATAGAGCAATGATACAACCCAAACATAAGAGATAGACTCTTAGCAACAGCTCCTCCTCCTCCATAAGTGCGCCACTCTCTCATGAGTGCATGAGTAAGAAATGAATGATCAAATAGAGTGCCTCCCACACTCTATTTATACTTGACTTGAGTTGCCTAATAACCTTTACTAGGTTGGCCTTAACTTAACCACATAACATAATGTTGACTGGGCCGACCCCCAATAAGGTGGTCTAATAACCCTTCGACCCACATGGCCGACCCCCAATAGGGTGGTCTAATAACCCTTTGACCCACATGACTTATATAGGGCCGACCCCAACAAGGTGGTCTAATAACCCATCAAGTATAAGTTACGACACTTACAATATAAGTGACGACACTTTCGTATAGAGGAATAATAACCTCTCTATAGGAATACAAACACTTCCGTATAGAGGAATAATACATCTCTATAGGAGTACAATAAATATATATGAAATACATTCCGAAGTTACACATACATCAACACTCCCTCTTAACTAGGAAGGTATTTCTCGACACAGGTCTTCTAGCACAAGTCTTCTTCTCTGGATCATCATCACTGGATAATCATCATCAAGTCATCGTCATCGTCATTGCTGCTATCTCAATCATTCTCTAAATCTACTCGTCATAGGAAGTTCTACAGAGCCAGCCCTTTTTCATGCTAGATGTAGGGCCACCACCTGTAGGTCTTCATCATCACTGGACATACTGTGGAATCCTTAGGACTCATCACGTGTGTCTGCAAAACCTCGCAAGAGCATCCCAGGCCTTTTATGAGCACACAACTCAACCTCTCGAATATCATAGGATCTTTTGCATGCCATTGCACAACCTATCCACGACCACATAGTATCCATGTGATACTCATCATACATCAACCTGATGTACATCATCACATGATCATCCTAATCATCATCAACTCTACGAGCAAGCCATCAAGTAGGTACACCTCAGGACTGGTTACACTACCTCTACAAAACCTACAAGATCTCCCAAGACTGATTATATGCCAGTACAAAACCTGCCAAGACCATCCCAGGACTTATTACATGCATATGCAAAACCTATCAAGATCTCCCGAGACTGATTATATGTCACTGCAAAACCTGTCAAGAGCATCTCAGGACTTATTACATGCCTCTAGAAAACCTGTGTACCAAACTATCATATCAATGTCTTCAGATCACCACATAGTCCATGGAACACAACACAGATGCACACACACACATTCTCCAGTATGGGACGACTTTCCTACCACCATACGAGACCCAGTGTACCAACATGCGAGGACTTTCCTACTAGCATGTAAGACACAGCACTTACATCAACCGACATGGGAGGACTTTTCTACCACCATTCGAGAAAGGCTTAGCACTTACATCAATGACCATGGGAGGACCAACCTACCACCATGTTGGAATGGCACAGCACTTACATCAACAGCCATGGGATGACTTTCCTACCACCATGCCTGAATGGCCCCGGGACTTATGTCAATGGCCATGGGAGGACTTTCCTACCACGATGCCAGACTGGCCCTAGCACTTACATCTTCACCGTGGAAGGAATTTCGTACTACCATGTGAGAATAGCTCCAGCCCTTACATCCTACTATGGGAGGACTTTCCTACCACCATGTAGGAATGGCCCAGCCCTTACATCTTACCATGGGAGGACTTTCCTACCACCATGTAAGAATGGCTCAGCCCTTACATCTTACCATGGGAGGACTTTCCTACTACCATGTAAGAATGGCTTGGCCCTTACATCTACCAACATAGGAGGACTTTCCTACCACTATGCGAGAATGGCCCAGTGTGCATCTATCTCTTCGAACTCATCACCTCCTTCTGGAAGGCATCTCAATCTGAAGTACACCAAGTCTCCCTCTGAAGTATTCAAACTTCACTCTGGAAAGTGCCTTGGTCAACACATCAGCTATCTACTCGTCTGTCGCAACATACAGGAGCTTCACTGCTCCTCTCTGCACCATATCCCTGATATATTGGTACTTGATCTCAATGTGCTTCGACTTGTCATGGAACACTAGGTTCTCTGACAACTTCACACAACTCTAGTTGTCACAACATATAGAAGTAGCACTCAGCTGGAGATCAAACAAACGAGATAGTAGCTTCCTAAGCCATACTACCTCACAACTAGCTGAACAAGCTGTGACATACTCTACTTCAGCTGTACTCAGTGCCACATAGGACTGCTTCCTGCTAAACCAAGAGATCGCACTTGATCCCATACTAAAGCAGCACCCGGAAGTGCTCTTCCAATCAATGGCACTGCCTGCCCAATCCGAATCACATAACCCTCCAGGTTAAAATTTTGATTCACCTCATACTTGAGCCCATAATCCACTGTACCCTTCAGGTACCTCAAAATATGCTTTGCACCTATCAGGTGAACATGTCTTGGATTTTTCAAGTACTGGCTCAAGGTGTTCACCGCAAAGCAAATGTCTGGTCTTGTATTCATCAAGTACATCAAGGACCCAATCATCTAACGATACATCATCATAGCATCATTCTGATACATATTATCTGGAGCAACATCCTGAAGCTCATTATACACTGCATCCGCCTATTGAATACAATGTATATATAATCATACATGATCCACCTGATACATATACAGATACATACACATGATCCAACTGATCATATCCAGCATCCAACATGATGCATATACAAATACATATAATTGATCCAACTAATCATATCCCGCATCCAGCATGATGCATACATACATAAATGATCCAACTGATCATAACAAGCATCCAACATGATGCATATACATATACAGAGCAGTAACTGGAGCATCGTCCTGATGCTCATCATCCAGCACTTACATCCATAGCCATGTGAAGGATCCTCCTTCAACCATGCTTGGAATGGCTCCAACAAATGTCTTCATCACTTCTTCCTCGAAGTTTCATCGATTTGAAGAACACCAAGCAAGAAAGTTGTCTTGACATCCAACTGGTGTATCTTCCCTTTCATCACTTGCTTTGTATTTCTCTATGCTGCCAATTGCAGCATGCTTGATCTTATAGATCCACTTGGAAGTCACCATAGAATTCCCAAACATCATCCTTCATGATCGATGGATCATGGCATTCTTCCATTACTTCATCCCAGATCCTGGGAACTTCAATATCTTCAATATCTTCAATAGATAGCTTTGTTGTTGGAACAAATGTTGTAGTCCTTATTTTGTAGGTGATGGTATACAATCTTTCCTACAAGACAAGTTAAATTGCATGATTAGAAACATCTCATAATTTTCAGAACAAATTCTTACACATAAAGAAATATGTCATACACTCATGCAATTATCTTAGCCAATGCTTCAATACACCATTTGTCCATATCTTGTAACTTTCTAGATGCCTTCCAATCTCTACTAGAACATTGTTAAGGGTCTGCACAACTCCAAACATGTCAGCAAATACATTTCATTCTAGATAAGTAGCAATGGAATGTTGTGCAATGCCATAGGCCACTTACCTATGTATATTAGTAGTATATTGTTCATCAATGCAACTACTTTAATATGCATAATACACAACCTAATACTACGAACATCAGTATGTACATTATTGAATACTATTATTTAAATAATCAAATATGAGAGGAATGATAATTCAAATACTTATCTTTGTTTTTTTGTTGGGTTGACTCCCTCTCAGTCTTTGCTTCCTTTATGCAACTCCATTCTGATGTGGATTGTGAGAAGTGGTCAACTCCCTCTGAATATATGCATCCTTGCAGAAACTACTGAAGTGTGCTCCCTCTTGATCTTTGCTTCCTTGCAGGAACAACTGGAGTGTGCTCCCTCTTGATCTTTGCTTCCTGGATTTCTTGTCCTTGAACATATATCCATCCTTAATCACTATACATGCTTATTAGTATCATCATTGTGTTATCCTCAAGGTCTCATACATAATCACACATTCATTAGTATAATCTTAACACTATCAAAATACAATAATCTTAAACATGTATAGTCATGATCATTTCAAACACAGATAATAAACATTAGTATTCAAGGTTTCAGGGAAGAATTTTTTTACTCATGCATATTCTTATTTGATCATAGGACACTTCTGGTTAGTCAAATCATCAATCAAGATAAGAGACATAATATGCATAAACCCTTGATTACTTACATTTCTAACTTCATGAATACTCATTATCAACCATACAACAGTATAAGATCCTAACACAAGGTAAGATTCTAACTTGATATAGGAAAAACATACCTAGATTATTATGTTAGCTAGTTATGTCTAACATACCCGCATGATGTCTTCTGGTTATCTTCAATTACTTGTGCTAGTAACCTACATGTCTCATAAGTTAACCATTGTAGAACCAAGTTATAAATACCTCGTAAGTAGATCTTCTATGTGATCCATGGTAATGGATGAATCTTTGTCTTCATGTCACCATG
The DNA here is from genome assembly GCA_027924585.1 of Larix kaempferi. NCBI lineage: Eukaryota > Viridiplantae > Streptophyta > Pinopsida > Pinales > Pinaceae > Larix > Larix kaempferi. The sequence goes on along the minus strand of BSBM01000260.1, from coordinate 1,576,936 downwards.
ATCATATGTTCTTGAAGTAGAACATGATTTGTCTTTCTTGGTGTACCTTTTCATGTTAGTGAACAACATAAACCTCATACAACATCCAAATGCATTAGTACAATCATAAGTGTCAAAAACCCTAGTCAATGAATGCATTCATAATTTTTTTAAAGTGATTCGGCAAGTCTAATCAAGATTGTACTAACCGTAATGATATGAAGAAAATCATATCATAAACTTAACCATGAACAGAATACGAAACATACCTGTAAGTCATACCTGTCAAGATTTCTTGTAATATTCTTATGTAAGGCCTTAGCCTCATCTCCCTCTGAAACAGGAACTTCTTCACATATGCAGGTGACCAATCCATTCTCTTCTGGGATTAACCCAATCTGGTATACTTAGAATTTAAAAACTGCAAAGCTTCACCCCTCAAAATTGCCTTTTAGATTTCCAGATTCACTATGGAGGACCCTAAATTAGGGTTTGAGTTTCCCAGAGATTTACCCAACCAAAAGATTTGGTTCAAGGCTCTAAGATTCGATTTTTCTAAGGAGCTTCTAGCTGTGGTCACATATTTCCAAAATTCCAATTTTTGTAGAAGCCCTAATTTTTCATCTTTCCGATCAAAGTCCCGAACTAGGGTTTGATCAAGCCCGGCCTTCTGTCCAACCAAAAATTATGATATTGGTCTCTAAATTTCTATTTTGATGAGTAGCATCCAGCCATGGTCTCCGATTATGAAAATTCCAACTTTCTCCGAAACCCTAAATTCCAGAAGCCATGAATGAAGGTGCTCAAAAATAATTATGTTTTGATAGAGATATGTACTTGATTGTTTCTGGTGTAACTCCAAAATTTTCAATCCACAGGGTCTGAAAATTTTTCTTGTCATATCCGGACCTGTCAAATTTCCAACCCCATAGGTATGACCTCCAATGAATTCTCTAACAGAGAGTTATTCCAAGTGTTGCAACGTGACCTGTTTATGGGATAAAACATGAGAGCGAACTTGTACGGAGTGCCACGTGTCACTGTTTCCACTTCAACCTTTGAAAAGCGTACTTGTGAAAGTACAATCCATGATTTACCTTCCACGTTTTACTAAATTTCATTTGGAGCTTCCTAGCCCAAGTTATGACCTTTTTTCCAAGGTCACCTGTCTATGACTGAGATCTGGAAGAGCTAGAAACCCTATATTGTACAAATCATAACTCACAAAGTACAACGAATTAGAAATTTTCCTTTGGACACAGGGTACATGTGGATCTGATCTTTGACCTGTAAAGTTCTTAGATCCTGAAACCTCGCTGAAATATATTTATAGCGAAAGTGCTACGTTGAATGGTTTTTGCTATGTCAAGCCCTAGCTTCACAAGTGCACAATGTCTTCTTCTCAAGCTAGCTCTGATACCATGTTAGTTTTTCAGAATTTACTTCAATTTGATCTAGGATCTTAACTGAGAGAACAACATGTACAGCATATCAATCATGGACACAATAATGCAAGCACACAAGAGACACAGAGTTTTACTTGGGGAAAACAATAAAGGTGAAAAACCCCAATAACTTCCTCAGAGATAGATAGAGCAATGATACAACCCAAACATAAGAGATAGACTCTTAGCAACAACTCCTCCTCCTCCATAAGTGTGCCACTCTCTCATGAGTGCATGAGTAAGAAGTGAATGATCAAATAGAGTGCCTCCCGCACTCTATTTATACTTGACTTGACTTGCCTAATAACCTTTACTAGGTCGGCCTTAACTTAACCACATAACATAATGCTGACTGGGTCGACCCCCAATAGGGTGGTCTAATAAACCTTAGAATCACATGGCTGACCCCCAATAGGGTTGTCTAATAACCCTTTGACCCACATGACTTACACAGTACCGACCCCAACAAGGTGGTCTAATAACCCATCAAGTATAAGTTACGACACTTACAATATAAATGACGACACTTCCGTATAGAGGAATAATAACCTCTCTATAGGAATACAAACACTTCCGTATAGAGGAATAATACATCTCTATAGTAGTACAATAAATATATATCAAATACATTCCGAAGTTACATATACATCAGACACATTTCCGTCTCCTTCCACCTACATATTTTCAGTTTTTTTAATGTAATTAGAACATATACATCCAACCTATGATAAAATATTTAAATTTGTACATGACAATATTCAACATGTAATGATTTGTAAGTACTTATAATATAAATAGTATAAAGTGACCTGCTTTTTTAGCCAACTAGAAAACTGTTGGGTGTGGAGTCTCTGCAATAGAGCTTCATCTTTTTTGGTTTGGGTAAATGAGTTGAGAATCTCCATTTTGTGCATCCTAATTTGACAATTATGGACAGTAAAAATGGTTGTTAATGTGTTTTGATAAAATATGAATAAAAATAATTTGAAATGTCAAATACATTATTCTATCCATGGATTTGTGTTTTGTTAAACCACAAACAAACAAAATTTTGAATGTCAAACATGTTACTTACTTTATCCATGGATCAACTTCATTTGTGTGAAATAGAACCCACCTATGGGCTTGTTTCCAACTAATGTTATCCATTTCTGATGGAATTGAAGCAAATAATGGATTTCCATCAACAATTACTTCTTCAACTTCATCATCCCACACTTAATTTCGACCATGTGTGGTTCAAATAGCTTCCATACCTTTCAAGTATCCTCCACAAAACTTTATTGATTCCTCCACATTGTAGCTTTCAGCGATGCATCCTTCAGCCCTATTTTTGTTCTTAACATAACTCTTGTATACTTTCATACACCTACAAAAAGAGCATGTATTTTGTAAGTAATGTCAAAATCTTTGAATAAATTATTCTTCTTGTGGTTCTTGATAGCAAGTAAAGTTCCATGTACCTCTCAAAGGGGTACATCTATCTATTTGAAACCAGGCCACAATATCGAAGCTCACGTATCAAATGCACATTCAAATGCATCATTATATCGAAAAATGGAAGGAAGTACTTTTCAAGCAAGCACATTGTCTCCACGATATCATTTTCCAACTTGTCAAGGCTCTCTATTGAAACCGATTTTGCACAAATTTGCCTATAAAAGTAACAAAGCTTACAAAGCGTCTTTCAAACAGCAATTGGTAGCACATGGCGTAGAGCTACTGGGAGAATTTGTTGCATTAGAACATGTCAATCATGTGCTTTCATTCCATGGAACTTAAGCTCTTCCATAGATATATGATTTTTTGGATTAGAGCTATAACCATCTGGCACTTTTATTGTGAAAAGAACGTGACATAGGGTCTCTTTCTCTTTCTTTGAAAGAGTATGCGGTGCAGGTGGAAGGAATATTTTTTTTCCTTTAACTTCCGGCCATAGTTATTTTCTCAAACCCATTTTTTGCAAGTCATCTCATGATTTCTTTCCATCTTTGGACTTCCCTTTTATATCCAAACGAGTTCCAAAAATGCTTTCACACACATTCTTGTCCATATGCATTACATCTAAATTGTGACGTTGTAGGTATTTCTGCATTCCAACACATTGAGAATATTGGAAAATTATTTAATATGGAGGAAATCATAAACAATGAATTCAATGAATACATCTAAGCACAATGACATCATATAAGCATGCAATGTATAATAAATAGGAATGGTTGATGTCTCTACATACCTCCCAATATGGTAGATTGAATAGGATTGATTGTTTCTTCCACACCACAACATTAGTTTTTTCACCTTTTTCCTTATTTATTTTCCTTTTCTTTGATTCACTCTTCCCCCAAAATGTTTCATTTCCCCTTATTTCCTTAAAAATATATGACACTCTTACAACTGGAGGGGCATAACGAAGCTCCTCCTTCCCATTAAATGGTCCCTTCTGTGAGCGAAACTTATGATTTTGAGGAAGAAATCTCCTATGTCACATGTACACACATTTCTTGCTACAATTGAGGTACTCTGATTCTGTGTTCTTTCCACATATGGGGCATGCATTATAGCCTTTTGTTGTGCAACCAGCCATATTCCCATAAGCTGGAAAGTCATGAATCACCCACATAAGAATCGCCTTCATGTTAAAGCATGTGTTATTGTAAGCATCATATGTCCATACTCCTTGGTCCCATAATTCCTTCAGTTCATCTACCAAGGGTTCCAAATACGCATCAATGTCATTACCTGGTTGCTTGGGACCAGGTATTAACAATGTTAACATACAGAAATTCCTTTTTGTGGACAACCATGGTGGGAGGTTGTATGTAACCAAAACTACAGGACAAACACTGTATGTACTGCTCAAGTCTCCAAATGGATTAAATCCATCTGCTGCCATTGCAAGTCGTACATTGCGGGGTTCGCCTGAAAAACCAGGCCATCTTTCATCAATAGTTTTCCAGGCTGGGATATCAACAAGGTGGCGCATATGACCATCATTGCTTTCATTCTCATGATGCCACCTCATTTTTTATGACATGTCCGCAGAGCTAGAACAACAAATAAAATCTTTCATTTATATATAATAGTATCATATAATAACACTATGAAAAATGGTTAAGATAATACAAGAAGGTGAAATCTTGAATACAATTATGGTGTTGAAAATCATACCCATACATTCTCCTTAGCCTCGGTGCTATGGGGAAATATCTTAACACCTTTGCAGGAACACCTTGACACACCTTTTGAGATTGAGCATCCACCTTCCATCGAGATTTTCCACATGTTGGGAATTCGTCTTTACTTTCGTTACTTCCTCGATATAAAATGCAATCATTGGGACATGCATGTATCATATCATAGTTTAATCCCAATGATTTTATCAACTTTTTTGCAGCATATGCAGAATCTGGAAGTGTGTTATCTCTAGGAAGTGTATTTTTATGCATTTTTAACATTTGTCCAAAACTTCTATCAGACCATCCACTATTCACTTTGAGATTGTAATATTCCATGGTTGTTGATAGTTTTGTGAAATCAACACAACCAGGGTACAATGTAATCTTTGCATCTTCGATTAACTTCCTATATTCATTAACTTCATTTAGTACATTTGTTGATGCCAACCCCACATTATCACAACCTTCATTTAGGTTTTGATCAAGACATGGATAAGCATCATTCACCATATGAAGCACTTGATCACCAACAATGGTTGTATCATCATCCTTTTCGAGTGGATCATTACCATTCTGAAACGATGTTCCAGGCTCATCAACCTGATTATCGTAATGGAATTCTACATGTCCATAACCCTATTAACAAGAAAATTAAAATTCATGTCAGGTATTTTATGGTCTTTATCAAAATTAGAATGAATAGATATTAGTCAAATAGGGGCCTTTATCAATGCAAATTAGCTTACCAGTTGAGATGATATATGCTCTATAACTTCATGTGGCTCATTTTCAAAGCATTGCCTAGCCTCATCAATAACAGATGGAATCTAAAGGTGAGAGGAAAACATAATTAAGCACATATAAATATAATTTATATCTTTATTTTTTTTTCCTTGGAAAAAGTCGTAATTTTATTTCATAAAAAATGAACAAAGTCGTAATTTTTTTTTCCTTGGAAAAAGTTGTAATTTTATATCTTTATTGTAATACAAGTAAGTTTGAAACTAGATCAATTCATTTATTTCAAGATACCTGACTGTGAATGCTCTCTAAATGAAAATACCAAATTTTATATTGTTTTATTATTCCATCACAAATCAAGTGCTCGCGTATTTTATCAAATGTTTGTAAATTGACTATGCCACATTTATTACATGGACATTTTATGGACATATTATTCCTTGAATGCGCCTCGGCAAACTTTAAGAATTCCTCAACCCCATCTCTATATTCTTGTAGTGTCCTACACATAACCAATTTCCATTAAGTCACATAAATTTAATTGAGAACAAGTTAGTGCTGATACATTTTTTTGGTATATCATGATGAATAACCAAATATAGAAACTATACCTATTTTTCAAGTTCATCCAGTTTCTTTTGTCCATTTGATAATATGCTCCAATCTCCTTTGAAATTATGTCTACAATGAACTAAAAACGTTAGTTGATACTAAACCTCATATATATTGAAAACACACAACGTTGCACTAACAACTTGCGGTCAAACAATTGCATAAACCCAATTTTCTTATTAAGAGGTATCCTGATATATAAAAAACTCCCTAAACTGTTCAAATATTTGACTTAGATCTTCTGGAAATAATCTTTGTGGCTTAATGCAGTATTGTAATTGTCTCTTTAGATGTCAATTTGTAGAACCATTGAAATTCGAACCAAGATGGCATCTAACTTCTTATAAAGTAGAACCCATAAAGATTCTACCCAGACTCAAAACTAATTCATTCCAGGCAGCCCTTCAATGCAGAGTGTTCAACATCAGTCCTCTTCATACTGAGCGTAATTCCAATGTAGTCAGCACTCCACCTTAGATCTCAGTTCAACCTTAAAATTAAAATGTAGCCCAACAGAGAGTAACACAATTAACTAATTCATTTCCTCATTAGCTTGTATATTCACCAGAGTTCATCAATCACACAAACATATATGAAATCAGCACACAACATCATGGCAAATAATCCTTTTCCATTTATTACTTGGAAATTTGCAGACTAATAAACAAACTTTGACCTATCCTCTATTTTTTTTGCCTTGATTCTTACATTTTATAGCTAACCTCCTAACCATCATTTTTCAAGCCTCTCTCTCTAACCCCTAATGCTCATAGGCATACAAGATATACTTGGAAACATAACTTGTAGCTAAACAACAAACCTCATACATTTATGGAACTAACTCCTAAAGTTTTTGTAAAGTTCTTGTAATTGTAATTGTCACTATTATGTGAAAATAAATTGATTTTCATCCTTAACACTATTTAATAATGTATATCTATAGGCTTGGCCTAAGCCTGTAAGTTGAGTTGTTGTTTATACTTACATATGCAAAAATGGAAATCGGACACATGGGTCTTATTTGGAATCGTGTCACATATCCCATCCTCTTGTTGGTTCCTCCGAGTTCATTCTCATGTTACCCGGGGAGCGGATTTATTGCATACTTGTCGTAGAACAAATGAATCACTTTTTCTGCCTAGATTAAAGGATCTGTCGATTCTTTGAATCTTGACAGATCCTCCCTGAGCCTAAAGGAAAGAGGCCTACTAATCATATTAGTTCTCTCCTCCATTTCTATGTATTAGTGCTCCATTCTTGTTACTCTTTTTGACTTTTTTAACTTGCAAGAGAAATGGAAAAATATCATTTCACAATTCTTGTGGCCAATATAACAAACCCTTATATACGTTGTTGCATACAATAGAAGTCCAGGACACAATCAAACCAAGCCACAGCAGCTGCTACCTCATTAATCAGGACATAGAGTAACCCCAGCAGATGATGGTAAGGTAGATCAAACCTCAACAGTCCCTCCTTAGGCCACGACTCAGCAGATCATACCTCAAACAAACTCACATTAAAATTTTTTGACATACCATGAGGTCTTGACTCTTGTCCTTAAAACAAGGAGGGGTTCAATGTAAAATCTTGTAAATGTTCAATAGTTAGCAAGGTTAAACTAGAAGTTTCCAAGTGTGATGAGGTGTTAATGATGCATCATCCTTTAGGATAGAGCCAAAATCCTATTTAGGGAGGCATTTACAGACATAAAGAAAGGTCGTTAGGGTTAAATCATTAAATTGATTCTTCATATATACGATTGTAAGCCTACGGGCCACAACAAAGGTAGAGTAGATGTTGAATATTGTAACTTCTAAGAATATTATATTTGTACATTATTTATTCCGGAGATGTTCCATCCCTCCGAGGTGATTCTATTATGTATCCGGAGATGTTTATTCCTCCGAGGAGTTGTGGCAACTAGGGTTATTAGACCCACCATGTGGGGGTCGGCCCAGTCAGTTATAATAGGGTATTTAACCTAATGGTTAAATACGAGCCTACATGTACTTGTGTAAAATATATGTCAGAGTAGTGTATAAATAGAGGAGGTGTGTTCCTCATTTGACACACTCACACACTTGAAAAGAGGAGCACTTGTCTGGGAGATTTGCTAAGGAGGATTAGAAGGAGGGAGCACATCTTGTATTTTTGTTTATCATCTTATTGAGGAAAGCTTTGCTGGGTTTTCTACCCCATGAGGGTTTCCCAGGATAAATCTGTGTCTCTTGTGTTTATGCTATGCTTGTTGTTTCTTCAGTGATCCTATATATGCTATTATTGTGAAATGGAATGTAATGCTACTATTTTCTGTCTTAGCATATTGAGTTTTAACATGGTATCAGATCTAACCTGAAGGAAGACAAGGTATGGCACTTACGACACTTGCTTTACTTCCGACAATTTGAAGGTTAGGGTTTTACATAGCAAAAACCAGTCATCGTGGCACTTTCGCTATAAATCCATTTCTGCGAAGGTTCAGGGTCTGAAAAGTTTACAGGTTAAAGATAACATCCCCAGGTACCTTGTGTCCAAAGGGAACCCTCATATTCGTTGCACTTTATGAGTTATGATCAGTACAAGTTAGGGTTTCTGCCTCTTCCAGATCTCAGTCAAAATCAGGTGACCTTGGCAAAAGGGTCATAACTTGGGCTAGGAAGCTCCAAATGAAATTTCGTAAAAGGTTAAAGGTATTACACAGACTGTACTATCTCAAAAAAAGTTTTCAGAGGCCGAAGGTGAACCAGTGACACGTGGCACGCCGTACAAGTTCGCTCTCCTATTTTATCCCATAAACAGGTCACGTTGCGACACTTGGGAAAACTCTCTCTCAGAGAGTCCAATTGAGGTCAGACCTGTCAAGATGAAAAGATAACAAGGCGAGCTATCTTAGGAAAAAAATTTCAGAGGCCGAAGTTCAAATAGTGACACGTGGCACGCCGTACAAGTTCGCTCTCCTGTTTTATCCCATAAACAGGTAACGTTGTGACACTTGGCATAACTCTCTCTTAGAAAATCCAATTGAGGTGAGACCTGTCAGGATGGAAAGATGACAGGTCAGGATACTGCAGAAAAAGTTTTCAGACCCTGTGGAGCAAAAATTTCAGAGTTATAGCAGAAGCAATCAGGTGCATATTTCTGTCAAAACAGAATTATTTTTAGCACCTTTATTCATGGCTTCCGGAATTTAGGGTTTCGGAGAATGTTGGAATTTTTTGAAGTCTGTAACCATGGCTGGAAGCTCCTTAGAAAAATAAGAGTTTAGAGCCTTGGATCAAACCTTTTGATTGGATAGAAGGGTGGGCTTCATCAAACCCTAGTTCGGGTTCCTGTCCAAAAGATCCAAAAGTTTCGAAGGCAATTTTGAGGGGTCAAATTTTGGAGATTTCAAAATTGAAGAATGCTAGGTTGATCAGCTCAGAAAGACACATTCTTCCATCCATTCAGAAGTATGAAAGTCAAAGATTGAATTTTTAGGGTTTCTCTAGCAAACCCTAATCAAGCTCCAGATCAAGTTTCAGGGGAGTTGAGGCTAAGGCCTTAAATAAGAAGACTACAAAAAGTCTCGACAGGTATGACTTAAGGAGGTTCAGGTATGCCTTGAAATCTGATTCTTGATTAAGTTCATAATGTGTTTGTCTTCATGTTATTTATTAGTACAATCTTGATTAATGTTATTAATTGTCTTATCACCCTAGTAACAATATGAATGCTTGTGAATGATCGAAGACATTCATTGATTAGGGCTATATGATTGTACTTATGCATTATGGTGTTGTGTGAGGTTGATGTTGTCTGCTAACAAGACACAGGTACATTACAAAAGACAAATCAAGTTCCATGACCATGACAACATGAAGACAAAGACTCACGAGGTTTGTATGAATTTGTTATATTATGTTTAACCTGCGAGACATGCAGGTTCTAGCTCAAGATCTCTAAATCATTGAAGAGATTGTTTAGGTATGTTGTACATAACTAAGCAGGTATACTAATCCAGGTATGTTTTCCTATGTCATGTTAGAATCTTACCTTGTGTAAGTATACTTGGTATGATTGGTAAGTAATCAAGGGTTTATGCATATTATGTCTCTTATCTTGGTTGATGATTTAACTAACTAGATCAAACAAGAATATGCATGAGTAAAAGAAGACTTCCTTGAAACCCTGAATACTAATGATCATGACTGTACATATTCAAGATTATTTAGAATTAGAATGTTTTGATAATATTGAGAATATACTAATGAATGTATGTTTGTGTATGAGATCATGAGGATGACACTAGTGTACACTTGAGCATGCACAGTGGTACAGAATGAATAGAAGTTCAGAAGACATACAGAAGATCAAGCAGGAGGCAACCACACAAACATAAAAGATAATTATTTGAGTTGTTATTAGAAATAGTTAATGATATTGCTTGTATGCATATTTGTATTCCTAGAATATATCATGCTGAGTGTAAACATTCATAAAGCATTGAACAGTATACTACTAATATGCATATGATTGGTAAGTTGGACAAACATTCCATTGTTGCTTATCTAGAATGAAACCTCTTTGCTGACATGCTGAGAGCTATGCACACTCTCGATAGTATGTTCTGGTAGAGATGGAAGGCATCTAGATAGCCACTATATGCATACAGGATATGGGAAAGTGTTGTGCCAAATTATTGGTCAAAATAGTTGCATAACTATGTAAATGATATCTGTATGCATAATAGGTTATCATGTCAAATATGATTTGATGATTATGAAGTATTACTAATCATGTACTTAATTTTGATTTGTAGGAAAGATCATGATGAATGATGAACTCTGAACAAGCGATGGATGTTCAACAAAAGATTTACAAATCAAACACACTATAGAAAGCTTGTGGTTAAGAGATTCTCTTAGAAAGAGGAAGAGAATCATGATGAGATGTTTTGCTCCAAGGGACTAGATAAGACCATTCTCTTAATAATGTAATCAGGTTTTGTATGGGTTCCCAGGATCGGTAGTCAATTGATGAGCTTAATGATCATCATGGATGATGTGGATCTCAACCTTTGCTACAAGGTTGAATATGGGTTCTATGCACATATGACATGGATGCAAGAAGGAACTCACCACAGAGTTTGAATGATTTTGAGGCTCATATTAGTAGACCCATCTGATGAGAGATGGCACAGATAGATATGCAGAAGATCACTCAATGCTAAGTGTGAATAATGGATAATTGACAGCTTCATGACAAAGCTTGGGCTTTACCAGAAGTAAAGCTGTTCCTAACCTTTACCTTAAGGTTGTGGATGATGAACCTATCATTCCATTATTGTATGACAATGATCTCTTTCTGACAAGGAATGAGAAACAGGTCATGAAAATGGCTGCAGAAATGAAAATGAAAGATCTCGGATTAATGCACTACTTCTTAGGTCTAGAAGTATGGCAAGATCCAAAAGGAATCTTTTAATTCAAGGTAAGTATGCTGTGAAGTTTCTAAAAAGATTTGATATGTTGGAGTATAAAGCCATGGCCACTCCCATGGACTCCAACTTGAAGTTGTTAGTTAATGACTCATCGTATTTAGTATAGACAAATTATTGGGTCATTGATGTATTTAACAAATACTAGGCTAGATATATGCTTTGTTGCAAATACCCTAAGTCAGTATCTAGTAGAACCTAGAAAGGTTCACTTAATAACTACAAAGCATGTAGTGAGGTACCTAAAAGGTACATTAGATTTTGGTCTATATTATCTTGGAGGTCATGAACTCCGTTTACATGGTTACTCAGATTCTGATTGGGCAGGAAGTGCCTCAGACAGAAAGAGTACATCAGGTGGATGTTATAGTCTTGAATCTGCCATGATCTCATGGTTCAACAAGGAACATTCTAGTGTGGCTCTCAGTACAGCTGAAGCAGAATATATATATAGCTGTCTGCTCTGCTAGCTATGAAGCAGTGTGGCTTCAGAAGCTATTATATGGAGTGTTTGACTTAGAAATGAATTCCACTATGATTATGTGTGACATTCAAAACTGCATCAAGATAGAAAATCTTGTATTCCACGATAAGCCAAAAACACATAGAGATCCGATACTTCTATATACGAGATATGGTGCAGAGAGGACCTATCAAGCTCGAGTATATAAGCAGTGAGGATCAGATTGCTAATATCTTGACTAAACCTCTGTCTCGAGTAAAATTTGAATACTTCCGAGACAAGCTTAGTATAGTCCAGAAGGACCCTCCTCGAAAGGGGGAGTAGCATAGTATCTGATAACAAGTCTGTCTCATCAATGATGAGGTTACGTATTTACTGCACCTAGTTACTTAGAATTATTTAGATTTAGGAATCTTATATTTTTTTCTTTTGATGATAGATGTATACATGCTTTTGATGATAGATGTTATGCATGTTCTGATGATGAGGATACATGTTTTGATGATGAGGATACATGTTTTGTTATACAAGTTTTGATGATGAGGATACATGTTTTGATGATGAGGATACATGATTGACACATGTTTTGATGAAGTCCTTGGTGGACTTGAGGGGATTGGATCATCCCTGGACTTCAGTCCTAAAGAGAGCCGTAGACGTATGTCTTCGAGAATGAAGTCCTTGGTGGACTTGAGGGGATTGGATCATCCCTGGACTTCAGTCCTAAAGAGAGCCATAGACGTATGTCTTCGAGAATGAAGTCCTTGGTGGACTTGAGGGGATTGGATCATCCCTGGACTTCAGTCCTAAAGAGAGCCGTAGACGTATGTCTTTGAGAATGAAGTCCTTGGTGGACTTGAGGGGATTGGATCATCCCTGGACTTCAGTCCTAAAGAGAGCCGTAGACGTATGTCTTCGAGAATGAATTCCTTGGTGGACTTGAGGGGATTGGATCATCCCTGGACTTCAGTCCTAAAGAGAGCCGTAGACGTATGTCTTCGAGAATGAAGTCCTTGGTGGACTTGAGGGGATTGGATCATCCCTGGACTTCAGTCCTAAAGAGAGCCGTAGACGTATGTCTTCGAGAATGAAGTCCTTGGTGGACTTGAGGGGAATGGATCATCCCTGGACTTCAGTCCTAAAGAGAGCCATAGACGTATGTCTTCGAGAATGAAGTCCTTGGTGGACTTGAGGGGATTGGATCATCCCTGGACTTCAGTCCTAAAGAGAGCCGTAGACGTATGTCTTCGAGAATGAAGTCCTTGGTGGACTTGAGGGGATTGGATCATCCCTGGACTTCAATCCTAAAGAGAGCCGTAGACGTATGTCTTCAAGAATGAAGTCCTTGGTGGACTTGAGGGGATTGGATCATCCCTGGACTTCAGTCCTAAAGAGATCCTTAGACGTATGTCTTCGAGAATGAAGTCCTTGGTGGACTTGAGGGGATTGGATCATCCCTGGACTTCAGTCCTAAAGAGAGCCTTAGACGTATGTCTTCGAGAATGAAGTCCTTGGTGGACTTGAGGGTATTGGATCATCCCTGGAATTCAGTCCTAAAGAGATTCGTAGACGTATGTCTCCGAGAACAAAATCCTGAATAAACAGGTAAGGGGATTGGATCGTCCTCGGAATTTAGTCCTTTGAATTGAGCCGTAGACATGATCTCTCCGAGAACTAAATCCTGAATGAACAGGTAAGGGGATTGGATCGTCCTCGGACTATGGTCCTTTGAATTGAGCCGTAGACATGAGGTCTCCAAGAATTGAATGATAGGACTGGATCGTCCCTGGACTTCGGTTCAAAAGGTACATGATAGGACTGGATCGTCCCTAGACTTCGGTTCAAAAGGTACATGATAGGACTGGATCGTCCCTGGACTTCGGTTCAAATGCTACATGATAGGATTGGATCGTCCCTGGACCTCGGTTCAAAATGTACATGACAAATCCTAGAATTGTTCTAGGTTACATCCAGCATGAAACAGGGCTGGCTCTGTAGATATGATACATCCAGCATGAAATAGGGCTGGCTCTGTAGATGTGATACATCCAACATGAAACAGGGCTGGCTCTGTAGATATGATACATCCAGCATGAAACAGGGTTGGCTCTGTAGATGTGATACATCCAGCATGAAACAGGGCTGGCTCTATAGATGTGATACATCCAGCATGAAACAGCGCTGGCTCTGTAGATATGATACATCCAGCATGAAACAGGGCTGGCTCTGTAGATGTGATACATCCAGCATGAAACAGGGCTGGCTTTGTAGATGTGATACATCCAGCATGAAACAGGGCTGGCTCTGTAGATGTGATACATCCAGCATGAAACAGGGCTGGCTCTGTAGATGTGATACATCCAGCATGAAACAGGGCTGGCTCTATAGATGTGATACATCCAGCATGAAACAGGGCTGGCTTTGTAGATGTGACACATCTAGTATGAAAAAGGACTGGCTCTGTGGCGGTAAATCCTAGATCTGATCTAGGTCACATCCAGTATGAAAAAGGACTGGCACTGTCGTTGGGATTGGATTGTCCCTAGACATGAGACTTGTCTTAAAGAGATAAGCATTGATCATCCTGGAACTTGATCTGGATTGCATCATCCATGGACCTATGTTCTAAAGAAAGCAGGATTGATCATCCTGTAATATGATCGTGTGATGACGATGCTGACGATCGTGTGATGACAATGCTGATCGTATGACGATGCTGCCGATCGTGTGATGACGATGTTGATCGTATGATGACGATGCTGTCGATCGTGTGATGACGATGTTGATCGTATGATGACGATGCTATTGATCGTGTGATGACGATGCTGATCGTATGATGATGATGATGATCGTATGATGACGATGTTGCTGATCGTGTGATGACGATGCCGATGATCATGTGATGACGATGCTGATGATCGTGTGATGACGATGCTGATGATCATGTGATGATGATGCTGATGATCGTGTGATGACGATGCTGATGATCGTGTGATCGTGTGATGATGATGATGATGATGACGATGCTGATGATCGAGTAATATCAACTCTGATGATGTTGATGTTCTAGTAACTAGTTGAGTTACTGATGATGATGAATTGAAGAAAGCTTCCGATGATATATAGATGATGTATTCAATGACTCCTTGCTCCTGCAGATGTTGTTATAATATCCTTCTCGTTAAGGGGGAGTGTTGAATATTGTAACTTCTAGGAATATTATATTTGTACATTATTTATTCCAGAGATGTTCCATCCCTCCAAGGTGATTCTATTATGTATCCAGAGATGTTTATTCCTCCGAGGAGTTGTGGAAACTAGGGTTATTAGACCCACCATGTGGGGGTCGGCCCAGTCAGTTATAATAGGGTATTTAACCTAATGGTTAAATACGAGCCTACATGTACTTGTGTAAAATATATGTCAGAGTAGTGTATAAATAGAGGAGGTGTGTTCCTCATTTGACACACTCACACACTTGAAAAGAGGAGCACTTGTCTGGGAGATTTGCTAAGGAGGATTAGAAGGAGGGAGCACATCTTGTATTTTGGTTTATCATCTTATTGAGGAAAGCTTTGCTGGGTTTTCTACCCCATGAGGGTTTCCCAGGATAAATCTGTGTCTCTTGTGTTTATGCTATGCTTGTTGTTTCTTCAGTGATCCTGTATATGCTATTATTGTGAAATGGAATGTAATGCTGCTATTTTCTATCTTAGCATATTGAATTTTAACAGTAGAGGTGAGGTAGAGGCAGAGAGGATAGGAAAATAGAGAGGAGAGGACTAGGGTAGAATACTCCCATATTGTGTAATCACGTCACGAAATTCTGAGTAATTGAATTTGATTAATGAAAGCATTTTATATGCATATGGACTTGTGAATATCTCTTTCTACATATTTTTTATGAAGTTCATTGTCTCTATTGAATGTGAATGGCGTCCTGCTGAAAACATAAAGTCATTTACTCTGGAATTTGTATGTAATTCCTACAGCAAAAAATGAGTACATAGGCTTTGTTAATTGGCTGACTTCCTGATAGTAAGCAGCTATAGGAATATGTGATTTCTGTGAAGTATTTAGAATTGGAAGATCCTTCTGAAAACTGACTCGATGTGATTGTTTATCACTCGAGTGTCCTTATGTTATGAGATCTCAGGTTATGCAAATCGGAAGGAAGTGAAGCGATTGAAATTGGAATATCAAGTTACTTCAATTAGATTGTTTAAAGTACATTCTGCATAAAAACCTAACCCTAACCAGAATTTAACAGAATAAATACTGTCACTGAAGGTAAAATATTGGAGATTTTAGCATTTGTTTAACATTTTTATACAGAGATTGAGTTACGGAATTGATAGCCAGGTTCCATATTTCAGGGTTAGGGTTTGAATATTTGGAAGTGTGTTGAAGGGTAGTAGTTATTTTTTTCCACTTGTTCATGAAAAACTAAGGTTCTCAAATGTAGAAACAAACACTGAAGAAATGAATGTTGGCATGGAGGAAAAATCGTGGCAAATTGTCATTGTGCACAAATTTGAATACCCAGGTATACTCTGTTTGGGAATCGAACTCCATTTTAGATTCCATTTGTGTATGGGCAGCAGTATATCATGGCCCAGTTGTAATCATATTATTAAATGGAAAACGCCATTATGAACAAAGAAATTGAATTTATACTCAAGGTAAGAGTTCAGGAATTTGGGGAAGTGTTTTTTGTTGAAATTGCAAGTGGTTCCTACATCAGAAATAAAAAGAAGAGCTGCATGGATAGCGTTGGAACCTGATTTCCGCAGTTCGTCTCACTCCCTTTCCTTATGATCGGAACCTATGTCTATCTCTCCATTCGCAGTTCAACCCATCAACATTTCATTGTGATTTTTTGTCTATCTCTCCATGTGTGTGGTTTAAGCGAGAGCAAATCATTCCCACCCTAATTTCATCTGCACCAAAATTCAAAAATTGAATTTTTTAGTCTTTGAAAATGGTATCTTTTGAATCTTTGAAAATGGTATAAAATTGAATCTTTTTAATCTTTAAAAATGGTATAAAATTGAACCTTTCGAATCTTTGAAAATGCAGGCATCGTTTCTTGATGTAATTTAATTTACGATATACAAAGTGACAAAGTGTTACCATTATTGCAGTTTATTATTTAAATATTATTATCCGCAAAATCAAGAGTCATGCATTACTTCACAATATCTCAGCTTGCCATAAACCCTAGGTGAAGGCATACCTGGTTGGAGACCATGCGTTACACATCAAAGAATACCCGAGTATAATTGCTCTACTACAGAAGGATAGTGAGCTAGAGAATAACGAACCCCAATCATATACACAAGAGGAACACCAAGTTGATAGAACATGATGAGAACATGACTCTCTCATATATATTATAGAGGTCTAGGGGTATAAAGCCTCCAATAAGTATATGATCCCACACAAGACTGACTTAACCAACGAGTTAAGTTAGGGGTCACACATCATGACCAATACTCCAATGTTAGGTGATCAGGGGCTAGCAACCACATAAGGACTTATCTATACATATGACACATGGAACACCCATCAAGGAAACCAACTCAGTCCACCATCCTTAAGTACTACTACCACCATCAAGGGATGAAAACGGTGAGGGCCAACTATTTGCTAAGGGATCCATCCCCTGGCTCAGTGGCATTGGAAAATGCTACTGTCTCTCTAACTAATCCTCTCACTTTTGTTTCTAGTATTAAAACGTAGATCCACTCTCTGTTTCATGACAACCCTGCGATGGGTGGGCCACACCCTCTTGTGAATGTGTATTCGGCTATAATGACAAACAACATTATAATATAGGTGGTTCTTTCAAAGCTCATATTAATGCAAAACAACATGCTTACGTTCCAACTTCATCCCTAGATATGATGGTAGCTATAGAAACAGTAAGCAAATTATAGGATCACATGTTTATAGAAAATGCACAACTACATAGCATGTATCATGGGAAGCCCTCATGGGGGAGAAAACCCAATTACAACCTTTCACTGTGATAGAATCCGTAAAATCAGGAGTCATGCATGACTTCGCAATGTCTCAGCTTTCCATAAACCTTAGGCGAAGGCATACCTGGTGGGAGACCATGCGTTACACATCAAATAATACCCGATTATAATTACTCTACTACAGAAGGATAGTGAGCTAGAGAATAAGGAACCCCAATGATACACATAAGAGGAAGACCAAGTTGATAGAACATGATGAGAACATGACTCTCTCATATATATTAAAGAGGTCTAGGGGTATAAAGCTTCCAATAAGTATATGATCCCACACAAGACAGACTTAACCAACGAGTTAAGTTAGGGGTCACACATCATGACCAATACTCCAATGTTAGGTGATCAGGTGCTTGCAACTACATAACGACTTCTCTATACCTATTGCACATGGAACACCCATCAAGGAAACCAACTCAATCCACCATCATTAAGTACTGCTACCACCATCAAGGGATAAAAAGGGTGAGGGACAACTATTTGCTAAGCGATCCATCCCCTGGCTCAGTGTCATTTGAAAATGCTACCGTCTCTCTGACTAGTCCTGTCACTTTTGTTTCTAGTATTAAAACGCAGATGCACTCTCCGTTTCATGACAACCCTACAATGGGTGGGCCGCACCCTCCTGTGAATGTGTATTCGGCTATAATGACAAACAACATTATAATATAGGTGGTTCTTTCAAAGCTATATTAATGCAAAACAACATGCTTACATTCCAACTTCATCCCTATATATGATGGTACCTATAGAAACAGTAAGCAAATTATAGGATCACATGTTTATAGAAAATGCACAACTACACAACATGTATCATGGAAAGCCCTCGTGGGGGGAAAAACCAATTACAACCTTTCACTGTGATAAAATCCGCAAAATCAAGAGTCATGCATGACTTCACAGTGTCTCAACTTTCCAAAAACCCTAGGCGAAGGCATACCTGGTGGGAGACCATATGTTACACATCAAAGAATACCCGAGTATAACTGCTCCACTTCAGAAGGATAGTGGGCTAGAGAATAATGAACCCCAATCATACACACAAGTGGAAGACCAAGTTGATAGAACATGATGAGAACATGAGTCTCTCATATATATTATAGAGGTCTAGGGGTACATGGAACACCCATCAAGGAAACCAACTCAATCCACCATCATTAAGTAATTCTACCACCATCAAGGGATAAAATAGGTGAGGGCCAACTATTTGCTAAGGGATCCATCCCCTAGCTCGGTGGCATTGGAAAATGCTACCGTCTCTCTGACTAGTCCTCTCACCGGCGTTTGAAAATGCACAACTACACAACATGGCTACTAGCCATTAATGTGTCCTCATTGACAAGGAGTGGGAATAGTTAGGGGCTCTAACCACTATATCGACATCGATAGGGAGTGGGGTTGATCATCACATAACAACACAATTGCTATAATGTCCACCCACTCTTCTAGTGCAAGAAGAGACACACCATTCTACTAGTCCATGGAGAATATTGTATCATTGATCCCGCAAACATAAAAAATAATGAGTTTGAGGAATGCATCCATATTATGGTTCATTTGATTCAGGCCACCTATGTGGTTACAATAGTCTAATAGTAGGTGAAAACACCAAGGTTAAAATGCATGATTTTGTTTGGTATTTGTAAAGGTGTTAATTCCTCAACATGAAGTCATATTAATGGATAGGGTAATTTTAGAATAGTGATAATTGCAATCCATGATAAGAACCTTGGATCACAAATTTTGGTTTGATCTTATCTTAGGCATCACTCATGATGTTTGATCAAGGAAGCAAATCACTAGCATGGATGAGGGTGAGAATTTACTCAAGAGACCTTTCGCATTACTAACAGAAAATTTCCACATATTTAGAGGAACTTTTGCATATTTGAAGGCATACCTCACCATTGAGGTTCATATATATGTTTTTAAATGTCTTTGCTTAGATGGTATACTAGGTCTTGGCACCTCTTTTATGGTGTGAGAATGTGTTGTAGGCAATGAAGTTTAAGTAGGTCCATTTCAACTTTATTTAATTGTTGCATTAGTTTTTGTAGGAGAAGGGTTAACATTAATAGAAAACCAATGCATTACACTCACCATTCCAGACTTTTTTTCACACCATTAGTTTGATTGAGAAATTATATTGTTTGACTTATAATGATTTTACTCTTGTACATGTGAAGATGTTAACTTTATGTTTTTTCAAATCCATATGCTTTCCTTCTAGTTGTGCATTTTTTAGTGGATTGTGTATCTTCTATAATCATGACTACCTCTTAAAATTTTAAGGATCCATACTTAAAAATGTATAAGTCTTGGCAAATCCAACCAATTCTTAAATTCTAACTATAAAATATTTGGTGATACTTTTTAAGTTTTTTTTTAATTTATAAGTATTTTATGTACTTTATATAATAATTTGGAGAAAATAGCAACATCTGTAAATGAAAATAGGAACATCTATTGTCAAGAAAAGAATGTTTGGATTTGTATTTCCCTCCATTGTTTTTAGCATTTAGATTTCCCTCCAAATTTTTATTCATTTTGTAATATATATAGGAACAAAGATCATATGTATTCAACAATATTTTAATTGAAAACATTTTTTGCTTGGCGTTGAAGTTAAAAAGCTATGAAGACTAGAGGAAATGAGAAGCAAACTCTCTTACAACAGGCAATCTTAACCCATGGAAACAAAAAGAGGTACCATTGCCTTGTACTATTGTTTGTACGATATTGCTCATACTATTGTTTTGTCTTTATTGTCCCTTTGTACTATATTGCTCATACTATTGTTTTGTCCTTATTTGCCATTGTTTTTTCCTTATTGTCCCTTTCAGTCTAGATGAATTATGATGAGTATTTCAAAATTTAATAGTATTTTAAAATCATATTTGCAAATGACATTTACCGTGGATAATTGGCCTTTTGCAAAGACATTTTTTGTTATCTTGTTAGTTGTTTTTGTCCATTCATGAACTAGATATTAAAATACATTACATCATCAAACTGTGGATTTGAAATAAGTAGGCCAACATGTGGTGCCACCAGCCGTTTCCACCCTTGTTGATGCAGGAGATGGTCAGACCTGCTCCATTCCCTAATCTCGTAGTATTAGAATAGGGTTACCAGAATTTTCCAGATGTATTGTTACTGGAAATCCACTTACTCACAAATCCAAACAAAAAATGTAGATTCGCTCTTTCCAAAAGTTATAGAGGTCTTATAAACACCTGAGTCAGTCTCTCCAACATCTAGTTAGCAAAAATCATAGAATTTCTTCAAGGAAAAATATTGGAATCTAAACCGGAAGTAAATAGTGAGATTTATAGATTCTAAACCAGTTAAGCAAATTTATATCAAAATTCTCATAACCCCACCTCACATCTACTCAATATTTAGATCTGTGCAGCATAATTTCCAAACACTCTTCATGAATTAGTAGTCCACAAGAACATGTTTTGTGGTTTCAGCATTCTGCATACATAGACAACATCTGCTGGGATCAATCCAGCCTTTTTTAAAAATATTTTCCCATGTCCTGAGATGCCCCTATTGGCAATATGGCAGTTATGTCCTTAGAATCGCAAACCCTGAAGTCACTCTTGGTTTCTGATGAACATAACTTTGTGATCAAACAATAGAGGTGACCAGGTCCCGGTATCTGATCTTGTGGGCAAGATAGTTGCTTTGTTCTTCTGTGACAAGTTTTTCTCCACCGTTACTGCAAATCTTATAAAGATGGAGATATTAATAAGAAGAATCCAGAAGATTAAAGAAGATCATGCCCAAGTTTTGGGAGAAAGGAAGCCCGTAGAAAACCCAAGCATGCAGTTTTGAATGAAATGAAACCTACAGGATTGAAGTTAATTTATGAATTAACTGACTAGTTAATTAATTAATTAGTTCATTAAAACAGATATTTGAAAGGGTGTGAAGCCAGCAAACCTGGAAGATGTCTAGTAAGATTTTAATTGGTTAAATAATCAAAATCTGCAAAAGACAGAAATATGAATTAAAAGGTTTAATAATAGAAGATTCAATGAAGCATGTGAAGATTACACATCAAAGAATACCCGGAAAATCTAAATAGAAGGAGAGTGTGTCTTGGAGTCATAAGTTGCAGTACAGCATCCTGAGCAGTCCAAGATGCAATAGCATCCTGAACCAGTTAATAACATTAGATTTCATATATTTTGCCTGTAAAACTTTTGACCACAGAGTATTCCCAAAAAGCACCCTCTATATTTTAGTATACATTGTTAGACATTTTGTTATGAATGAGTTAAAGATATTTGTATAATGTTCATAAATACTATTTAATTTTCAAGATTGTGTTAGTTGGCTTGTTTCAACGATGTGTTAAATATAAATGATTTTTTTTGTTATGCAGTTTATTTGCGGGTGTCCATATCAAAGTAAGACATTTTTTTGTTTTGTTTGGGATTTCAATAACTTCAATATTTTTTTAACAATTACTGTCCTTTCTTTTATACCTTAAAAATTGTCTAACTTTCTTTGAGCACAAGTTGCAATCCATATTTGTAGGGAGCTAACAGGATTAAATTAAGACATTGCAATACATCACTTTTAACAAATTCAGGGTGCATTACCAAAAGAAATGACAATGTTATATGTGGCACAACTTCAGGTAAATATTTTAAACATGATGGTAACTTATTATTTATTTTTTAATTAATAAACAATTATATTAAAAAAATTCATAATATACTTGACCATGGGCTCTAAGATGGGAAACAAATTCCAACAAAATATAGCATGGGGATCCACTGTCCCATTACAAAGTGAATCTACTTGATATAGTGTCGACAACAATTCTAATGCACATACTCTTGAGAAAGATGTGAAAGAACCACTGGAAGGTATGATAATTTCTAAACATTTTTTTTCCTATACAAGTATTTCAATATTTCATATTAACAATTTCATATTGTCATTGTCTCAAGAGGGGTACTGGTTTGTTTTTCCAGAAAATTTTCAACAGGAACCACCACGACAAGATCATGTTTTGGAGGAGGAACCACCACAACAAGAGCATGTTTTGTATCAGGATCCACCACAACAAGAGCATGGTTTAGAATATGCAAATGCATCTACCCAAGCTAGTACTGCAATAAATGTGAAAATAAGGAGTAGAGGACCAACAAAATGTCTCTTTGGAACCACTATAGAGGGCATTGCATTGCCTAAAATTCAATTTAATGAGAGGGGCCAGCCTATTGGTCCACATTCAGAGAAATTCTCCTCATTTTTAGGTGTTCTTGCAAGGGAAATTCTAGGAATCAAGCACATGGAATGGAAAAAAGTGTATGAAGTGCAAAAGAAAGACATGTGGAGTGCAATCAATGTGAGCATCAACTTATTCTAAACTTTATATATTGATGCATATTGAGCTTGTGTGTGATAGGTTTAGTTTCAAATAACGTTTGTATCTAATAATGGATTGTTTATCTATTATAGCGTACCTACCAAATAGATCCGTCAACAGAGCAATGGTGTCATAAAGCAATATCTCAACGCTTGAGAACCTATAGATATAATTTGTATAAGAAATACTATTTGAAATACGAAACAGATGAGGAGAGGATTGCAAACCTTCCTATTGGAGTAAATGAAACTGATTGGATTGAATTTGTTAGATTATGATCTGATCCTAAATTCAAGGTAAAAATGAAAGATAGATTTGAATGCTACCATCTTTGATTTTGAATCCTCCCATACAATCAACTATAATCTTAGCATCTATTTTTTTATTGAGTTGCAGGAGAGGTCAAAAACAAATAAGGAAAATAGTGCAATAGAACAAGAGACCCACACTTCTGGCTGTAGAGGTTACTTTAGGGTTGAAGATGACCTCGTAAGTTGCAACAAATTCTATTATTTGTTCACAATTAACAACTTTAAATATAGTTAACTAGATTGATGTATTTATTGATAGTAGAATCAATCTCATGGTCCAAGTGATAATCCTATAACTAGGGTTGATGTGTGGATGAAATGCCATTAAAAGAAGGATGGCACTCCAATGTCATCATTCATTGCGGAGAAAATAGTAAGTTCCAAACCTATTCTTGTATCATTTTTTTTTTTTTAGAGTTAATGATGTTTCTTATATGAGTTTGTTGAAATGTTTTCATTGCTAGAATCAAATTGAATCAGCACAAAATGAGTCAGTGTCTCCTGCATATGCTACAAAGAAAGATGCCCTTGCTATAGTTTTGGGGCCTAAGAGGAGGGGTCGTGTATGTGGGGTTGGATTCAGAGTCACTCCAACTATATTATTTGGAAATGAGCGTTCCTACAAGAAGGAATTTCATAATACTAAAGAGAAATTAAGAGAAAAAGACAAGGAACTCGGAAGATTGAAAAAAGTTGTTGAAGAATTAATGGAATGGAAAGCTGCCATGGAGGTGAGGAAAGAAAGTGGCAGAGTTGTTCCAAAATCCAACAATGTAAGGATTGCATGTGTAGACTTTAATTTTTTATGTAGGCCATCTTTGAAGTTGGGGATTTCAAAATCATAATGCTAACATGAACATGATCGTATTGTTGTAGGGTGTGTAATATATGAATTATTGTTTTTGCATCCTAACCCTTTATCTTCTGATTTCATGATATCTAATGCAAACTATTATATTGGCAAAGTAATATTGCCATGTTAGACGTTGAACCAAATCGAGGATCTCCACAACTGTCACCTCTTAATCCAGTCACCCCAATCCATGTAGTTTTTTAAACCAACTCTTATTTTTTCCATTTTTATTTTCCATTCTTTGAAAATCACTCACAAGTATTTATTTTTTAGGAGAGTCTCTAGAATAATCCTGGTCAAGGTTCATTGGAAAAAAATACAATGGCTCCTAGACCATCTAATACATTTCATATTCCAAAGTCAATGGTGAGTTTTGAAACTATTTAATATTTACTGCAATGTTATAATCTTTATTTCACTATATCTTACAAGTATTTATTTACTAACAGGCTTCTCTGAGTCCTCATCATGCTTTTCCAAAACAAACTCCTTTGACTTCGGGAGAACATAATCATGACCCAATTGGAAAATCAATACAACAGGTAAGTTCTAAGCCTCTTTATTTCTATATTTAATATTCCATTCTTATTCCAAGGAATCTCACGGGAATTTGTTTATTGGTAGGTTCAACTGCAATTACCATCTTCAGATGCGGGATTGAATGGAAAAAAATGTTTACTAACATATTTTAATGGTCAATTGAAGCTTGCAAAGGGTTACGTCAAAAGAATTGAACCAAACTTTGTCATGCCTAATGGGGAAAAATTAGGTGAGGGATATTATCTTGTGTGCCCAAAATCAATTCTGGTTGATCCTGATTACAAAATCAAGCTTAAGCATAGAAGTAATCAATGCAAGTATTTAGAGGATGCAATTAACAATTTTATACCTTGGAAAAGCAATGAAATTGAATTGATCAAAGATTGAGAAGAATGTGATCTCGGAGTAAAAAACAGGAGGATGGGCTAGGTGTTAGGATTCCAAATAAGACCCATGTGTCTGATTTCCATTTGTGGATATGTAATTATAAACAACAACTCAACTTACAGGCTTAGGCCAAGCTTGTAGACAATCATGGACAAGCATGGCAAGGAAGCTGGAGGATAAAGACATGGCAAAGGTGAAATGGAGGATTGATGACAGAGAATTCACTTTTGGAGAAGCCCAAGCAGTGTCTGATTTTGATAATTCCACAAGTACTGGTATATCTCCCTCTCGCAAAAGTCATGTCTGATACAAATAACTATCTTCACAGAGATACATTAAAAAGGGCAGTGACTGCAACTATAACCTTTTCAACATTATTTCAAGTTTATGAAAAAAAATGGATCTGTAAGAGGTTGTAGGACTGATTACTTTGCAATCAATGCTAATAGTTTCATGTCCAACACATAGTCCTAGTGAACATGGCCCTTCTATATCTAGTTGTAACAAAACAAGTATAGTTCAGTTGGTGCATTTACATGAAATAAAAGGTCGAATTTTTTCCTAAAATCACCATAAAAATCCTCCACAACACCCCTATAATCCCCACAACTAGATGGTAATCTTGTTAAACCCATAATAATATGTAAAAATTATAAATAAATTTAAAACCCAAATATGAAAACATCAAAATTGCATTCACACATTTGTAATTTTTATCCCAACGAATACACCTTCAAAACCAAGCAAAAAGAATTGAAAACTTATCATGAAGACACCCACATCCCACATACAAAATCCTATATGCATCAAAATATCTCTTGGGCTTATCCATTTACTTATAAATGTTGGTCTAAAAACACTAAACAAGACAGTCATCAGATCCCATGCGAAAGCAACTAAAAACAATCATGATATCCACAAACATGTATAGATTATGCTTAAAACATGATTCGATGAACTAAATCAACGAAACACAATGTAACTTACTAATTTTTTCTATTGTTACATGTGTTTAAACCAATCCATATTCATGGCAATATAGATGTAGTGATGAACTCTATCACACCTTAGAAAAAATGTGAAATGAAACCAAATGAGGGTTCCCAAAACCCATAAAATCTAAGATCAATGAAAGTGGTGGATATCTGGGTGGGGGTGGATATCAGTGCATTAGAATTCAATGGCCACTGATGTCTACTTGGAAATCTATCATAAGAGTCCCCTAAGCTTATATTTATTGAATACATCATCAGTGCAAAGCCAATAAAAACAATGGAAAAAATCCAAAATTTTATTTCTAATGTCGAACATTGGGTGTGCCTGACGAGAAATCTTGATCAGACATATAATTGTGTCCCTGCAATCGCAATATTTCCCATAGGGACATAAAAATATAGAGATAAAGCCATGGTTCATTATATTTCTTAAATACATAGTTTTCTTATCCAGTTTGGTTCACTATAATTGTTTGTTGGTTCACTAGTGAGGTGGATGCAAGGTTAAATCATGGGTTCCCTTCTCATGTTGGTATTCCCTACTTGTATGCCATTACTTTCAAAGGCATAAGGATAAGTACAAGACCTAGACCAGGAACCTAAATAGAAGGAATTGCACTCTGTTGTGCATCCATGTTACTTAAGAACTTTAGGGGTTAGGAGTTAGTTCCATAAATGTAGGAGTTAGTTCCATGTTACTTGCAATGAAATAATTTTTTGTGTTCAAGGGAATAGAAATAATGAGACAAAGTGAACATGTGGTATTGTTTGCAAGGAACATGTCAATGTACTCCAAGTGAAAGGTAGGCCCATAGACAATTAACTGTTGTAGCTTTTCATCTATTTGGTCATCCCCAAGACACATAACACACCTGCAACAACACCCAAATAGATCTATGGGCATTCTCCTTATCCCTCTTGCATGCATATTAAGCATGTGGATATACAAAAGTATTGACAATAGGATGCTTGAGTTCAAACTTTCTCAAGGACAATATACATCAGAAGAAACTCGAAGCAACCAGCAGGAGGATGGGCTAGGTGACACGAATCCAAATAAGACCCATGTGTCCGATTTCCATTTTTGCATATGTAATTATAAACAACAACTCAACTTACAAGCTTAGGCCAAGCCTGTAGATATACGTTAACTAATTGGTAGTAGGCTACAACCCCCTATTTAGTTAGCTACAACTGACAGGGAGCACCTACTCCCCTTTGTAGGAACCAACCTGCCCTAGCACCACCCTGCCACCCTTATTAATTCTGCAATTACTTCTTGGACTGCTTCTCTCTTTGGTTTGTTCTCGATCTTCAATGTATCAACTGCAGTCACACTTCTTCTTCATATGATATCTCCATACTTATACACTTTCCTCACACCTCTTCGTGAAACAATGTGTCTCCTCATAGACTTCACACCTCTTTCATTAAAATTCTTGGTGTGCAAAAATATTATTAACTAACAAGTAGATCAGTTAAACTAGTTTTAGTTATAACCATGCTTAGTCTTTTCTCTATTTGTTTAAACTTTGCTAACAAAGTTTTACACTATAGCTTAAAGCTTTATACTAAAACTTATGATAGCCTTTGGCTTTTACCAAATATATTAGCATACTGCTAAAACTTTTGATAGGCTATTGTTTAAACACATCGAACGCTTTTGGAGCTCCATTATCTTTTTGGCAGTCCACCAAAACTTCGCTCACAAATCTGGCTGCGAAGTAACACTTTCCATCAGTGATACTTACTACCATGTATGCAACATCTCAACGCTATCATATCATCATCCACGTCGAACAGAGATGCCACATGTAGAAAAAGATAGGGGGCCACATAGGCATCTCGAGCTCTAGGCTGGTGTTCTTCTCATGGAGAACCAAACACACAGAGCTCCCACACTATCTTCGCACTACGCGTCAATGAACATTAGTGAAGCCTGCCATTATAAACACATAAAATACTCATCCACACAACCAATGTGGTTTAAACCTCAATGCCAAATGTGATCTCCACTGTCGATCATCAAGATCGAACGGTCCACGATCCTTTACCCTCGAAAATCTTCCCAGGCACATTTCCTTCCTTTTTCTTGCTGCAGGGTATATTCCTTTGGCTGCATAGTACCATGTCTGCTTCTCAAGCTTCTATATACATGGCTTGGGATTCTTATAGCTCCTTTCTCCTCGATCTCCTCCAATGTCTACAGCTTCTTCTTCTAAAACAAGCAAGTTGGCTGGAGGTTTGGCATCCATTCACTGGTCCATCGAATGCAGAGACTATCTTTACATGTTTTCTCTTCACTGGATTTTTGGGTTTCATTAATAGGATTGATACGAGATTGCAGTGCACCTTCTTCTATAGAAGTATTTTTCCCTTTTATATCTATATTGCGAGAAGTGTGTATTTGCACTTGTTTTTCCATGATTAATAGAGAACAACTTTCATCCTCTTGGTTTGTAATATTCAGAGAATAATTAGCATCAACAAGCAAAGTAAATGCAGGACTAGAATCCTTGTCACATGTTTCTGCCAAATCCTTTTTACATGCTTCTGCCA
Organism: Larix kaempferi; assembly: GCA_027924585.1. NCBI lineage: Eukaryota > Viridiplantae > Streptophyta > Pinopsida > Pinales > Pinaceae > Larix > Larix kaempferi. The sequence continues at coordinate 1,547,963 of BSBM01000260.1, read as the reverse complement.
AATTCTTTCTACAGGTTTCTGCATCTCCTATGACCATGACAAGTTTGTTTATCTAATCAGCCACATCTATAGAATTAGTTTACATCAGTATCAAAACCGTTCTCTTGGAATGGAAGACCATCGATTCCAGTTAGATTTCCATCATCATAGTTCTCTGTCATTTCTGCCTATGCATTTCCCTCTCTTCATAATGCATTGGACAAGTAGACGGGTAGACATTCTATTTCCCTCTCTCTTTATTATGTTGCTCTTTCATTGTCTCTGCCATAACCATCTACTCTGTTTGTTGCCACTGTCATCTGCTCTTTTCACATTGCTTGTCATCATTCCTGCTTGTGGCTCTGTCTTCATCCAGTTGCCATCAATTACAACTTACACTGCCATATTACCAACAATAGATCCCTCTCGCAAAAGCCATGTCTGATACAAATAACTAGCTTCACAGAGATAGATTAAAAAGGGTAGAGACTGGAACTATAACCTTTTCAGCATTATTTCAGGTTTATGGAAAAAAATGGATCTATAAGAGGTTGCAAGACTGATTACCTCGCAATCAATGCTAATAGTTTCATGTGAACATGGCCCTTCTATAACTACTTGTAACAAAACAAGTATAGTTTAGTTGGTTCATTTACATAAAATAAAAGGTCGAAGTTTTTCCTAAAATCACTATAAAATATCAGATTATGGGATTTAGTAAGTTTCCAAGGAAAAATTTATACACTTCCTTTGAACAAGGTCAAATTCACATAAACAAAAAAAAGAGATATTTGGGAAAATCATTATATTAGAAATATCATACTTTAGAGTCTAGATAAACAACTGCATATTTCCACTATTGTGCATTGAATAAACCTAAAATCCTGACAAACCAATTACATTTTTTTAACATCCTCTGGTATATTTTCAAGTAACAACAAAATGGAGATTCAAGAGAAAACCTACCCTTTGGGGAACAGAAAAAAAACACCACAAGATGATATTCCATAGTAGGGTGTTATTCAACCTAGATTTGTAGTAGGGTGGGTGAATTTAATTTCAAGAGATTGGGCGAAAATTTGCAAGATGTTAAGGTTTCAAGATATGTACTCTAGACCAAGTTAAGGTTTCAAGATCCAAAACATCAACTTCTCCTAAGTAATGGTATCCAGAATATCGACCTTATACCACAAGCATGTTTTCAATAGCAATTGTAGTGTGGCTATCTCTGGGAGCAATAAGATCCCATTCACATCAAGGGAAATCCATTTCATTAGCTTCAGGTCTAGAATATGAACATCAATCAAGTAATTTCATCCCCCTCTCTCGTGGGGATGGTGGAGTTCCTTGAATGCAAGCATGCCTCCATTCCTTGGTCTACAAGTCTAAAATGTGCAGATAATTTATCTTATTAGACCCGTTTGTTCCCCCAAACACTATGATATTGTGGTCTAAGAGAATGGCACTATGGATGTCTCTTGTACCTAGCTCTTGCCTAGTTGATACTAATAGGATACAGTACACCATCCAATGCAGGCATTCGAAGCCCCTTGCATTTAAGGTCTCTAAAAGACCTTAGGTCTTAGGTACACTTTGAGTTCATTGTTGGAGGATGGACTCAAAGGTATATGCTAGTCACTAAGAAACAGGTCCTAGGATCAGATTGCTAACATTAACAGAAGGAAAATAGGTAGGGATGAAGTTGTAAATGACTTCCTCCATCCTTGGATATGATTAACATAAATATCTTCACCTGTCTTTAGCACCTTATTTTATGACTTAGTTTTTTGTATCAATCATCGATAAGACACCTTTTAAATGTTAGTTTTCCAGAATTTACTTCAATCTGACCTAGGATATTAACTGAGAGAACAACATCTATAGCATATCTATAGCATATCAATCATGGACACAATAATGCAAGCACACAAGAGACACAGAATTTACTTGGGGAAAACCATAAAGGTGAAAAACCCCAATAACTTCCTCAGAGATAGATAGAGCAATGATACAACCCAAACATAAGAGATAGACTCTTCCCAGCAGATACTCCTCCTCCATAAGTGTGCCACTCTCTCATGAGTGCATGCGTGAGAAGTGAATGATGAAATAGAGTGCCTCCCGCACTCTATTTATACTTGACTTGACTTGCCTAATAACCTTTACTAGGTTGGCCTTAACTTAACCACATAACATAATGCTGATTGGACTGACCCCCAATAGGGTGGTCTAATAACCCTTCGACCCACATGGCCGACCCCCAATAGGGTGGTCTAATAACCCTTTGACCCACATGACTTATACAGGGCCGACCCCAACAAGGTGGTCTAATAACCCATCAAGTGTAAGTTACAACACTTACAATATAAATGACGACACTTTTGTATAGAGGAATAATAAATCTTTATAGGAGTACAATAAATATATATGAAGTACATTCCAAAGTTATATATACATCAACACTCCCTCTTGACTAGGAAGGTATTTCTCGACACAGGTCTTCTAGCACAAGTGTTCTTCTCTAGATCATCGTCATCGGATAATCGTCATCGAGTCATTGTCATCATCACTGCTGCTATCTCAATCATTCTCTGAATCTACTCGTCATAGGAAGTTCTATAGAGTCGGCCCTTTTTCATGCTGGATGTAAGCCCACCACCTGTAGGTCTTCATCATCACTGGTCATATGGTGGAATCCTCAGGACTCATCATGTGCATCTGCAAAACCTCACAAGAGCATCCTAGGCCTTTTACGAGCACACAACTCAACCTCTCGAATCTCCCAGGATCTTTTACATGCCACTGCACAACCTTTCCATGATCATAGAGTATCCACCTGATACTCACCATACATCTAACTGATGTATACCATCACATGATCACCCTGGTCATCATCATCACCACGAGCAAGCCATCAAGTAGGTACACCTCAGGACTGATTACACTTCCTTTTCAAAACCTGCAAGATCTCTCAGGACTGATTACACTGCCACTACAAAACCTGTGAGATCATCTCAGGACTGATCATATGCCTTTGAAAAACCTGCATACCGAACTGTCACATCAATGTCTTCCGATCATCACATAGTCCACGGAGCACAACCCAGATGCACACACACAGTCTCCAGTATGGGAGTACTTTCCTGCCACCATACGAGACCCAGTCTGCCAACATGCCAGGACTTTCCTACTAGCATGTGAGACCCAACACTTACATCAACCAACATGGGAGGACTTTCCTACCACCATTCTAGAAAGGCTCAGCACTTACATCAACCGACATGGGAGGAATTTCCTGCCACCATTTGGGAAAGGCTTCGGCACTTATGTCAATGGCCATGGGAGGACTTTCCTACCACCATGCCAGACTAGCCCCGGCACTTACATCATCACCATGGGAGGACTTTCCTACCACCATGTGAAATGGCCCAGCCCTTACATCCTATCACGTCCCCTCCCATAATACTAGTGCAATGGAGAGGATCGTGATCCCAAACCGGGTATCCAGCCCCATAAACTTATTTCATGAGCAATCACATACTAAATGGAGATATGAAGATGCATAAGTATTTGTTTATACACAGCAGAAGTAATTTCAATTACTCATTCATTTCACATTCAAGGTATTCATCCATTAAACAATTGAAAGATAGCATAAGAGGATACTTATCTTAATGAAGTAATCCCAAGCAACCAGCTACGCTTCTACAATGTTCCACCCAACCGTAGGCCAGTGTGCTCCTTAATCTCTCAGCACCACTGCCACCCCCGAGCTGGGCACGGTCTCCACAAGGAAAAGGGGAAACAGGCTTTCACATAGCCAAAGATATGCCAGAATCAGCCAAGCCAACTAGCAGTTGGGTTTCTCAGGATGCTAAGAGGTGGGCAGAGGTGAATTACTAGGCTAGTGGCTCAACCATGGAGCTATGGATACACCATTGGGCTCATCAAGCCAAATCTGTCCTCTTCCACTCTTGAAGCTCCTGCTCACAGGTTCAAATCCAAAACGGGATGCACTGAACAACAAAACCACAATTACTGGGCGTGGGGAAAACACTTTCCACAGTGGGATGCATGAGATGGAGTTTCAACTATCTCAGAAAAATGTGGGAACCTATAAAAACGAAATGGGAAGTTGGGGAACAACCCTGGGAAGCCAATCCATTTTTATAAAAACGTCCTTGGACATTCGGGGGCAAAAACGACCTCCATACAGTCCCCAAAACGTGGCTCTCCTCTCCCAGGCTACTACATATGCAAAAACGAACTCCCAGGCATGGAGAAATGCAGGATTTGGATGAAAAACGTGTAGGGAAAGACCCAGCTAGCTCCAACTGCGTGAATGAGTGAAGACTGCCCATTCAGAATGGCTTTGGGCACCATTTCATGGGTGTTTCCTTGCCCAACAAGCAAAAACACAAATTTCCAGGTTGATGGCTTGCCCATGCACGAAATTGGCTGCCATACTTCTTCATTTCCAAGGCAATAACTGCCCCAACCAATCTTTGGAAGAATTAAATGATTGGGTGCATGAGACAAAATGGGTAGTTGGTGGTTTATGGGTTTTCTCATTGACACATGGATTAAAACCATTGGCTCAAGGGTTCGGTTATTTTCCCTCCCTCTTCCTTGTAAAGATCATGCCCCCATCTCTTTTGTTGCATTGCGTAGCTGGTTGTGGGTTTTTCATTAAAATTGCATATTTACATGATGTCCGATTTTACATTGTGCACTACTAGAACAAGAACCATATGCATCTATTCTAATTGCCGATACATAAAACGATAAGTCAGTGGCGGGGCCTTGGCCTTGAGCTCCTCACCATGACTAAATGACAATATTTACATCATTTACAATATTAATGCAATAGGGTTAAGCTGGGGACGTTACACATCCTACCATGGGAGGACTAACCTGCCACCATGTAGGAATGGCTCTAGCCCTTACATCCTACCATGGGAGGACTAACCTGCCACCATGTAGGAATGGCTCAGCCCTTACATCTTACCATGGGAGGACTAACCTACCACCATGTAAGAATGGCTCGGCCCTTACATCTTACCATGGGAGGACTAACCTGCCACCATGTAAGAATGGCCCAATGTGCATCTGTGTCTCCGGACACATCACTTCCCACTGGAAGGCATCTCGATCTGAAGTACACCAAGTCTCCCTCTGAAGTATTCAAACTTCATTCCACTAAGAGGCTTAGTCAACACATCGGCTATCTACTCATCTATTGCAACGTACAGGAGCTTCATTGCTCCTCTCTGCACCATATCCATGATATAGTGGAACTTGATCTCAATGTGCTTCGACTTGTCATGGAACACTGGGTTCTCTGACAACTTTACACAACTCTGGTTGTCGCAATATATACAAGTAGCATTCAACTGGAGATCAAACAAATCAGATAGTAGCTTCCTAAGCCATACTACCTCACAACTAGTTGAAAAAGCTGCGACATACTCTGCTTCAGCTCTACTCAGTGCCATGCAGGACTGCATCCTGCTAAACCATGAGATCACCCCTGATCCCATACTGAAGCAGCACCCCAAAGTGCTCTTCCAATGAATGGCACTACCTACCCAATATAACCCTCCAGGTTAAACTTTTGATTTTCCTCATACTTGAGACCATAATCCACTATACCCTTCAGGTACCTCAGAACATGCTTTGCAGCAATCAGGTGAACACTCCTCGGATCTGTCAGATACTGGCTCAAGGTGTTCACCACAAAGCAAATGTTTGGTCTCGTATTTGTCAGGTACATCAATGACCCAATCATCTGACGATACATCATCACAACATCATCCTGATGCATACAAAGTATCTACCTGATACTTATCATCATACATGATCTACCTGAGCATACAATGTATCCACCTGATACATATACAAATACATACATGATCCAACTAATCATATCCAGCATCCACATGATGCATACATACATAAATGATCCAATTGATCATATCCAGCATCCACATGATGCATATACAAAGCAGTAATTGGAGCATTGTCTTGAAGCTCATCATCCAGCGCTTACATCCATAGCCATGTGAAGGATCCTCCTTCTACCATGCTTGAAATGGCTTCAGCATATGTCTCCATCACTTCTTCCTCGAAGTGTCATTGACCTGAAGAACACCAAGCAAGAAAGTTGTCTTGACATTCAATTGGTGTATCTTCCATTTCATCACTTGCTTTGTATTTCTCTATGCTACCAACCGCAGTATGCTTGATCTTATAAATCCATTTGGAAGTCATCACAAACTTCCCATCTAGTCTTGGTACAATCATTCTTCATGATCGACAGATCATGGAATTCTTCCATTACTTCATCCCAGATCCTAGGAACTTCAATATCTTCAATAGATAGCTTTGTTGCTGGAACAAATGTTGTAGTCCTTCTTTTGTAGGTGATGGTATACAATCTTTCCTACAAGACAAGTTAAATTGCATGATTAGAAACATGTCATAGTTTTCAGAACAAATTCTTACACATAAAGAAATATGTCATACAGTCATGCAATTATCTTAGCCAATGCTTCAATACAACATTTATCCATATCCTGTAACTTTCTAGATGCTTTCCAATCTCTACCAGAACATTGTTAAGAGTGTGCACAACTCCCAACATGTCAACAAAGAGGTTTCATTCTAGATAAGTAGCAATGGAATGTTGTACAGTGCCATAGGCCACTTACCTATGTATATTAGTAATTTACTATTCATCAATGCAACTATTTTAATATGCATAATACACAACCTAATTCTAGTAACATTAGTATATACATTATTGAACAGTATTATTTAAACAATAAAATATGCAAGGAATGATAATTCAAATACTTATCTTTGTTTGTTTGTTGCGTTGACTCCCTCTCAGTCTTTGCTTCTTTTCTGCAACTCCATTCTGATGTGAGAAGTGCTCAACTCCCTCTGAATATATGCATCCTTGCAGAAACTACTGAAGTGTGATCCTTCTTGAACTTTTCTTTCTTGCAGGAATAGCTGCAATGTGCTCCCTCTTGATCTTTGCTTCCTGGATTACCTTTCCTTAAACTTATATCCATCCTTAATCACTATGCATGCTTATTAGTATCACCTTTGTGTTATCCTCAATATAATCATACATTTATTAGTATAATCTCAATACTATAAAAAAGACAATAATCTTAAACATGTATGGTCATGATCATTTCAAACACAGATAATAAACACTAGTATTCAAGGTTTCAGGAAAGACTTCTTTTACTCATGCATGTTCTTATTTGATCATAGGATTCTTCTGGTTAGTCAAATCATCAATCAAGATTAGAGACATAATATGCATAAACCCTTGATTACTTACATTTCTAACTTTATGAATAAACATAACCAATCATACCAAGTATACTTATATAAGAGATCCTAACACAAGGTAAGATTCTAACCTGATATAGGAAAAACATGCCTGGATTATTATGTTAGCTAGTTATGTCTAACATACCCGCATGATGTCTTCTGGTTCTCTTTAATGACTTGTGCTGGTAACCTACATGTCTTCTAAGTTAATCATTGTAGAACCAAGTTATACATACCTCATAAGTAGATCTTCTATGTGATCCATGGTAATGGATGAATATTTGTCTTCATGTCACCATGATCATATGTTCTTGAAATAGAACATAATTTGTCTTACTTGGTGTACCTTTCATATTAGCGAACAACATAAACCTCATACAACATCACGATGCATTAGTACAATCATAAGTGTCAAAAACCCTAGTCAATGAATATCTTCTAACATGCATTCATAATTTTATTAAGGTGATTCGACAAGTCCAATCAAGATTGTACTAACCGTAATGATATGAAGACAAACATGTCATTAGCTTAACCATGAACAGAATACGAAACATACCTGTAAGTCATACCTATCAAGATTGCTTGTAATCTTCTTAGGTAAGGCCTTAGCCTCATCTCCCTCTGAAATAGGAACTTCTTCACTTATGTAGGTGACCAATCCATTCTCTACTAGGATTAACCCAATCTACTTGATTTGCAGAAATTGGATCTAGAGCTTGATTAGGGTTTGTCAGAGAAATCCTAAAAATTCAAACTTTGAATTTCAAACTTCTGAAAGGATAGAAAGATGCGCCTTGATGAGCTGATCAACCTGTTATACTCAGAATTGGAAAACTGCAAAGTGTTAGTTTTTAAGCATTAATTCAATATGCTATAGGATCATTGCTGAGAGAATAACATGTACAGTATATCAATGCATAACAATCATATCAAGTATCACAAGAATCAAAAGCATGAGACATAGAACACATAGAGTTTCCATGGGGAAAAACCTAAGGTGGAAAACCCCACAATTTCCTTAGAGATAGATAGAGCCAAAGTACAATCAAGTACAACCCTAGTACAATAGATAGACCCCTACTATGCAGTTGATCCTCCTCCTTCAATGTGTGCCACTTTCCGAGTGAGAGAAGAGTGAGTAATGAGATGATCTAAATAGAGAGTCCCAATCTCTATTTATACTTGTCCTGACCTGCCTAAATAAATTATGGGGCCGACTTGTCTAACTCAACCTAATAACCCCAGCTATATTAAATCCGGGCCGACACCCACATCAGGTAGTCGAATAACCCATCGGCAAGTTAATCCACTTGTGACACTTGTCAATACAAATGACAACACTTCCATATAGAGGTATAACACATCTCTATAGGGGTATAATAAATATATATAAGAAATACATTCTGAAGTTACATATACATCAACACTCCCTCTTAACTAGGAAGGTATTTCTCCACACAGATCACCAGGCACAAGTCTTCTTCTCTGGACCATTGTCATCGATGCATCGTTATCGAATCATCGTTATCAGCTGCTACTATCTCGTCCAATCTCTGAATCTACTCGTCATAGGAAGTTCTACAGAGCCAGTCCTTTTTCATGCTGGATGTAGGCCCACCACCTATAGGTCTTCATCATCACTGGTCATATGGTGGAATCCTCACGACTCATCACGTGCATCTGCAAAACCTTGCAAGAGCATCCCAGGCCTTTTACGAGCACATAGCTCAACCTCTCGAATCTCCCAGGATATTTTACATGCAATTGCACAACCTATCCACGACCACATAGTATCCACCTAATACTCACCATACAGCTAACTGATGTATACCATCACATGATCACCCTGATCATCATCATCACCACGAGCAAGCCATCAAGTAGGTACACCTCAGGACTGATTACACTGCCTCTCCAAAACCTGCAAGATCTCTAAGGACTGATTACATTGCCATTGCAAAACCTGCAAGAGCTTCTCAGGACTGATCATATGCCTCTGCAAAACCTCCATACCAAACTGTAACATCAATGTCTTCAGATCATCACATAGTCCACAGAGCACAAACCAGATGCACACACACAGTCTCCAGTATGGGAGGACTTTCCTGCCACCATACAACACCCAGTCTGCCAACATGCAAGGAATTTCCTACTAGCATGTGAGAACCAGCACTTACATTAGCCAACATGGGAGGACTTTCCTACCACCATTCGGGAAAGGCTCATCACTTACATCAACCAACATGGGAGGACTTTCCTGCCACTATTCGAGAAAGGCTCCGGCACTTATGTCAATGGCCATGGGAGGAATTTCCTGCCACCATGCTACACTAGCCCCGGCACTTACATCATCGCCATGGGAGGACTTTCCTGCCACCATGTGAGAATGGCCCAGGCCTTACATCTCACCATAGGAGGACCAACCTACCACTATGTGAGAATGGCCCAGCCCTTACATCCTACCATGGGAGGACTAACCTGCCACCACGTAGGAATGGCTCCATCCCTTACATCCTACCATGGGAGGACTAACCTACCACCATGTAGGAATGGCTCAACCCTTACATCTTACCATGGGAGGACTAACTTGCCACCATGTAAGAATGGCTTGGCCCTTACATCTTACCATGGGAGGACTAACCTGCCACCATGTAATAATGGCCCAGTGTGCATCCGTGTCTCTGGACTCATCACTTCCCACGGGAAGGAATCTCGATCTGAGGTACACCAAGTCTCCCTATGATGTATTCAAACCTCACTCTGGAAAGTGGCTTGGTCAACACATCGGCTATCTGCTCATCCGTCACAACATAAAAGAGCTCCACTGCTCTTCTCTGCACCATATCCCTGATATAGTGAAACTTGATCTCAATGTGCTTTGACTTGTCATGGAACATTGGGTTCTCTGACAACTTCACACAACTCTGGTTGTGAGAATATATACAAGTAGCACTCAACTAGAGATCAAACAAATCAGATAGTAGCTTCCTAAGCCATACTACCTCACAACTATCTGAACAAGCTACGACATACTCTGCTTCAGCTGTACTCAGTGCCACACAGGACTGCTTCCTGCTAAACCGAGAGATCACACCTAATCCCATACTGAAGCAACACCCTAAAGTGCTCTTCTAATCAATGGCACTGCCTACCCAATCCGAATCATCATAACCCTCCAGGTTAAACTTTTGATTCGCCTCATACTTGATCCCATAATCCACTGTACCCTTCAGGTACCTCAGAACATGCTTTGCAGCTACCAAGTGAACACTCCTCAAATCCGTCAGGAACTGGCTCAATGTGTTCACAGCAAAGCAAATTTCTGGCCTTGCATTCGTCAGGTACATCAATGACCGAATCATCTGACGATACATCGTAGCATCAACCAGCTCAGAAGAAGCATCGCACAGAACCTTCAAGTTCGATGCCATAGGTATGTCCATGGCCTTGCAGTCCATCATCCCGAACCGCTTCAGGATCTCTACTGCATACTTCCCTTGCCCAAGGAAGATTCCATCTGCACTCTGCCACACCTCCATACCAAGAAAGTAGTGCATCATACCCCAGTCCTTCATCTCGAACTTGGCAGCCAACTTCCTCTTCGTATCGGCAATCAGTCTATCCTCACCTGTCAGAAACAGGTCATCCACATACAATAGTAGTATCACTAGGTTGTGGTCCTCAACCTTGTAGTAAAGGCTAGAATCTGCTTTACTCTTGGTAAAGCCCAACTCGATAGGAAGCCATCTATCCTGCCATACCAGGTCCTCGGTTCCTGTTTCAAACCATAAAGGGCTTTCTTTAGTTTTCACACATGTGTTTCCCTATCATGGGTCTGAAACCCTAGTGGTTGCTCCACATATACTTCCTCTTCAACTACACCATTCAAGAAAGCTGTCTTGACATCCATCTGGTGTACCTTCCATTTCATCACTGCAGCCAGAGCAAGTACTAATCTAATGGAAGTGTATCTGGCCATAGGAGCAAATGTCTCTTCATAATCAATCCCTTCTTTCTGGGAGAAGCTACGAGCTACAAACCTAGATTTATATTTCTCGACGCTACCATCTGCAGCATGCTTGATCTTATAGATCCATTTGGAAGTCACCACAAACTTCCCATCTGGTCTTGGGACCACATCCCAAACATCATTCTTCATAATTGATTGGTATTCTTCGATCATAGCATCCTTCCATTCTTTCTTTTCTGCAACTTCTTCATAACTGGAAGGTTCTTTATCCATGATATCACATAGCAAAGCAACATAACTGGTGTGTGACCTTGTCCTTTTTCTTTCTTTGTGTTCTTCTTCTGGAATGCCAAATCTTTCTGCATCTTGGATGAGCTCTCTAGCCCATGTTGGTTTCCTCTTGTGAGGATTCTTCTCACGAGGTGGATCCATAGGTTTTTGTGGTTCTTCCATCTCTCGATCTTCTTCAGGAACTGCTTCATTCATGGTGGTGTCTTGTGTTCTGGATATTTTGGGTTCTTCATTGTCTTCAATAGGTGTCTTTCTAGATTTGAGATATGCTGAGCCTTCATCAAATGTAACATCTCTACTGATGTCAATCTTCTCGAATTCAGGGAAGTAGATTCTGTAAGCTTTCGAGCTTTCACTGTAACCCACAAATATACCCTTCTTTCTTGAAGGATCCAACTTTGTCCTCTTTTCTTTTGGGATGTGTGTGTATACTAGACAACCAAAAATTCTGAGATGGCTCACTTCTGGTTTCTTACCCGTAAACACTTCTTCTAGTGTTTTGTTGTCAAGTATCTTATGGGGTGTTTTGTTCTGTACATATACAGTTGTCCTTGCTACTTTAGCCCATAAGTGCATAGGTAAGTCTTGGTCATGAAGCATTTCCCTAGCTGCTTCCATGATAGTTCTATTCTTCCTCTCGGTAACCCCATTTTGTTGTGGATTGTAAGGAGTAGTTAACTCACTCTTAATCCCTGAATCACTGCATAACTTCTTGAAGTCTCCTGAAGTAAACTCTCTGCCATTGTCAGATCTGAAGATCTTGATCTTCAAGTCAGTTTGGTTTTCTATCAAGGTTTTGAATTCCTTTAAATTGTTAAATACTTCATCTTTGTTCTTCAAGAAGTATATCCAAGTGTTAACACCCAAAAAGTGTTCACTATCTCATTTCCTTATTCACATGACCCATTTGTCCACTTTTTCACCATTTGAGCCTCTAAAATGTGTGTCGGCTGTGCAATTGTAAGTTGGCATGGCCTCTGCCCACTTGGTGAAATAATCTACGGCCACAATAATATGTTTGTGACCGCTAGCCGACGTGGGATTGCAATCAAGGAAGTCAATGTCCCATTTGCAAAATGGTCCGGTAGTAACGACTAGATGAAGGGGGGTGGGTGGGGTTCTTGCTTTGGGGGAAAAAAGTTGACAGTTCTGGCAACGTTTGACTGTGGTGATGCAATCAGTAAATAATGACAGCCAAAAGTAAACTGCACGAATGATCTTTTGGGCGGTGGCCATGCCGGAGAAATAGCCTCCGCAGGCACCGCTATGACAATCATTGAGGACTTGTTCTGCCTCACTATGGGATAGGCAACGTCGTAGGATGGTATCAACACCGCGTTGATAAAGTACATCCCCTAACAAGAGGTATCGGGGGGCTTGGTGACGTATACGACGGCGTTCGTCATGATCGATGTGGGGTCAAAATTTCTGCGTGCGGAGGTAAATTAGGATGTCACCGTACCATGGGTCGTCAGACAAAATAATGAAGATGTGATCGTCAATCCGTTTGAATAGCAGGTGATGACGAAGAGGACGAGAGGTCAGTGATGAGATGGGCAAGTGCGAGGGCTTTGGTGCTCTTGGGAGCTTTGAAAGTGAGGTCATACTCCTGGAGGATAATGACCCATTTCGCAACACGACCTTGTAGGAGCCAGCAGTTTAGGAGATAGACCATAGGGTTGGAGTCGGTCACGACCGTGGTATGACGGATCAGAATGTAGTGTCGCAATTTTTGGACGGAAAAGACTACAGTTAGGGCTAATCTTTCCTCGTATGGGTAATGTAGGGGTGGGCCAGACAAGGTCTGGCTGACGTAATAAATGACATGTTCTTGGTGGGAGGCATCTTCTTGGACCAAGACTCTGGACACGGCATGTTCAGATGCCGAGACGTAAAGGATGAAGTCCTGAGAGAAATCCAGAGGGGAGATCAAGGGGGCTTGTGTGAGAGATTTCTTGAGGGCTTCGAATGCCATGTCTGCTTGCTCATCCCAAACAAAGGGTATGTGGGTGCGAAGTAGGCATAAGAATCCATGAACTTTGGTGGCGTAATCAGGCACGAAGCGACGAAGTAAATTGGACCGCCCTTGAAAGCTCTGGAGTTGCCGAAGCGTGCACGGAGAGGGAAGGTCTAAGATGGCTTTGACTTTCAGGGGATCAACAGTAATTCCATCCTGGCAAACAATGAAACCCAACAAACGACCTGCAAGAATGCAAAAGACACACTTGTGTGGGTTCAAGCGGATTTTATATTTGCGACAACGCAGGAATACTTGCCGGAGGTCGTTAAGGTGGTTTGATCGTTTCCAGGAACGAGCTGTAAGGTCATCAAGATAGACCAGCAGGATATGGACCAAGTCGTGAAAACAATAGGTCATGGCCCGCTGGAAGGTGGCACCAGCATTTTTGAGGCCGAAAGGCATGACATGATAGGAAAAGGTGCCCCATGGGGTAGTAAAGGCAGTCTTATACTGATCCTCCTTACGAATCTAAATCTGGTTGTAGCCAGAAAAACTGTCCATGAAAGATAGGACTTCATGTCCCACACATGCATCAATGAGTTGGTCAATGAATGGCGTGGGGAAATTGTCTTTGGGACAAGCGCGGTTTAAATCACAGAAGTCAGTGCATACTCTAAGGGTGCCTTGTTTTTTGTTGATGGGAACGGGGTTTGAAACCCATGTGGTATAAGGAATAGGATAAATGAATCCTGCTTCACGAAGTTTCTCAACCTCGGCTTTAACAGCGGGTAGCTTGGAACGATGAATGGGTCGATGTTTCTGACGAACGGGGGGGACATCAGGCCATGTGTCAATGTGGTGCTCTATAATGGCGGGGTCAAGACCAGGCATTTCGGTATAGGACCAGGAAAAGACATCACGGAATTCTTGAAAAAAAAATTTGTATGCCTGAGTCTCCGCTTGAGTGCAAGATGCACCCAGTGAGATGAGCTCGAGTTTCCCAAGTGTGGTGGAAATGTCTATTTGTATAGTGGGGGAAATGTTGGACATGTTCCCTTCTTCGAAGGCATCCGGTGCTGGGATGGGGTCTTTTAACCAATCGACCTTAGTGGGTATGAAATCTTTCGATTCGACCGATAGTTGGTTAGATGTTGTGTATGTAGACGCCTCTGGGAGGAAGTATGAGCGATGATGCATATCGTCCCAAGGGTAGTCGGGTGTAGTGAGTGTTTCCAAAATTTGCTCATTAGTTTGGAAGTAGTCAGACCATAAATCAAGGGGTTCTGGTTTGAAAGTGGTAGTCAAAGAGATCATATAAATGGTGTTAATCTCTCTGGATGAGGACGATACGAGAGGGTAGATTTCCTCAATGAGGGGAGGAGATATTTCTAAGTCGACGTTATTCAATTTGTACAACGCTGCTCTGTAATCTGGGATATCAGGACAGTGATGTGAGTAGTGATCGTAAACACCGCATATGGCACAAGGGTGGTTGGTGCGCAGTGACTTATCACGAGGCTTGGGATTTGGGTCGAGTTTGACCACCGGGATGTTGGGGTCGTCGTCAAGCATTTGCATGTGTTCCTGTAATGCAGGTAACTGTGGACACTGATGGGTTGGATGGCCTAACTCATCACACAACGAGCATTTAGGAGGAGCACGAAACACAGGGGGAGGTTTAACTGCTTTGGGAGGAGGTACGGCAGTGTATGGTTGTGGGCCTCTGCCCCGAGTGGGTCTGATGAGAGGGGGGGGATTCGTAGATGACGAAGGAGTAGTGATACTCGGAGGTGGTTGGGTAGAAGTGACAATGGGTTGCAGCGGTTGCAGGATGACATTTGGTGTCGGCGGGGGAATGGGAGGCGAAATATACCACACGGGTAATCCCAATGTTAACCCGGGGAGACTAAGGGTAGCCATAACCGGAGCCGCTTACTACACCTGAGGGAGGAAATAGGAAGGGGATTGTGTGGATGGGTGTAACACCGATGTGACTAGGGACCAATGGTGGTTTAGATAACAAGGATGGTTGATTGTTGGTTGTTTGTGTATTGTGGGAAAGAGTACAGAGGTCCGCGATGTGGGTCTCCGGTGATGGTGGTGGAATGGATTGGAATGTAGAAGTCATCGGTGCGCTGGAGTAAAGTCCGGGTCCTAGTGTAGAAATGAATGAGGTAGTTGCACCACAAACAGGTTGTTCAACCATGGGGAGAACATTTTCAGGTGCAGCGGGGGCCTTGGGATCGTAATAGGTGAGTTGGTTGACCTTGACCACGCGTCCCTCATGGGGGAACTGCATGGTACGAAAAATGGATGAGGTGACAGTGCGCATGGCATACATGTAGCTGCTGCCAAGTAAGAGGTTATAGTCAAGTTGGGAATTGGTGACCTCTATGTCAATGAGCACGGTTTTACCAGCCAGCTGGACAGGGACATTAGGTAAGAGACCTTGGGGTTGAGCCGAACGGCCGTCGTAGGCTCACAACGTAGTGGTGGACAGCTGGAGAGTAGGGGATCCCAACTTCTGCCAAACGAATGTGGACATGACGCATGTAGAGGCCCCTTCATCGATAATGCACCAATGGATGACAAGATTCCGAATAGAAACGAAAACTTGGAATGCTAAACTCGAAGGCAGTCATGGTTTGGAATGGTCTGAATCGAATGCGATCAGTTGTCAATCATTGGGGTCAATAGCGCCAATGGCAGAGAGCAAAGTCTTGCGCTGCGAAGGACAGTTTTTTAGGACTTCTAAAGCAGACATGGCTGCAGGAGATTGGGATAAGTCATCTACAATGTTGTAATTTGACGCAGCGCCAGCATTGGGGTTATTATTGATGTGATGAAGTGCGAAGCGAGGTGCTTTGGGAGCGCCATCAAGCGGAGTCGGGGGTATACGTAACGTCTGATCTGTGGGATTAACGTTAGCGTTCTTATCGGCAGGAGGGGCTTCAGAGGTGGAGCCATATTGGTTCCGACAGGTTTGGAGGTTGGCATCGGCAGTTGACATCATCAACAAGTGGTGAGTACCTGAATCAAACATGGGTTGATCAGGAGCGGCATAAGTGATTTGTTGTGGTGGCGCGTTGTTCTGAGGGGGAGCTAACGGCTGAGTCTTCACTACGCCTTAGGTTGGAAAGGGATTTTGTAACACCAAAGGTTGATGTTGTGGTGGTGGAGGGTTGGGTGGCGGTTGAGGAGCCGCTTGCCCCTGACGATGGGCATCGTTAGTCCAGAATTGCCGAGCTCGCTCCAAATGTGGGCAAGCATGTGTGTAATGACCATAAACCCCGCAAATAGAACAAGGATGATTTGTTCTAAGATTATTGTTTTTGGGCTGTTTGGGATTACGATTCGGATTCTGGTTGGGAGGCGCAGCGTTATTATTTTGCGGAGGATTGGGAGGTGGAGGACCTTGATGTTGTTGTTGGTTGTTTCCGCGGTTACGTCCTCTTCCACGGTTCTGGTGCCCTCCCTCGTTGCGCTGGTTGTTTTGGTGCTGGGGCTGGTTGTGCTGTGTGTACACTAGCCCTTGAGCAGTGGGAGGATTTTGTTTCGTCGCAGGTGCAGGAGCAAGTTGTGGTGGATAATAAGCTGGTGGGGCTGGAGGTGGACCAGATACCTGCTAGAGTTGTTGGTAACCCTGAGCTATTGGAGGTGTTGGGCTAGCTGTCGCAGCTTGCTGTGGGTAATACATCGGTTGAGGTGTAGCTAGGGGGGCGTATGTAGGTGGTGCATGACCAAAGCATTGAGGTGGACATGAAGGTCCGTGGGTATGGTGGTGATGTGCCATGGGAGCATATCAATTGGTTGCTCCAGATTGAGATGTAGCCCGCGAAAGGTCGGGACCATGGCTAGGATGTGCAATGGAAAAGGGTTGGGGTTGCAAGGCCATATGACCAATGATGCCATCTACGGCATGGGATGCCCCCGGCGCATCGTGTTGGGATGACTCGCCCCGAGGGGCATCTGGTATAATGGTATACAGATAACCCGATTGGGCGTAAATGAGGTCAAACTGTTGGGCTTTGAGAATGGCCTCTTCTTCAGACTAGGGTCATTCGGATGCCACATCCTTCGCAATGAGAGGGAGGAGGGACTTTAGAAACCAATCTAAGAAGATACAGTCATCTAACTTGATTTTGCAGAGGCTTCAGCGTCGACGCCATTCATGAATGTGGTCAGTGATGTGGGTGGCCGTGTTCTGTCTACAAGATAGTAGGATCTTGACTCCTGCATCATAGCGGACAGGTAACTGGAAGAACTGCAGGAAGGTCGAGGCAAGGGAGGTAAAGGTGGCATGGGTCCCATGGGGCTGCTCGATATACTACTTAGCTGCAGAGCCAGTGAAGGTGCGTTGTAACAGACGGAGGCGGACAGAGTCATCCACTATACAGTTGGAGAAACACCATAGATGGAAGGACATAATATGGGGGTCCTCTCCTGCCTTGCCCTCAAACTTAGGGATGTCGGAGGGGAGTTTGGTGGGCATCTGAGACCACACAGGGTCGTGTCTGATAGGGTCATTGGTTAACCTGGCTAAGTCTAGTAAGTTCAGACTCGCCATGTAAGGTAAGGTAGCAGATGGATGTGTCGTAGTGACTGGGACATGACTAGTCATGGTGGTATGATGTAGTGGTCTAGTAAACCCTAAGGGCATGCTAGGTATTGAAGGTATGTGTCCTCCAATAGCTGTGGTCTGGTATGGACCAACGTTCCTGAGTGCAACATGGGTTACACCGAGGTTAGGAATAGTAGTGGTGATTCCTAGAATCTGGGTTGTGGTAATCAGAGGGGGTGTGACCCCTATGTTGGGCATAACCATAACAGGAGGTGGCCCTGTGTTGGGAATTCCTATAACAGGAGGTGGCCCTATGTTGGGCATTCCTATAACAGGAGGTGGCCCTGTGTTGGGCATTCCTAAAGGTGGAGTGTTTCCCATATTAGGCATACCTAGGGGGGTGGTTGTTGCCATGGATGGCACTGCAATAGAAGGGTCTATGGACGTATCTCCTATGGTGCTGGTAAAAAGTGGGTCAAATGGTGTTCCAGCCATAAGGTTGGTTGGGAATAATGCAGTGGGGTTTTCAGATTCTGCCTCAGAATCAGAAGTGAAGTGAGGCATGTCAAAATCGAATGACCGTATGGTTGAACGATAATGTGTCAAGTCAAGGGATAAGGCTCTACGTTGGTGACGTGGAGAGCCAAGTAGACTGAACTATGGGAGCTCGCCCTGAAGATGACAAGAGCGTCTAAAATTCTCAATGGTGAGAAATAAGTTTGTGTAAAAATCTGTTGTGTAAAATGGTAATGTATAAAAAACTCAAAACCCTAATGCAACCAAGGGTGCAAGAAGGGGAGTGAAAATGAAGGCTCTCAGGCCAAAAAATCAACCTCAAAAAGCACTTATTATAGCAGTTGTGCTATAATAAGTGGAGGGATGCAACAAATGGTCAGAGTACCAACATGCAAACAGCTTCTAGAAAAAATAGGTGTAACTAGACCAAAGGTGGATTGAATCATGCAAACACCTAACTAAAATTATTGTGAATCAACAAATGATATTCTCTACAAGGTGATGAAATCCAAGTCAGACAATATTGAGTGTTGAATCAATGGCGAGATATCCCCCTACCGGAAGGGACACCGACTAATCAATCCTAAAGAATGGCAACTAGGATACTTCGTTCATGACATGTCCAGAAAAGGTAAATTTGTCGTTTGGTCCTTTTACCGCAATATCCCCATACAGAGATATCCCGAGAACTGCGAATGGTAGCCCTTCGGTTACTGAATGGATTTCGGTATTCCACTCAGGCTTCCGGAACCATCCTCGCGACTTCAACCCTCCTAGGGGAGAGGCCTTCAGATAAACTGGTTATGAGCGTTCCAATAAATACTAGGAGATTTTGGTTCCCTAATGGACAACAGCTATGTCTCAGATGTAATAACTGAGGAGTGTTATGAGAACACCTATCCCCTCAATACTACCTAGCTACAAAGTTCTTTTAAGTGTTCCCCAAGTGGGGTTAAAAGTTGGTTGAAGTTAGGGTATATTTTAAGGCTCAGTTTAAATTATGTGTTTGAGTGGGTGCACATGTGGTCTTTTAAACTGAAATTGAAAAAGTAAATGCTTTGCAGAAAAAATTCAAAAAACAAAGGATCGTTTGAAATATGAAAGCAAATAATATAACTTTTTCCAAGAAATAAATGGATTTCTTTTTCAAAAATTGCTATGGGCAGAGTATCAAGGAAGTAAGCAGCAAAATTTTAATCTAGATGAAATGCAAAATATATCCTTCTTTCAATTTCTGAAAATTTTTAACAAGACTTTTTCAAGAGTGCATTCTAAATAGTAAAATTTTCCTATGGCTATAAACAATGCTGGAATTTTAGTACTGTAAAATGTGTTATGTGGGCAGAAAATACAGTAAAAAATTAATTTTTTAAACAGATCGGCCGAATGAAAAAATTGGCATCGCGGGTTTTGACAGAACAGCCACAATGGACCGCGTGGGTTTCTGTTGCACAGTCGCGATGGGCAGCGTGGGTTTCAGCCGCGATGCATAGCACATGATTTCGTCACACAGTCGCGATGTGTAGCGTGGAAAAGGTCTGCGAAGCCGCGATGTGCAGCACGCTAAATGGCCATGAAGCCACGGTGAACCGCACGGAAAAGAGCTGCGCAGTCGCGATGAGCCACGCGACTATTGGGAAAAAAGCCGTGAGGCGAAAGCCGTACGCGGACGCCGAAAAATGAACCCGAAAATTGAAAATTTCGGGTTGTTAATGGCGATAAAATAGGCCAAGATCTAGAACAGCAATGGATCTGTTGTCTAGGGTGGCAAATCTATGAATTAAACTAACTAATACAATAAAAAACTAAGATCTAAAGCAAAATTGAGATCTAGAAATTCGAAAGCAGTGGAGTCGCCAAAAACTGTTGGCTTGGTTTTGCAACCAAGCTTAGTGCTATGGGCACCTACTAACTAGTAGGAACAATTTCAATATTAAGCAAAAACAATAAACTAAATCTAAATCTAAACTAAACTAGCATGTGCATATCATAATAAAATTTTTGAATTAAAACAAGAACAAGAAATAGAGAAAATAAATTTGTATTGATAATGGGGGGCAAGCAAGTGCTTGCAATAATAATACCTCCAAATGATGAAGATAGTTGAGAAGCTTCAATGGTGAGCAGCTCCAAACTCCAAAGGGTCCTTTCTCCAAGGTAGCTACAATAGCCAAAAGCTCAAGGGAGATTTTGGCAACATGAGGATAGGAAGATGGATGGATGTGAAATGAGGAGCCCCTACCACATTTTTATAGGTTTTGGTGGTGAGGAATACCATTGTGGTCTTGAGGAAACCAATGGTATTGACCAACATGGTTTAGGTACTTTTTCCCTCCTTTTTCCTTTTTTGAATATTTTTATTATTTTTATTCCCTTTTTAATATTTTTGGGAATTCTGGATCCTTTTTGACGGTTTTTATGCTTTTTTGGGAAAAATACTCATTTTGAGTGGAAAAAGGGGTGTATTAAGGTCTTTTGGTGACCTTATGTTGGCTTTTAGAGGCTCAAATGGTGAAAAAGTGGACAAATGGATCATGTGAATAAGGAAATGAGCTAGTGAGCACTTTTTGGGTGTTAACACCAAGTCTTACTAGAGAAATCATCAATAAAGGAGACATAATATACATACCCACTCAAGGAGCTAGATGACATAGGACTGCATACATCAGAGTGGATAATCTCCAAGATTCTCTTTGCCTTGTTTTCACTGCTTGGAAATGTCTTCTTTGTATTCTTCCCCTTTGCACAGCCTCTGCAAATGCCTTCATGTTTTGTCTGGATTTCAGGATGACCTTCTACTGCTTTGCTTTCAATTGGTAATGCTCTGTAATGCATGTTTGCAAGCCCTCTGTGCCAAAGTTCACTTGGCTCTACTAATTCATGGACCATGGCTTGTTCTGGTTGGCCCCTTAGCTTGTACAATCCTCCCTCTTGCTCCCCAATCACCACTGCATCATTTATAGTCTTTCCCTTAGGCCACATTAGGACTTAGCCATCTACAAATACAACCCTCATGCCTTTTGCATCCAAAGCAGATATGGAGAGTAGATTCTTCTTTAGACCTGGAACATAAAGTACATCTTTCATTTTCATAGACTTTCCAGAGTCTAGTTTATATGAGGCTCAACCACTTCCTTTTATGGGATACTGGTAGTCATCTCCTAATTTCACCTTGTGAGGTGATTCATGTTCATATAGGTTCATAAAGGATTCCTCGAATCCTGTCATATGTTTAGAAGCCCCACTGTCTATAAGCCAATCATTACTTCCATGAGTAATGGTTCTAGTGAGAGCATAAATCAAAACATATTCTTCATCACTTGAAGAATCTTCACTTTCTTCTCTATCCCTCTTCTTGGGAGGTTCATCATCCTCTACAGCATGAGCATGATGGTTTCTTTTAAAGTTCTTCTTCTTGGTAGGACCCTCTTTCTTGCTTCTGGGAAAATCTTTAGCATAGTGTCCCTTTTCATCACATGTATAACAACAGACATGGGACATGTCCCTTCGATTTATGGGACTACCTCTTTGATGGTGATGTTTATCTCTCTTGCCATGATGGTGAGATTTCTTGTCACCATGTCTTTTGGAGTGAGTTGTGAGTGCTTGGTCTTCACTTTCCATTTTCTCTTCTCAGGCTACAATTCGAGCTTCTTCCTGTGAGCATTCTTCCCACAGTCTACTAAAGGAGATAAGTTTCTTTCTAGCACAAATCCCTTGGATGAAGGAATCCCATGACCTAGGAAGGCCATTAAGAGTGGTCATCACCATTTCACTATCATCTATATCTTCACCCACGGCTTCAAGTTGTTCTTTTATCTGGGAAACCCTTGAGAAATATGATTGCATAGTTTCCGCATTCTGGATCTTGATATTCTTCAATTGATTCCTTAGGGTCATCTTCTGATTTATGTTCTTGGCTTCAAACAACTTAGTTAAGGAATCAAACATCTCTTTTGGTGTCTTTAGGGATGACACATGGGGGATGAGATGATATTTGATAGAATCAGCAATGATCCTCTTTTCCTTCACCAAGTTACTCTTATAAAGAGCCTTAGCCTCTTCTCCCTCTGGGACAAGGACCTCTTCTCTTATATAAGTGTCCAACTCATTTTCTTCAAGGATCAAACCAATCCTATACTTCCATGCTCGGAAGTTATCAGCCCCTTCAAGCTTATCCTCAAGGTTGGTGTGGTGAGACATCTTTAAAGAGTACTTCAAATGGAAATAGAGAAGATTTAGGTCTTACCACTTACTTGACTGAAAACTGGATCTGGTGCCGGATAAGGGTTTGTCAAAGAAACCCTAAAATTTCAAACTTTGAATCTGAACTTTCTGAAAGGATAGAAAGATGTGCCTTGATGAACTGATCAGCCTAGTATACTCATAAATTCTGATATGTAAAGTTTCACCCTTCAGAAATGTCTTTTAGTCTTCCCGCGTTCACTAAGGAGAACCCTGAATTAGGGTTTGAGTTTCCCGGCGATCTACACAGCCAAAAATCTCAATCCAAAGCTCTAAACTTTGATTTTTCCAAGGAGCTTTTAGATATGTCTTCTTCCATAAATTCCTATTTTTGTGGAAACCCTAATTTTTAGGGCCAAAACTGAAACAGCTCAGAATTGAATTCTGATTGGACAGATAGATTCTCCTTGATGAGTAGAGTCAATCTACTATACTGTTTTTCCAACATATATGGAGAGAAACCCAATAAAAAAGAAACCTTGGTTTCTGTCACTACACAGTGTCTTCTTCTCAGGCTAGGTCTGATACCATGTTAGTTTTTAAGCATTAAATCAATATGCTATAGGATCTTTACTGAGAGAATAACATGTACAGTATATCAATCCATAACAATCATATCGAGCATAGCAAGCATCACAAGAATCAAAAGCATGAGACACAAAACACACAGAGTTTCCATGGGGAAAACCCTAAGGTGAAAAACCCCACAACTTCCTTAGAGATAGATAGAGCCAAAGTACAATCAAGTACAATCCAAGTACAATAGATAGAGCCCTACTATGTAGTTGATCATCCTCCTTCAATGTGCGCCACTTTCTCAGTGAGAGAAGAGTGAGTAATGAGATGATCTAAATAGAGAATCTCGATTTATATTTATACTTGTCCTGACCTGCCTAAATAACTTATAGGGATGACTCGTCTAACTCATCCTAATAACCCCAGTGATATTAAATCTGGGTCGACACCCACATCAGGTAGTCTAATAACCCATCGGAAAGTTAATCCACTTGGGACACTTGTCAATACAAATGACGACACTTCTGTATAGAGGTATAACACATCTCTATAGGGGTACAATAAATATATATAAGAAATATATTCCGAAGTTACATATGCATCAACACAAAGTTTCACCCCTCAAAATTGCATTTTAGATTTCTGGATTCACTAGGGAGGACCCTGAATTAGGGTTTGAGTTTCCGAGAGCTTTACCCAACCAAAATATTTGGTTCAAGGCCCTAAGATTTGATTTTCTGAGGAGCTTCCAGCCATGGTTACAGATTTCCAAAATTCCAATTTTTGTAGAAGCCCTAATTTTCCATCTTTCTGATCAAAGTCCCGAACTGGGGCTTGATCAAGCCTGGCCTTCTGCTCAACCAAAAATTCTGATCTTGGTCTCTAAATTTCAATTTTGATGAGTAGCATCCAGCCTTGGTCTCTGATTACAAAAATTTCAACTTTCTCCGAAACCCTAAATTCTGGAAGCCATGAATGAAGGTGCTAAAAAATAATTATGTTTTGACAGAAATATGTACCTGATTGTTTATGGTGTATCTCCAAACTTTTCAATCCACAGGGTCTGAAACGTTTTGCTGTCATATCCTAACCTGTGATCTTTCCAACCCCATAGGTCTCACCTCAAATGGATTCTCTGAGAGATATTTATGCCAAGTGTCGCAACGTGACCTGTTTATGGGATAAAAAAGGAGATCAAACTTGTACGGTGTGCCACGTGTCACTGTTTCAACTTCGGCATATGAAAAGCATACTTGTGAAAGTACCATCCATTCCCTACCTGCCACATTTTAAAAAATTTCATTTGGATCTTTCTAGCCCAAGTTATGACCTTTTTTCCAAGGTCACCCGTTTATGACTGAGATCTGGAAGAGGCAGAAACCCTATATTGTATAGATCATAACTCACAAAGTACAATGAATTAGAACTTTCCCTTTGGAAACAGGATTCATGGGGATCTGAACGTCGACTAGTGAATGTTTCAGATCCTGAAACCTCGCCAAAATATATTTATAGTGAAAGTTCTAGGATGATTGGTTTTTGCTATATCAAGCCCTAGCTTTGCAAGTGCACAATGTCTTCTTCTCAGGTTAGCTCTAATACCATGTTAGTTTTTCATAATTTACTTCAATTTGATCTAGGATCTTAACTAAGAGAACAACATGTACAGCATATCTATAGCATATCAATCATGGACACAATAATGGAAGCACGCAAGAGACACATAGTTTACTTGGGGAAAACCATAAAGGTGAAAAACCCCAATAACTTCCTTAGAGATAGATAGAGCAATGATACAACCCAAACATAAGAGATAGACTCTTAGCAGCAGATCTTCCCCCTCCATAAGTACGCCACTCTCTCATGAGTGCATGTGTGAGAAGTGAATGATGAAATAGAGTTCCTGTGGCACTCTATTTATACTTGACTTGACTTGCCTAATAACCTTTACTAGGTCGGCCTTAACTTAACCACATAACATAATACTGAATGGGCCGACCCCCAATAGGGTGGTCTAATAAACCTTCGACCCACATGGCCAACCCCCAATAGGGTGGTCCAATAACCCTTTGACCCACATGACTTATATAGGGCCGACCCCACCCATCAAGTATAAGTTACGACACTTACAATATCAATTACGACACTTCCATATAGAGGAATAATACATCTCTATAGGAGTACAATAAATATATATGAAATACATTCTGAAGTTACATATACATCAACATTAAATGTCCTGAGAAGAACATCTATCTCTGAACGAAGGGAAATGAAAGAATAACCTACAGCTGATGAAAGTAAGTAGTCTAGGGAGTTATGAGAACAGGAGAATGATCTCTATAGGAACTCTACAAACCTAAAAGTAGAATTGAAGAATTGTCTAAAGCATTTTTTTTGGCACAATAATTTGTGAATGCATTTGAGAACTGTTCAAACGCAGGTTTGAAGGCTTTGAAGATAATTGGGAATGTTCTAGTAATTCCATAAACAGTGAAGAATTAGCTGCATGTGGATATACAAAAGTATTGACAATAGGTTGCTTGAGTTCAAGCTTGCTCAAGGATAATCTACATTAGAATGAACTCGGAGCAACCAACATGAGGATGGTCTAGGTGACACGATTCCAAATAAGACCCATTTGTTTGATTTCCATTTGTGCATATGTAATTGTAAACAACAACTCAACTTACAGGCTTAGGCCAAGCCGGTAGATATCCGTTAGTAAACTGTCTAAAAACACTAAACAAGACAATCATCAAATCCCATGGGAAAGCAACTAAAAACAATCATGATATCCAAAAACATGTATAGATTCTGCTTAAAACATGATTCGATGAACTAAATCAACAAAACACAATGTAACTTACTGATTTTTTCTATTGTTACCTATGTTTAAACCAAGCCATATTCATGGCAATACAGATGCAATGATGAACCCTATCATGCCTTAGAAAAAATGTGAAATGAAACCAAATGAGGGTTCCCAAAACCCATAAAATCTAAGATCAATGAAAGTTACGGATCTCTGGGTGGTGGTGGTTATTAGTGCATTAGAATTCAATGGCCACTGATGTCTACTTGGACACCTATCAGAAGAGTCCCCTGAGCTTATATTTATTGAATAAATCATCAATGCAAAGCCAATGAAAACACGAAAAAATAATTATTTAAGTAATGGAAAAAACCCAAAATTTTATTTCTAATGTCGAACATTGGGTGTGCCTTAAGAGAAATCTTGAACAGACATATAATTGTGTCCCTGCAATCGCTATATTTCCCATAGGGACATAAAAATATCAAAGATAAATCCATGGAATACAATAGGGTATGGAACCATGGTGTGGATGCATCCCTAAACACCAAAGAGAACCAGACTAACATGAAACGTAGTCAAAATACACAAACAAAATTCCTAGATGTGAAAACACCTCCAGAGATGGCTACAGGATAGTCCACATGACAATGAATATGGTTGTGCCTTAAATACATTGTACAATCACCCAGGAGGCAAGAGGAAGATGAAACACATTGATCAAAAGGATAATCATACTAATTGTATGCCAATCATATCGAAATTAAAAAGGGCAGTGAATGCAACTATAACCTTTTTAGCATTATTTCAGGTTTATGGAAAAAAATGGATCTGTAAGAGGTTGCAGGACTGATTACCTCGCAATCAATGCTAATAGTTTCATGTGAACATGGCCCTTCTATAACTACTTGTAACAAAACAAGTATAGTTCAGTTGCTTCATTTACATGAAATAAAAGGTCGAAGTTTTTCCTAAAATCACTATAAAATATCAGATTATGGGATTTAGTAAGTTTCCAAGGAAAAATTTATACACTTCTTTTGAAAAAGTTCAAATTCACATAAACAAAAAAAGATATATTTGGGAAAATTATTAGATTTGAAATATCATACTTTAGAGTCTAGATAAACAAAATGGATATTTCCACTATTGTGCATTGAATAAACCTGAAATCTTGACAAAACAATTACAGTTTTTTAACATCCTCTGGTATATTATCACGTAACAACACAATGGAGATCCAAGTGAAAACCTACCCTTTGGGTAACAATTCAAGCACCAAGCATCTTCCCTAGAAGGAAGTTTGTTGCATGTCCCTATGCAACTTATTCCCCCCATAGTAAATTCTGATGTAGCTCAGTACAACTATAAGATTGGTGACTTACTCCATTTGTTTCCCGAGGCCTAAATGACGATCGACTTTCACCCATGAAGATTTCTCTGCAAAATTATACCAGTGCCCAGCAACATTGTACTCAGTTTTGCTGCACCAGAGCAAAAGGAAATGAAACCTTAACCCAAGCCATTGAGTACCATTTCTTCGTAGAGAATTCACATACAAACTTGTTCTTGAAAAGGAAACCTAGAAAAGGGGGTATCCCATGGGGTCCCGTTGTTTGAGTACTGGAGGAAGAAAATTCCAATGAGTCTCTGAGGCCTACAAAGAGGCCAAAGTCCCACAAGATCTAAGTTCTTCAAAACTCTGTAACGCTGATCTTTGATTCATTCTAAATTGTTTCACCCTCATAGGATCCCTAAGGAATTCACTGTGAGTAGAAATGGCCACTTCAGGATCTAGATTCTCTCCTTTGATGTGAAGTTCAGACTGGAATTCCAACTTATAAAATAATTTCATCCCTATTTCCCACTTAATTTGATTCTGAATAAAAGATGAAAAGGCTCGTAACTGAATATCTCCTACTATGGGATTGGGATTCCATTCCAATTCATGTTCTAGAAAGAATTTAAACTGATAAAGTTCACACAACAAATCCTTTTCCCTTTAGATGAGTCATTATAGATATCCACAAAGTCATCAACATTTCCTATCATGAAATTTTTGTTATTATTCAATCTAATCATCTAAAGGCATACCCATTGTTCATGCAAGTACATTGAATAAACTCTAGCAGGACTTCTACAAGAAATGGCTTGCTCAACAAATTGAAACATTTGCCTCTTTTCTTCTTCTTTAATCATTAACTGCTACTGTAAAGACTGTATCTTGGACTTCCACTTTTGTTCTTGAACCAAGTAAGCAGAAAACCAAGTTTCCTGCATATGTTGTACTTCAAATTTATATCGTTGTTGATAAATAAGGCCCAAGTCATATAATTCATCATTTCTTCTAGTCCATTTAACAGTATTTACTTCAGCTGATGCTAAGGCTAGGGTATTAGTCCAGACATCATAAAGAATTTGATTAAAAATTTCATAGAGAACATCTATGACTTTTTCTTTATCTTTAGAACTTTTAGAGGTACTAGGAAGAATATTTTCTGCAGCTGCTATAGCAAATAATTCCAAACTTGTATTATCCTCAGCTAGTGGTACTGATTTATCTCTAAGAAATTTATTTTGTTTCCTCAACCTTTTGTTTTGCAAACTCCATCGGTGAGCCTGATTTCTCAAAATTTTCAGTCTTTTCTTAACAACACCATTCTTTCTCTGTATTTGTCTACTCCTCTATTTTAACTTTTTCATTTTCATTTTTAACATATCTATCCAAAACTTGAAATTCACGAACTTGCTTATGAAGTTTCTTAATCCTCTTCTATAACTTACTTGAAATTAAACCAGGAGAATCAGGCCTTACCACTTGATTAGATCCATCTTCTTCCCTTTGAGCTTGGTCTTGAAACTGAGTAGCTTCCAATTCTGGCAGGGGTGTTGACTCTAAATTATGTCTCTATGTATAACGGGTTCTTGGACATTTGGGTATTGTTGAAAACATATCTTCAGATGTTCTAAATTTTTCAATAGCTTCTTCATAAATGCCTTCTATCCTTGCATATCTTCTTCTCACCGTAACTGAAATTTTATTAACCTCTTCATCATCTCTATGCCTCTTTGGAGATGGTTGGGATTGAATTGGTTCAAAAATGTTGCTGCTGGATCAAATTCTATCTGAACTGCTGGAGGGGGCGATACAGAATCTTGTGTATCATCATTACCCTGCTCCTAAAAACCTTTTTCCACTAAAAATTGTTCCCACGTTAGGTTTCTCTTCTGTAATTCCTCCACGATCAACAACTTAGTTAATCCATGATGATACAAGTTATTACCAAGTCGCTAATCAGGCCGCTTTTGGGCACCTGAAGCCATTTTAGATAGGCTCTTCCACAAAAAGTATGGAATGTTCATCAATTCTTCTCCTTTAATGTGAAGGAGAAGCTGAATATGATAAAGAAAGACAAGGCTATATCGTCCTTCACAAGTCAAATATTTCTGCAAAAAGAAAATGACCTTACCCCATTCAGTAGTGAAACAGTTGCGTCGAGCTCCCTTCTTCTAACGAATACTAGAATTAGCCACCTTCACAAACTGTTTCCAAGAGTCAGGGTTTTTCAAACGACCATCTTTAAACCATCTTTCCCCTATTTGTGGTAAGCCTACAGCGAGAGCAATCGACGTTTCTGAAACTAGAAGGAGAAACCCCCGAATGTTAGAACAAGCTCCATCGAAATTGAGAGCAAATTCCTTGTTCACATCTTCATTGTGCCCTCTGAATTTACTAAAAAATGAATACAATTCAATTTGTTGAAAAATCCTCTTACTAGAGGGATCTTCATCCAAAAGTTCAATGGAATATGGCTCTTCCCTACGTGCAGCACTGGCCATGCCAACTTAAACTTTCTCTGTTGAAAGGAAGTTAGGTGATCAAATCGATATCCTTTAACCCAAATTGGTATTTATAGGCTTTACTTATGCATAACAAAGAAATCCAAATTTCAAATCGGGTATACATATAATTGTTCAGACATGCAGGACAAAAGGATAGAGCTAATTACGACAATTGATGGGTTCAAATCAGCATATACCCATTTGTCCAAAAAGCAATGAGTTAACGGTCACTCCATTTATGGAAATTATGTGAACAAAAATACTTGGTCTGACATGTCACGATATATAATAAGCCATGAAATGATCTTTAAAAGCTAATTGAAATGTATAAAAATCATTCTTACATGCTAGAATTTCTACACATTATTAGGAAAAATATATTGAATTTAACCCTATAGGAACAATACTTGTCCAGAATTAAGAGAAGACTTTGAATAGCATACCACATAGGCAGGGGATAAAACCGAGATCCAATCCTTCCAATCATGCAAATACAGATCCTCCATGGATTTTAAAGATATAACTTTGTTGGAAGAAATCATTATATCTGCAACTTGAAAAGAATAATTTCAAATAGAAATGAAAGTTTGCTTGTACTGGGAGGGATGAATCCAAGAGAGTATCAAGGTTTTCCTCATTTTCAGGATTCCCTTCCCCATACACGAGACATTCCATTTTACCAACAATCTGTTCATCTTTAGTATTTTACTGAAATATTTAAAAAACACAGAAACTGGAGATTCTGCAGGTTTGAGTCAAGCCTGTAATTGTCTGCGAAAACATGCTGAAATGCAAATTCTTCAACCAAACCACTCATGATGCAATCCAAACCATGTGAATTAAGGTGTTGGAGTAGAACATGGAGGAGTAGACATCCCTCCATTAAGGCCAATGGCTTTCAAAGCTTGGAAGTACAATCTAACAGGATATATGAATCAATTTTGTTGATGTCGAGTACCCAAAAGACCATATTGCTTATGGATCCATTTTGGAATGGTACTTATAAATTGCTAGTGGTTTCTTATGGAAAACCACTAGAGATTGCTTATAGACCTTATGAGTGGGTATTGTGACTAGTATGACCTTGGAAACATATTAATTACAAAGAATCCATAACAATACTAGCTGTCTTAAACCATTATATTCTTTTGTTGAAAAATATAGCAACGCCATATTGTCACCCAAAACCAATTATAATGATAATTGGTGGCAAACATTTACTACACTCACCAAAAGTAAAATAAACATGTATTAGTGAGGGCTACTAAAATATTGTCACCAAAAGTGTCACCAAAGAGAGAATCAATAATGGGCCTTTAACAACTCTCACTAAAAATGTCACTGGAAAGGGATTTGGTGACAAACCTTAAAGGAGAATCTCAAAAGGCACGTATAACGACGATGTTTTAAGGACCGTCATCATCTGTGACATTCGTGACAACCCTTAAAGGTTCGTCACATGTAGGACCCTCACCGATGACCTTTTTCCTTGTAGTGGAGGTTAGGAGCATTCTTCTACCTTCACTTCGAGCTCGTTAAAAATAGTAAGGAGGCTATGAGCATTCTTCCATCTCTCCTTTGAGCTCATTAAAAACAGTAAGGAGCTCAAATCTCTTGTTAGACTCTTTAAATATGACAAGATTGCCAAGTATAGTTGTCATTTCAGACTCGTTAAAAGGATTTGAAGCTACATCTGCTTAAGTATAAGTTTAACCCTTTTCCGTACTTTTGTGGATTACTTACGAAAAAGGAATACTCTAGTCATACGTGGCTAGAATATTTCTTCTTCCTTTGTTTTATGCTTTTTCGGGGAAGGATACTAACTGTACGAAAAAAGGCCTTTTGGAGCCTTATTTAGGGTTTTCAGGCTCTCTAAATATGAAAACACCAAGCGAGCACTCACCTACTTGGGCTCGATGTGAAATCCATGAGAGAGTACATAGAGGATTGTTTAAGTTTTTCATACTCTATAAACAAGAAAAACCCGGCGAGCATTAACCTACTTGTGCTCGATATTAAAATCCATGAGTAGGTGTATGGAGTTATTGTTTAAGTTTTTCAGAATCCTTAAAATTGAAAACACCAGCGAGAAAGAACAGATCTCGACTCAATATTAAAATCCAGAGATCAGTACTATAGAGTAATCTTCTATCTCTTCTTCGAACCCTTTTGAAAAAATGAAGAAGGTCATGAGTCTTCCTCCCATGGGCTCGTTAAACTTTTCACATGGTTGGACTTATTGAGTTTTCATTCTTTCTTGGACTCATTAAAACAACAAGAAAGGTATTCTTTTATCTAAAAAGAATAAGGGATAAGAAGGGTATATCACATCTTTCATTTTCAAAGGCAGTCCATTCAGTCCTATCCTTGAACACAACACCTATTTGAGTCTATCATTTCAGTTGGGTTTAGTTTTTGACCTTAGGGTGAACTTGATCTCCGAGTTGTTTACTCCCCTGGTTGGTTATTCTTCCAACCGTATGGAGGGTCTGTTAATGTCTCCTACATTACATGCTTGTATCATTTCCCTATTATGTTGAAAACTGCCTAAGTCACTTTGTGTCATGCTCATTCTTCAAGGATATAGCCCATGTCGGCCATTCTGCAGTTTACCTTGACCTCATGTGTTGGTCATCCTAGTGTCAGTCTTGTTACATGTCTTACTCCACATCAACTCATGCCAGTTGAGTGTTCCTCATGTTGGATGCTAGAGGATGCCTTAAGGCCTCCCTTCCAACAGACTTTTTCCCATGGACATCAACTCATTTTGCTCTGGGATCATGTCACGTCCCCATTTTGACCCCCTTTTTTGTAAATGATGTAAATACTGATACTCAAGGCCAAGGCCCCACCATTGATTTAGCGTTTATGTATCGGCAATTAAAATAGATGCCTATGGTTCTTGTGCGAGATGGGCACAATGTATATAAGACATCATGTAATTATGAATTTTTAATGAAAAAAAACCCACAACCGGCTATGCAATGCAACAAAAGAGATGGGGCATGGTTCTACAAGGAATAGGGAGGGAAATTATTCAAACCCTTGAGCCAATAGTATTAATCCATGTGTCAATGGGGAAACCCATAAACTACCAACTACCCATTTTGTCTCATGTACCCAATCATTTAATTTTTCCAAGAAATTGGTTAAGGCAGTTAATGCCTTGGGAATGAAAGAGTATGGGCAAGCCATTTTTGTGCATGGGCAAGCCATCAACTTGGAAAATCGTGTTTTTGCTTGTGGGGCAAGAAACCACCTACGAAATAGTGCCCAAAGCCATGGGGAATGGGCAGTCTTCATTCACTCACGCAGTTGGAGTTAGCTGGGTCTTTTCCATTTACGTTTCTCATCTAAATACTGCATTTTTCCATGCCTGGGAGTCGTTTTTGCCTGGTATAACAGTTGGGAGAGGAAGGCCACGAATTGGGGACTAGGAGGGAGGTCGTTTTGGCCCCGAATGGACCCGGGACGTTTTTTCTAAAAACGGATTTGGCTTCCTGGGTTGTTCACTAACTTCCCATTTCGTGTTTGTGGGTTCCCACGTTTTTCTGGGTTAGTTGAAACCCCATCTCATGCATCCCACTGTGGAAAATGTTTTTCTCATGCCTAGCAAGTGGGGTTCTGCTGTTATGTGCATCCTCGTTTTTGGTTTGAACCTGTGAATTGAAGTTTGGAGTGGTAGTGGATAGAAGTGGCTTGATAAACCTAGTGGGGGAGGCAACCTCTCAAGAAGATCAAGAGGGATTTGGTTACTCTTCTATGCATACCCTGAGAGCACTAGATAGGGAAGGTATGGCTTGAGGGACTGTATAGCAGTGAAAAGAATACTTCCTTGTGCTGGGTGTGTAGGTATTGTGGGTTCCAAGCTAGATAGATATTGCAAGGTTATCCCTAGCTCTGTGCTGGAGCTCACTAGCTTAGAAACTCTTCCTTTCCATCTCCTAGCAGCCTGATAAACCCAATCGCAAATTGGCTTGGCTCATCTTGGTGTATGCTTGGCTATGTGTGAGTCTGTTGTTCCCTGGTTCCTTGTAGAGATCATGCCCAGCTCGGGGGGTGGCAGTGGTGCTGAGAGATTGAGGAGCACACTGGCCTACGGTTGGGTGGAACGTTGCAGTGCATAGCCAGTTGCGTGGGACTACTTTCGTATAAGATAAGTATTCTCTTGTGTAAATTTGTAATTATCATTTGATAAATATTAGAATGAATGATGGACGTGCTATTGAATTTACTTCCGCTGAGTTTTTACAAGTTTATGCATTTCCATATGATCCTTTATATTTCTGCAAGGGTCTTTATCTGGCTGTCACAGAAATCTTGAGTGTATGATTAAATGTATGATGGATGTGAGATTCTTAATATTCCGCTGTGATTTTCTTAAAAACCATACATTTCCATCTATCCCTGTTATATTATGTTCATGCTTATGATTAAACGTTTCATAGGGCTAGATGCCCAGTCTAATATCACATCTGTTATGCATTTGTACATGCATATATCCTTTTTGATTTGAAAGCTTGCTGATTGTGAATGGGGTTGGATGCCCGATTTAACCTCACGATCCTCTCCATCTAGCTAAAGGAATGGGAGGGGACGTGACAGATCAAAGTTTAGATTTTTTGTTAGTACCTTGGAGATTGCAGTCACCAGTGGCAATTTTCCTCACTATTGAATCATGAGAATACATCAATGTCTCTTGTTCGATAGGTTTCTCAAGTGTTCAACTTCAAGTCCACTTATTCACACTTGCTAGATCCTACTAGGTACCTTGGGCCCATTATCATTATCGGTGGAAGCCCTCGTGTTTGTTAACGGTATACATCAATGACCGGTAATCAAACGATACTCCCCATGTTTGATTTTAGCTCATTTATTCACATGGTTAGGGTTTGTACCTTGGGTTATTTTGGATGAATACCTTGGGATGATTGATAGCATTCCCTCATTATGTTATCACCCAAGCTGCTTAAGACTGAGCCTCACTCATTTTGGCTCTCCATGAGACATAGATCCAGTTTGTTGTTATGGCTATGATCTCTCAATTTGACATGGATCCATGCTTGTATTTTAGTGGCCATGCTATATATACATCTCCTAGTTATGTATTGGAGATCATGTTGTGTCATGCTACACATCTATATGATTTCAAGATTGTAATTGCTCGCTGACCTTGATCATTATTTCAGGTAACTTTGTGACTTGGTTCTGCAGTTTCTTGCTCCTCCTCTGACTTGGAATTATAATGTATTTTGTCCATCGCTTCCCTCTGACCTCACACATTAGGGGGCATCTGTTATAGGTAAAATTTGCACTTCTATGTCCGTTATCACCTTTAGTTGTTGATCACACAAAAGGACAACTTGGATTAAAGGGCAAGATTGGCCTAGGTGATGTATGGACTAGAATTACCGCTCTGCAACTGACAAAATCTTGTTTTATCTAACATTTTTACATGTGCCCTACTCTTTGTATAGCAAACTAGCACACATTAGGACATGTGCGCTACTCTACAAGCATTTAGTGCATGCACACGGGCTAGTATGCCCTACTTTACCTCTTACATAGTAGTGCACACCTCAAAAAATCTTGCAAGCACTAGTTGTAAAGCAATGAAGTTGTATATTGTGCGCTACTCTACTGTGGAAAAATCGTGCACATCTTTAAATGTAATAAAAAATATATTAATTTGACGAATTGGGATTAGTTGAGGTTGGTTTGCAACTTCCCCAACTTCCCAATCAAACTACCTCTCGATCCAAACTTACTACCTTGTCCCATAAATACAAGGAGGATCCACGAGAGGGGTTACTCATAATGGTTATAATGACCTAGGGCAAGAAACTATGCATTAAGGGTTGTTATGTTGGAGGAATTCCAAAGTCAGTGTGAAGAGTAGGAGCCTAGAATCTGATTTCACAAGCACTCTGAAAGATCAGGTATAATTGTACTGATTATTTGCTTTTGACAATAAAGGTTGAAACATCCTTCCTATCCCAATCAAATGTCTAATGGATTGCATGTTTGTTTGGTTAAATGCTTGATTACTTTTGATGTTTAAATTGCATTTCAATTTCATCATTGTTAGACCAGTCAAGATACGTTGAGGAAGGTATCTTTTGTATTGCAGGTTCATTAGGCGGAAGATCAAGTGGTGTTAAATTTTTAGAATTTACTTCAATCTGATCTAGGATCTTAACTGAGAGAACAACATGTACAACAAATCTACAGCATATCATTCATGGACACAATAATGCAAGCACAGAAGAGACACCGAGTTTACTTGGGGAAAACCATAAAGGTGAAAAACCCCAATAACTTCCTCAGTGATAGATAGAGCAATGATACAACCAGAATACAAGAGATAGTCTTCTCCTAGCAGTAGAGCCACCTCCTCCACAAGTGCGCCACTCTCCACGGTGTGAGTGAGAGAATAAAATGTGTAAAATGAGAGAGACACACTCTCTATTTATACACTAACTTGACTTGACCTTTACTCAACTAGGTCGGCCTCAACTTAACCACTTAACATAATGCTGACTAGGCTGACCCCCACTAGGGTGGTCTAATAACCCTTTGACCCACATGGCCGACCCCCAATAGGGTGGTCTAATAACCCTTTGACCCACATGACTTATACAGGTCCGACCCCAACAAGGTGGTCTAATAACCCATCAAGTATAAGTTACGACACTTACAATATAAATGACGACACTTCCGTATAGAAGAATAATAACATCTCTATAGGAATACAACCACTTCCATATAGAGTAATAATAACATCTCTATAGAAATACAATATACATATATGTGAAATACATTCTAAAGTTACATATACATCAACAAGTGGAAGATCAAGCAAAAGCTAGGATCAAACATTGTTAATAAAGTATGTCTTCAAGAACCTTGATCTCTTTCCTTCTATAGAAGCCTATGTGATATGATCAATGTGCTTACTTGTCACCTTGGAAGTTGGTAGTGTCCCTTTCCTCACTATAAGGTAGAAATCCCGAACAACAGGGGATACAATAAAGTACAAATACAATACACAAGTGAATATCTTCTGAAGTTACAAATACATCAACACTCCCTCTTAACTAGGAAGGTATTCTCTTGACACAAGTCATCAATACATATAGACACAAGTCTTCAATACTGGAGCTGGATCATCATCACTGGATCAATAGAGCATCATCATCAGTGCTGCAGTGTACTCATCATCTCGATCACTGGGCTATCTCTGAATTCTTCTCATCATAGGAAGTTCTATAGAGCCAACCCTTTCTCATGCTGGATGTAGGCCCACCACCTATAGGTCTTCATCATCACTGGCCATACTATGGAATCCTCAAGACTTATTATGTGCATCAACAAAACCTCGAAAGATTATCCCAGGATCCTTTATGTGCCTAAGCTCGACCGACAAGATCTCCTAGGGCGTTATTACATGTTGACTGTCACAAAACCTTAAAAGAGTGTCTTGACTAGAAAGAACTCTAAAGAGCATCTAAGCCATTTTACATGACTAGTACAACTTGTCCGGATCTCCAGGACATATTACATGTGACCCCCACCACAAAACCTTAAAAGAGTGTCTTGACTAGCAAGAACTCTAAAGAGCATTCGAGGCCTTTTACATGACTAGCACAACCTATCTGTATCTCCAAGACGTATTATATGTGGTCATGGAAAAACCTCAAAAGAGCATCCCAGGACTGATTACGAGAGTACTGATCAACCTATCGGATCTCTTAGGGTGCTATTATATGCCATAGGACAAAACCTATAAAGAGCATTTGCCAGATATCCCAGAGCACTATTATATGCCATAGGAAAAACCTCAAAAGAGTATCTGCAAACCTCCCAGGGCGCTATTATATGCTTATCTGCACAACCTATCCATGACCACAGAGTATTAACCTGATACTCACCATACATCATCCTGATGTAGATGCTCATCCTGATAATCGTCACTGCATCGTCCTTATGCACATCATCCATAGTATCATCCTAATACTCATCATACATGATTATCCTGATCATCGTTACTGCACCGTCCTGATGCATGTCATATACATGATCCAACTGATCATAGAAATCATCCACCTGATGCATATACATATACATGATCCAACTGATCATACAAAGCATCCACCTGATCCATATACATATACATGATCCAACTGATCATACAAAGCAGTAACTGGAGCATTGTCCTGATGATCATCACACAATGCTTACATCCACAGCCATGGGAAGGATCCTCCTACCACCATGCTTGGAATGGCTCTTGCAAATGTGTACCATCACTTCTTCCTCGAAGTATCTTCAATCTGAAGAACACCAAGCCTCTCCCTGAAGTAAGCAAACTTCACTCTTGCTAGTGGTTTCATCAACACATGTGCAACCTGCTCATCCATCGCAACATACAGGAGCTTCACTGCTCCTCTCTACACCATATCCCTAATATAGTGGTATTTGATCTCGATATGCTTCGACCTGTCATGGAATACCGAGTTTTTAGACAGCTTCACACAACTCTGGTTGTCACAAAAGATACTAGTAGCATCCAATGGGAGATCACATAACTCAGGCAGTAGCTTCCTAAGCCATATTGCCTCACAACTAGCCGAACAAGCTACGACATACTCTGCTTCAGTTGTACTCAGTGCTACACAGGACTATTTCCTGCTAAACTAGGACATCACACCTGATCCCATACTGAAGCAGCACCCAGAAGTGCTCTTCCTATCTACAGCACTTCCTGCCCAATATGAATCAACTGGAACTATTACTCATGGAAGTAATGATTGGCTCATTGATAGTGGGGCTTCTAAACATATGATAGGATTCAAGGAATCCTTCATGAACCTTTCTGAACATGAATCACCTCACAAGGTAAAATTAGGAGATGACTACCAGTATCCCATAAAAGGGATTGGTGAAGCCTCTTACAAACTAGACTCAGGAAGTTCTATGAAGATGAAGAATGTACTCCATGTTCCAGGACTAAAGAAGAATCTACTATCCATATCTACCTTGGATGCAAAAGGCATGAGGGTTGCATTTGTGGATGGCCAAGTCCTAATGTGGCCTAAGGGAAAGACTATAGATGATGCAGTTGTGATTGGAGAGCAAGAGGGAGGATTTTACAAGCTAAGGGTCCAACCAGAACAAGCCATGGTCCATGACACTGTAGAGCCAAGTGAACTCTGGCACAGAAAGCTTGCACACATGCATTATAGAGCATTACCAATTACAAGCAAAGCAGTAGAAGGTATTCCTGGAATCCAGACAAAACATGAAGGCCTTTGCAAAGGTTGTGCAAAGGGAAAGAATACAAAGAAGACATTTCCAAGCAGTGAAAGCAAGGCTAAAAGAATCTTGGAGATTATCCACTCTGATGTATGCAGTCCTATGTCATCTAGTTCCTTGAGTGGGTATGTATATTATGTCTCCTTTATTGATGATTTCTCTAGGAAGACTTGGATATACTTCTTGAAGAATAAAGATGAAGTATTTAACAATTTCAAGGAATTCAAAGCCTTGATAGAAAACCAAACTGACATGAAGATCAAGGTCTTCAGATATGACAATGGCAGAGAGTTTACTTCAGGAGATTTCAAGAAATTATGCAGTGACTCAGGGATTAAGAAGGAGTTGACTACTCCTTACAATCCACAACAGAATGGGGTTACCGAGAGGAAGAATAGAACTATTATGGAAGCAACTAGGGAAATGCTTCATGATCAAGACTTACCTATGCACTTATGGGCTAAAGCAGCAAGGACAGCTGTATATATGTAGAACAGAACACCCCATAAGATTCTTGACAACAAAACACCAGAAGAATTGTTCACTAGTAAGAAACTGAGAGTTGATCATCTCTCTACATTCCATAACAGATAGTTGTAGAAGAAGCTACTTCAGAATAGGACTCCAGCAGCTCTTGTAAGGAAGCAAAGATTCAGAGGGAGTCCACTCAACAAACAAACAAAGATAAGTATTTGAATTGTCATTTCTTATACATTATGATTGTTTGAATAATGTTGTTCAATGATGTATATTATGGTGTGTATTATGCATATTAGAATAATTGCATTAATGTTGTATTCAAGCGTTGGCTAAAATAATTGCATGACTGTATGACATATTTCCTTATAAGAATTTGTTCTGAAAACTATGAGATGTTTTCTAATCATGCAATTTAACTTGTCTTGTAGGAAAGATCGTACGCCATCACCTACAAAAGATGGAATACAACATTTGAAGATACTGAAGATATTGAAGTAATGGAAGAATGCCATGATCCGTCGATCATGAAGAATGATGTTTGGGATGTGGTCCCAAGACTAGATGGGAAGTCTGTGGTGACTTCTAAATGGATCTATAAGATCAAGCATGCTGCAGATGGTAGCATCGAGAAATACAAAGCTAGGTTTGTAGCTCGTGGCTTCTCCTAGAAAGAAGGAATTGATTATGAAGAGACATTTGCTCCTATGGCCAGATACACTTCCATTACATCAGTACTTGTTCTCGCTGTAGTGATGAAATGGAAGGTACACCAGATGGATGTCAAGACAGCTTTCTTGAATGGTGTAGTTGAAGAGGAAGTGTATGTGGAGCAGCCACTCAGGTTTGAGACACATGATCGAGGAACACATGTGTGCAAACTGAAGAAAGCCCTATATGGTTTGAAACAGGCACCCAGGACCTCGTATGCCAAGATAGATAGCTTCCTATCTAGTTTGGGATTTACCAAGAGTAAAGAGGATTCCAACCTTTACTACAAGGTTGAGGAGGGAAATCCAGTGGTACTATTATTGTATGTCGATGACCTGTTTCTGACAGGTGAGGATAAGTTGATGGCTGACACGAACAGGAAGTTAGCTACCAAGTTCAAGATGAAGGACTTGGGTATGATGCACTACTTTCTAGGCATGAAGGTGTGGCAGAGTGCAGATGGAATCTTCCTTGGGAAAGGGAAGTATGCAGTAGAGAGCCTGAAGCGGTTCGGGATGATGGACTGCAAGGCCATGGCCACACCTATGGCATCAAACCTTAAGCTTCTATGTGATGCTTCTTCTGAGCCGGTTGATGCTATGATGTATCGTCAGATGATTGGGTCTTTGATGTACTTGATGAATACGAGGCCAGGCATTTTCTTTGCTGTGACCACATTGAGCCAGTTCCTGACGGATCCGAGGAGTGTTCACCTGGTAGCTGCAAAGCATGTTCTGAGGTACCTAAAGGGTACAGTGGATTATGGGCTCAAGTATGAGGCGAATCAAAAGTTTAACCTGGAGGGTTATGTTGATTCAGATTGGGCAGGCAGTGCCATTGATCGAAAGAGCACTTCAGGGTGCTTCTTTAGTATGGGATCAGGTGTGATATCGTGGTTTAGCAGGAAGCAGTCCTGTGTGGCACTGAGTACAGCTAAAGCAGAGTATGTCGCAGTTTGTTTAGCTAGTCATGAGGCAGTATGCCTTAGGAACCTACTGTCTGATTTGTTTGATCTCCAGTTGAGTGCTACTGTCATATATTCTGACAACCAGAGTTGCGTGAAGTTGTCAAAGAACCCGGTGTTCCATGACAGGTCGAAGCACAGTGAGATCAAGTTCCACTATATCATGGATATGGTGTAGAGAGGAGCAACGAAGCTCCTGTATGTTGCGACGGACGAGCAGATAGCCGATGTGTTGACCAAGACGCTTGCCAGAGTGAAGTTTGAATACTTCAGAGGGAGACTTGGTGTACTTCAGATCGAGATGCCTTCTAGAGGGAAGTGATGAGTCTGAAGACACAGATGCACATTGAGCCATTCCTACATGGTTAGAGGTTAGTCTTTCCATGGTAGGATGTAAGGGCTGGGGCCATTCTCACATGGTTAGAGGTTAGTCCTTCCATGGTGAGATGTAAGGGCTGGGCCATTTTCACATGGTTAGAGGTTTGTCCTTCCATGGTGAAATGTAAGCACTGGGCGGAGCCATTCTCACATAGTCAGAGGTTAGTCCTTCTATGGTGAGATGTAAGGGCTGGGCCATTCTTGCATGGTCAAAGGTTAGTCCTTCCATGGAAATATGTAAGTGCTGGGTGTGGCTTTTCCGACATGGTCAAAGGTGAGTCCTTCCATGGTCATTGATGTAATTGCTGAGCTTTTCCGACATGGTCAGAGGTGAGTCCTTCCATGGTCGTTGATGTAATTGCTGTAGCCGTTCCGACATGGTCAAAGGTGAGTCCTTCCATGGTCGTCGATGTAAGTGCTGTGAGCCTTTCCCAGATGGTCAGAGGTGAGTCCTTCCATGCTAGTGATTGTAATTGCTGAGCCTTTCTCGGATGGTCAGAGGTTAGTCCTTCCATGCCGGTGAGTGTAAGTGTTGTGGGTGTGCATCTGGGTTGTGCTCCGTGGACTATGTGATGATCTGAAGACATTGATGTGACAGTTTGGTACACAGGTTTTTGCAGAGGCATATGATCAGCCCTGAGATGCTCTTGCAGGTTTTGCAGTGGCAGTGTAATCAATCCTGAGAGATCTTGCAGGTTTTGCAGAGGCAGTGTAATCAGTCCTGATGTGTACCTACTTGATGGCTTGCTCGTGGTGATGATGATGATCCAGTTGATCATGTGATGATATACATCAGTTGGATGTATGGTGAGTATCAGGTGGATAATCTATGGTCGTGGACAGGTTGTGCAGTGGCATGTAAAAGAGCTGGGAGATTTGAGAGGTTGAGCTGTGTGCTCGTAAAAGGCCTGGGATGCTCTTGCGAGGTTTTTCATATGCACGTGATGAGTCCTGAGGATTCCACCGTATGACCAGTGACGATGAAGACCTACACGGAAGCTAGGCCTGCATCCAATATGAAAAAGGGATGGCTCTGTAGAACTTCCTATGACAAGTAGATTCAGAGATTGGATGAGATAGCAGCAGCTCTGATACCATGTTAGTTTTTAAGCATTAATTCAATATGGTATAATATCTTTACTAAGAGAATAACATGTACAGTATATCAATGCATAACAATTCCTTGAATCCTGTCATATGTTTAGAAGCCCGACTATCAATGAGCCAATCATTACTTCCATGCGTAATAGTTCTAGTGAGAGCAGAAATCAAAACATATTCTTCTTCACTTGAAGAATCTTCACTATCTTCTCTAGCCCTCTTCCTGGGAGGTTCATCATCCTCTGCAACATGAGCATGATGTTTTCTTTTGAATTTCTTCTTCTTGGTAGGACCCTCTTTCTTTCTTTTGGGACAGTCTCTGGCATAGTGTCCCTTTTCATCACAAGTATAGCAACGGACATGGGTCATGTCCCTTCTAGTTTTGGAGTTACCTCTTTGATTCTAATGGTAGTGTTTTTCTCTCTTTCCATGATGGTGAGATTTCTTGTCACCGTGATGTCATAATTCCCCCCAACCTGACCAGTGTGATAGTAAGCAGGTATAAAATTATTCTGAGCACCAAATGAAGGT
Source organism: Larix kaempferi (assembly GCA_027924585.1). NCBI lineage: Eukaryota > Viridiplantae > Streptophyta > Pinopsida > Pinales > Pinaceae > Larix > Larix kaempferi. The sequence continues at coordinate 1,504,437 of BSBM01000260.1, read as the reverse complement.
GGAGGGTATTGCGGTGGCAGAAATTGAGGTGGCGGATATTGAGGTGGAGGGTACTGAGGTGGAGGGTAATAAGGCGAAGGGTACTGATGACCCGCTCTGGCCGTGTGATAGTAATGGTTACCCCCATGATGAGTACCTCTAGTAGTATGCACAATCGTGTGGTGACCATGAGAAATAGGTATATTTCCAGTCTCAACATGAGAGTTGCTAGTAGCAGGAATGTTTCCACCCCCGGTATTTGGAGGAATATGAACATTCGTAGAAGTGGTCCTTGGTTGTCGTTGATGGGCACGTGTATTAGGCGGTGGATGAGTCATGGCAAGAATAACTTTCCTATTAGGATTGGTATCCCTAAGAGGTGGTCATCTTCCATCATTAGCGTTGTTAGGAGGAACATGACCAGTCCCCATATGTGTGTGAGTAGCATGAATAGTATGCCCAGTGTGGATGTTGCCCCCAGTGGGTGCAGTGCTACTAACAGCATGGCTAGTACTAGAGTGACTACCAGATCGAGTGGATGGATGAAATGTGTCGTGACTAGGCATATTATGATAGAATGGATTAACATCAGCCGTAGTCTCATGGTCAACATGAGACGTCTCTGATCTTCTATATACGTGATGACATGGATATATGGGATGAAATGGGTTATGATCGGGTAGAATGTGAACATTAGTTTCGATCGTAGTATCATGGTCAAAATGTGACTCTGGCATCCCGTATACATAATTGAGAGGGGTTTCCCTCAGGTCGAATTGGATCATAAAATTTAGTTTCGGTCTCGGGTGGATCCGGACCAAAAAAGCTAGGATGGGTCTCAGGTGGATCACCTCTCCACACCTCTTGAGGTGTAGGAGAATCAGCTCCACCTGGGGGAACCATGGTGGTTTCTCCCGTGCCAGAATATGTAGTCATGATATAACTATAAAGATCTTAGATGCAATTACTAGAACTGGAAGGTACTCTCCGATGTCTACTATAAATAGGACATGGGTTTTCAAAGGCCGGTAAACCAGCCAACTGATGAGAGCAGCGGGGAGCCGGGATTCTCACCATGATATCTCTGGAGAGACTATAGAATCAAAATGTGTCCTATCAGCCGAACTAACAATCAAAAACAAAAAATCAAGAGTACACACCTAAAAAGAACCTACAACCAAATGCACACAACAGAATTGGCTCAAGGAGCTCCCAACACTACAGCCGTTATGTCTCACCTAGGAGAGGCTTGAGACTCCCAAACTATAGCCAGAGGTAACAGAATTAGTTACAAGGATTCCCAGACTTCATTGCATGCACAGGGTCAAATCCCTGCACAAAACACAACTGTGTTGTCCAATCGCTATCTGACTCAGGACACAAATAGTATAACCACTGCAAGTGCCCTGTGCGGCACTTAGGTAAGGTAACTAAGGTCACCACAATATAACCAATGCTCAGGGGGACAGTCGTAGGTGGTATCCGTTGTATGGGAAGTGTAGCTAAGCCCGAAGAACAAGAGGAAAAACCTCCGGTACCCCCAGATACGAAAAAATCCTAGATATATCTCCCACGTTCAGCCAGTATCGGAGGGATATCTCCTCAACCAACCTCCCATGACCTCGTTCTTAACTCTGGTCTGAGTAGAGCTTCCTGAGAACACTGATGTATATGACTGAATTCACCATTCCCTGGTCAGACACATAATGTTGGTCTAATGGTCTTGGATTGTTAACTCACAATGATCTATTCCAAGACCCTAAACCTAAGCTAGTTGGTGCACCCTATAAAATGAAAATCGTTACTAATCAATTTTAAGATTAAGCGTTAATTTTAGGTGGTTGTGATTACTCAAAGGTATGGACGTGAAACTAGTGATGTATATGACTCAATATGCACATAATCGTCCAAACGCTAGACTCATCTACTCAACGAAAACAAATGCCACTAACATGACAAGCAAATCAACGATTTCGAAATAAAAATGCAACTCTTTTAATTTTTCAATGCTCAAACAGATCCTATATGAAAGCACCAGCACTCAAATGCAAAATGCAATGCGGAAAGTAAAATGTTTTTGTATTTTCATTTATAAATGGAAAGGAAAATGCAAAAGCAATATTTTTGTATTTTTCATTATATTGAAATGAAAAATGCAAGTGAAATCTACCTATTTGGATAAAGGAACATAGAGCAGGTCACTAAGAAAACCCAAGAAACCCTAAACAGTGAGACTCAACCAATGATATGAGCAAGGAAATAAAAAAGGATAATAAACTACTAACCTCAAATCAAAGAGAAAAGAGGAGTTTTGGTCACCAGCAAGGCATGGAACAGTTAGGAACAAGGCCAAAGAAGACTCAGGAACATTCACCATCAACCCCGCAACATCCAAAGGGCATAAAACAACCAAATCCAGAGTTATACACTACTGTCTAAGCAAAAAATGCGGGTACCCGCGAGCTATAGCGCAGACAGGGACGGGTAGATGCGGGCAGAACTAGGCTCACCCAGGCATAGGAAACAACAAATGGACAATAAAAGGGCCCAATGACCAGGAAAAAGCCTGTTTTCAATAGGGTATCCCAACGGCCATCCAATGACACGGAGACTCGACAAACAACAACTCAAAAATAAGGACTAATGCCTAAAAATCCCCAAAAATGGATGCATTCCCCAGTGGGGTTGCCATTTCTGTTACAACATAATCTTTCACCCTATGAGTATCAGCACTATTTGGGCTTTGGGATCCATTTTATTGACTCAGAGACATTTTATGTCCTTCATAACCCTATTATTCCATATTTTTATTCATGTACGCGAGCTAAACTTTGATAGCCTGCGCGTATCAAGTTAAATGGTAAAAATCATTAATTAATTACTTTTAATCCAGAAAAGCGGTCTTAGGGTGACCTTTGGCCCTCCATTTGCCCAAGTAACACCTTGATGTGTCCTTTCACTTACCTTTGGTGTTGATGTATATGTAACTTCAGAATGTATTTCCTATATATATTTGTTTGTACTCCTATAGAGATGTTTTGTACCTCTATAGTGAAGTGTCGTCATTTGTATTATCAAGTGTCGCAAGTGGTTAACTTGCCGATGGGTTATTAGACCACCTAATGTGGGTGTCAGCCTAGTTTGTATTTATATGAGGTTATTAGGCTGAGTTAGACAAGTCGGCCTCATAAGGAATTAGATAAGTCAGGACAAGTATAAATAGAGGATCGGGATCCTCTATTTAGATCATCTTATAAGTCATACTTCTCTCACTCGGAAAGTGGCGCACATTGAAGTAGGAGGATCAAGCTTGTAGTAGGGGTCTATCTATTGTACTTGGGTTGTACTTGATTGTACTTGTGGCTCTATCTATCTCTGAGGAGGTTGTGGGGTTTTTCACCTTAGGGTTTTCCCCATGGAAACTTTGTGTGTTCTGTGTCTCATGCTTTTGATTCTTGTGATGCTTTACATGCTTGATGTGATTGTTATGCATTGATACACTGTACATGTTATTCTCTTAGTAAAGATCTTATAGAATACTGAATTAATGCTTAAAAAATAACATGGTATCATAGCTAGCCTGAGAAGAAGACACTGTGCAGTTACGGAAACCAGGGTTTCTTGTTTATTGGGTTTCTCTCCACGGATTTCGGAAAAGAAGTATAGTAGATTGACTCTACTCATCAAGGCGAATCTATCTGTCCAATAAGAATTCAATTCTGAGATGTTTCAGTTTTGGCCCTAAAAATTAGGGTTTCCACAAAAATAGGAATTTTTGGAAACTGAAGACATATCTAAAAGCTGCTTGGAAAAATAGAAGTTTTGAGCTTTGGATCAAGATTTTTGGCTGGGTAGATCTCCGGGAAACTCAAACCCTAATTCAGGGTTCTCCTAAGTGAATGTGAGAATAGTAAAAGCTATTTCTGAAGGGTGAAACTTTGCAGATCTGAATTTCTGAAGACACCAAGCTAATTAGTTCATCAGGGTGCATCTTTATATCCTTTCAGAAAGTTCAAATTCAAAGTTTGAAATTTTAGGGTTTCTCTGACAAACCCTAATCCGACACCAAATCCAGTTTTCAGCCAAGTAAGTGGTAAGACCTAAATATTTTCTATTTCCATTTGAAGTACTCATTAAAGATGTCTCACCACACCAAGCTTGAAGATAAGCTTGAAGGGTCTGATAACTTCCGATCATGGAAGTATAGGATTGGGTTGATCCTCGAAGAGAATGAGTTACACTTATATAAGTGAAGAGGTCCCTGTCCTAGAGGGAGAAGAGGCTAAAGCTCTTCACAAGAAGAAGTTGGTTACAGCCAAGAGGATCATTGCAGATTCTATCAAAGATCATCTCATTCCCCAGGTGTCATCCCTAAATTCACCAAAAGAGATGTTTGATTCCTTGCCTAAGTTGTTTGAAGGAAAGAACATAAATCGGAAGATGACCCTAAGGAATCAGTTAAAGAATATCAAGATCCAGAATGTGGAAACTATGTAGTCATATTTCTCAAGGGTCTCCCAGATAAAAGAACAACTTGAAGCTGTGGGTGAAGATATATAAAATGGTGAAGTGGTGATGACCACTCTTAATGGTCTTCCTAGGTCATGGGATTCCTTCATCCAAGGGATTTGTGCTAGGAAGAAACTCATCACTTCAGTAGGTTGTGGGAAGAATGCTCACAAGAACAAGCTCAAATTATAGCTCGAGAAGAGAAGATGAGAAATGAAGATCAAGCTCTCACAAGTCACTCCAAAAGACATGGTGACAAGAAAGCTCACCATCATGGCAAGAGAGAAAAACCCTACCATCAGAATCAAAGAGGTAACTCCAAAACTAGAAGGGACATGACCCATGTCCGTTGCTATACTTGTGATGAAAAGGGACACTATGCCAGAGACTCTCCCAAAAGCAAGAAAGAGGGTCCTACCAAGAAGAAGAACTTCAAAAGAAAACATCATGCTCATGCTGCAGAGGATGATGAACCTCCCAGGAAGAGGGCTGGAAAAGATAGTGAAGAAGAATATGTTTTGATTTCAGCTCTCATTGGAACTATTACTCATGGAAGTAATGATTGGCTCATTGATAGTGGGGATTCTAAACATATGATAGGATTCAAGGAATCCTTCATGAACCTTTCTGAACATGAATCACCTCACAAGGTAAAATTAGGAGATGATTACCAGTATCCCATAAAAGAGAGTGGTGAAGGTTCTTACAAACTAGACTCAGGAAGGTCTATGAAGATGAAGGATGTACTCTATGTTCCAGGACTAAAGAAGAATCTACTCGCCATATCTGCCTTGGATGCAAAAGGCATGAGGGTTGCATTTGTGGATGGTCAAGTCCTAATGTGGCCTAAGGGAAAGACTATAGATGATTCAGTTGTGATTGGAGAGCAAGAGGGAGGATTGTACAAGCTAAGGGGCCAACAAGAAAAGGCCATGGTCCATGACACTGTAGAGCCAAGTGAACTCTGGCACAGAAGGCTTGCACACATGCATTATACAGCATTACCAATTGCAAGCAAAGCAGTAGAAGGTCTTCCTGAAATCCAGACAAAACATGAAGGCATTTGCAAAGGTTGTGCAAAGGGAAAGAATACAAAGAAGACATTTCCAAGCAGTGAAAGCAAGGCTAAAAGAATCTTGGAGATTATCCACTCTGATGTATGCAGTCCTATGTCATCTAGCTCCTTGAGTGGGTATGTATATTATGTCTCCTTTATTGATGATTTCTCTAGGAAGACTTGGATATACTTCTTGAAGAATAAAGATGAAGTATTTAAGAATTTCAAGGAATTCAAAGCCTTGATAGAAAACCAAACTGACATGAAGATCAAGGTCTTCAGATCTGACAATGGCAAAGAGTTTACTTTAGAAGATTTCAAGAAATTATGTAGTGACTCAGGAATTAAGAGGGAGTTGACTACTCCTTACAATCCACAACAGAACGGGGTTTCCAAGAGGAAGAATAGAACTATTATGGAAGAAACTAGGGCAATGCTTCATGATCAAGAATTACCTACGCACTTATGGGCTGAAGCAGTAAGGACAACTGTATATATGCAGAACAGAACACCCCATAAGATTCTTGACAACAAAACACTAGAAGAAGTGTTCACTGGTAAGAAACCGAGAGTTAATCATCTCTCTACATTCCATAACAGATAGTTGTAGAAGAAGCTACTTCAGAATAGGACTCCAACAACTCTTGTAAGGAAGCAAAGATTCAAAGGGAGTCCACTCAACAAACAAACAAAGATAAGTATTTGAATTGTCATTTCTTAATGTTGTTCAATGATGTATATTATGGTGTGTATTATGCATATTAGAATAATTGCATTAATGTTCTATTGAAACATTGGCTAAAATAATTGCATGACTGTATGACATATTTCCTTATAAGAATTTGTTCTGAAGACTATGAGATGTTTTCTAATCATGCAAATTAACTTGTCTTGTTGGAAAGATCGTAAGCCATCACCTACAAAAGAAGGAATACAACATTTGAAGATACCGAAGATATTGAAGTAATGGAAGGAAGCTATGATTGAGGAATATCAATCAATTATGAAGAATGATGTCTGGGATGTGGTCCCAAGACCAGATGGGAAGTCAGTGGTGACTTCTAAATGTATCTATAAGATCAAGCATGCTGCAGATGGTAGCATTGAGAAATACAAAGCTAGGTTTGTAGCTCGTGGCTTCTCCCAGAAAGAAGGAATTGATTATGAAGAGACATTTGTTCCTATGGCCAGATACACTTCCATTAGATCAGTACATGCTCTGGCTATAGTGATGAAATGGAAGGTACACCAGATGGATGTCAAGACAGCTTTCTTGAATGGTGTAGTTGAAGAGGAAGTGTATGTGGAGCAGCCACTCGGGTTTGAGACACATGATCGAGGAACACATGTGTGCAAACTAAAGAAAGCCCTGTATGGTTTGAAATAGGCACCCTGGACCTGGTATGGCAAGATAGATAGCTTCCTATCTAGTTTGGGATTTACCAAGAGTAAAGCGGATTCCAACCTTTACTAAAAGGTTGAGTAGGGAAATCTAGTGGTACTATTATTGTATGTCGATGACCTGTTTCTGACAGGTGAGGATAAGTTGATTGCCGACACAAAGACGAAGTTAGCTGCCAAGTTCGAGATAAAGTACTTGGGTATGATGCACTACTTTCTAGGCATGGAGGTGTGGCAGAGTGCAGATGGAATCTTCCTTGGGAAAGGGAAGTATGCAGTAGAGATCCTGAAGCAGTTCGGGATGATGGACTGCAAGGCCATGGCCACACCTATGGCATCGAACCTGAAGCTTCTGTATGATGCTTCTTCTGAGCCGGTTGATGCTATAATGTATCGTCAGATGATTGGGTCTTTGATGTACCTGACGAATACGAGGCCAGACATTTGCTTTGCTGTGAACACATTGAGCCAGTTCCTGATGGATTCGAGGAGTGTTCACCTGGTAGCTGCAAAGCATGTTCTGAGGTACCTAAAGGGTACAGCGGATTATGGGCTCAAGTATGAGGCCAAATCAAAGTTTAACCTGGAGGGTTATGTTGATTCAGATTGGGTAGGCAGTGCCATTGATCGGAAGAGCACTTCGGGGTGCTGCTTTAGTATGGGATCAGGTGTGATCTCATGGTTTAGTAGGAAGAAGTCCTGTGTGGCACTGAGTACAGCTGAAGCAAAGTATGTCGCAGCTTGTTCAGCTAGTTTTGAGGCAGTATGCCTTAGGAAGCTACTGTCTGATTTGTTTGATCTCCAGTTGAGTGCTACTGTCATATATTGTGACAACCAGAGTTGTGTGAAGTTGTCAAAGAACCCAGTGTTCCATGACAGGTCGAAGCACATTGAGATCAAGTTCAACTATATCAAATATATGGTGCAGAGAGGAGCAATGAAGCTCCTGTATGTTGCGACAGACGAGCAGATAGCCGATGTGTTGACCAAGCCACTTGCCAGAGTGAAGTTTGAATACTTCAGAGGGAGACTTGGTGTACTTCAGATCAAGATGCCTTCCAGAGGGAAGTGATGAGTCCAAAGACACAGATGCACACTGAGCCATTCCTATATGGTCAGAAGTTAGTCCTTCCCTGGTAGGATGTAAGGGCTGGGGCCATTCTCAGATGGTTAGAGGTTAGTCCTTACATGGTGAAATGTAAGCATTGGGCGGAGCCATTCTCACATAGTCATAGGTTAGTCCTTCTATGGTGAGATGTAAGGGCTGGGCCATTCTTGCATGGTCAGAGGTTAGTCCTTCCATGGCAAGATGTAAGTGCTGGGCATGGCTTTTCCGACATGGTTAGAGGTGATTCCTTCCATGGTTGTTGATGTAATTGTCGAGATTTTTCGACATGGTCGGAGGTGATTCCTTCCATGGTTTTTGATGTAATTGCTGTAGCCGTTTTGACATGGTCATAGGTGAGACCTTCGATGTTCATCGATGTAAGTGCTGTGAGCCTTTCCCAGATGGTCAGAGGTGAGTCCTTCCATGCTGGTGATTGTAAGTGTTGAGCCTTTCCTGGATGGTCAAAGGTTAGTCCTTCCATGGCGGTGAGTGTAAGTGTTGTGTGTCTGCATCTGGGTTGTGCTCCATGGACTATGTGATGATCTGAAGACATTGATGTGACAGTTTGATATGCAGGTTTTGCAGAGGCAGTGTAATCAGTCCTAATGTGTACCTACTTGATGGCTTGCTCGTGGTGATGATGATGATCCGGTTGATCATGTGATGATATACATCAGTTGGATGTATGGTGAGTATCAGGTGGATACTCTGTGGTCGTGTACAGGTTGTGCAGTGGCATGTAAAAGATCCTGGGAGATTCGAGAGGTTGAGCTGTGTGCTCGTAAAAGGCCTGGGATGCTCTTGCAAGGTTTTGCAGATGCACGTGATGAGTCCTAAGGATTCCACCATATGACCAGTGATGATGAAGACCTTCATGGAGGCTAAGCCTACATCTAGTATGAAAAAGGGTTGGCTCTGTAGAACTTCCTATGACGAGTAGATTAAGAGATTGGACGAGATAGCAGTAGTTGTGATGATGACAATGATTCGATGATGATGATCCAGAGAAGAAGACTTGTGCCCGATGATCTGTGTCAGGAAATACCTTCCTAGTGAAGAGGGAGTGTTGATGTATATGTAACTTCGGAATGTATTTCCTATATATATTTGTTTGTACTCCTATAGAGATGTTTTGTACCTCTATAGTGAAGTGTCGTCATTTGTATTATCAAGTGTCGCAAGTGTTTAACTTGCCGATGGGTTATTAGACCACCTGATGTGGGTTTCGGCCCAATTTGTATTTATATGTGGTTATTAGGCTGAGTTAGACAAGTCGGCGTCATAAGGAATTAGACATGTCAGAACAAGTATAAATAGAGGATAGGGATCCTCTATTTAGATCATCTTATAAGTCATACTTCTCTCACTCGGAAAGTGGCGCACATTGAAGTAGGAGGACCAAGCTGCTAGTAAGGGTCTATCTATTGTACTTGGGTTGTACTTGATTGTACTTGTGGCTCTATCTATCTCTAAGGAAGTTGTGGGGTTTTTCACCTTACGGTTTTCTCCACGAAAACTCTGTGTGTTCTGTGTCTCATGCTTTTGATTCTTATGATGCTTTACACGCTTGATGTGATTGTTATGCATTGATATACTGTACATGTTATTCTCTCAGTAAAGATCTTATAGCATATTGAATTAATGCTTAAAAACTAACATTTGGAAGGCTATATATTGAGCATTTATGGCATATGGAAGGGAGGGGAAGAGAAGAGAAAAGCAAGAGAACTCTAGTGTATTTTTGCCTCATCTTGAGTCTACACTCATTGATCCTAGTTGTTGTGAACCCCTTATGTTCACCTTCCAAACTCCTACCATAGTTTGAGTTTTCCTTTCATGGAGGATTGAAGTGGTGGAGGCACAAGTGGATTGACCTAGTTCTTGGTTCAGATTGGTTGTCGAGAAGAGGTTGTATCTCATTGTACTTCTTCTTGGTATTAATAGAAATACTCATATTCTCGTCCATTAATGTTGTTAATGTTGTTTATATTACATTGGGTTACATTCGATTATAATATTATGGACCATTGTTGTTGATAATGCTTATGTCTTTCATATATTATATGTACTTGTCTTGTATTTGCTGCCGATACTAATTTGTAGGCCCAAGTGCATTCATTGAAAGCATACGTGGATTGAAAGCTTCAATGGGGATCTACTTCAAACATTGGACCGAGGTTGGTTATATTCTTCATTATCCTTGCATTGTCAATTTTATAGCATTGAATTGAGAATAGAGTTTATTTCTGGTAGTCATCTGTCTGTTGTGGTATACCCCAAGCCATAGGAAGTTTCTCCAATAACAGAAATGGCGACTCCGCTGGGGATCGAACCCAGAATCTCTGGTTTCACACTCTTCCAAATCTTTCACCGTAGCTGTTACCTCATGCTGGTCGATGGGGGATGCCTTAATTCCCTCCCTCTAGCGAGTCTCATTCCGTCGACTTCAGCCCATTTATTCTGGGACTTGAGGCTTAGAGTTCGGTTGAGTACCTTGAGGCTTGTAGTCATTAGTGGCAGGTTCTCTCGCCATCGACAGTTGTGGGGATACATCAATGCCCCCTGATTGATGGATTAGTCTTAGTGTTCGACTTCACCACATCTATTCACACTCTAACGATTGTGCTTCGTGCCTTGATGCCCATTTTCATTATTGGTGGGTTATCTCGTGTCTATTAATAGTTTACATTATTGACTTGTAATCAGATGATGTCACATCAGGTTCGACCTCAACACCCTTTATTCACTTGATGGGACTTGCACCGTAGATGATTTGTGTAGAAGACCCCAGGATATAGTGGCATTCAGTATGCTACTTATGATCGTGACTTTACATCTGAGATATCACCTCTCAGACTTCAGTAGTTTGTACCTCCAATTTGCACCAGTTGTTCTGTTTCAGCAGGGACCTTGTGTTACTGTAGAGGGATCATGGCTATGATCACCTATGACATGTATTCATTATGTACTGCCTATTCATGGCCATCATATCAGATTGTTGTATTTCACCGATATGTATCCAGAGATAGTATTGTATTATGACGAGTGAGTTGATCGGTCCACTTGTGTCCCCATCACTCCACTTCTGATATTTATAATGTATTTCGGCCATCGTAGCACCATTCTCTGACCTCACACATTAGGGGGCATCTGTTACAACGTAATATTCCACCCTGTGAGTATCAGCACTATTTGACCTTTGGGATCCATTTTATTGACTCATAGACATTTTATGTCCTTCAGAACCCTATTATTCCATATTTTTATTCTTGTACGCGAGCTAAACTTTGATAGCCCACGTCCACGCGAGCTGCATCACTACAGCCCGCGCGTCCATTTGCCCAAGTAATGCCTCGATGTGTCCTTTCACTTAACTTTGGAAGGCTATATATTGAGCATCTATGCCATATGGAAGGGAGGAGGAGAGAAGAGAAAAGCAAGAGAAATCTAGTGGATTTTTGCCTCATCTTGAGTCTACACTCATTGATCCTAGTTGTTGTGAACCCCTTATGCTCACCTTCCAAACTCCTACCATAGTTTGAGTTTTCCTTTCATGGAGGATTGAAGTGGTGGAGGCGCAAGTGGATTGACCTAGTTCTTGGTTCGGATTGGTTGCCGGCAAGAGGTTGTATCTCATTGTACTTCTTCTTGTTATTAATAGAAATACTCATATTCTCATCCATTAATGTTGTTAATGTTGTTTATATTACATTTGATTGAGAATAGATTTTATTTCTGGTAGTCATCTGTCTGTTGTGGTCTACCCCAAGCCATAGGAAGTTTCTCCAATAACAGAAATGGCGACTCCGCTGGGGACTAGACCCTTAGTGAGTTTCAGGCTTAGTTACCCTGCTCATATGACGGATCCCACCTACGACAGTCCCCCTGAGCATTGGTTATATTGTGGTTACCATGGTTGCTTTACCTAGGTACCGCATAGGGCATCGGCAGTGGTTATACTGTTTGTGTCCTGAGTCAGATAGGGGCTGGACAGCACACTTGTGTCCCTGCAGGGACTTGTCCCTGTATACGCAGTGAAGCCTGGGTGTCCTTATAACTGATTCTGTTACCTTCGGCTATAGTTTGGGAGTCTCAAGCCTCTCCTAGGTGAGACATACCAGTTGTAGTGTCGGGATCTCCTTGAGCCAGTCTGTTGTGTGTATTTGGCTGTAGGTTCTTTTTTAGGTGTATGTACACTCTTGATTTTCTATTTTGTGATTGCTAGTTCGACTAATAGGACACGTTTGATTTTATAGTCTCCCTGGAGATATCGTGGCGAGAAGCCTGGCTCCCCTCCACTCTCGTCTATTGGCTGGTTTACCGACCGCCGAAAACCCATGTCTTGTTGATACTGAACATAGGAGAGTACATTCGAGTCCTAGGAATTCCATTGAAGACCTTCATAGTTACATCATGATGACATATTCTGGCATTGGAGATACCTCCACAATTCCCCCGAGTGGAGGTGATCCCCCTACTCCTCGAGAGGTGTTGGGAGGTGATCCACCTAAGACCCATCCTAGCTTGTTTGGTCTGGATCCACCCGAGACTAAACCTGATTTATTTGACTCGATTCCACCCGAGGGAAATCTGCTCAATTATGTACCAGAGTCACTTCTTAACCATGATACTATGGCTATGGCTGAACCTAATTTCCACACATTACCAGAAGATGACCCATTTCATCCTATTTATCCACGTCACCGCTTACATATAGAATCAAAGACTCATGAGACTGATGTCAATCCTTTCGCTCATTATATTCCTAGTCCTGATATTTTTCATCCATCTACTTGATCTGGTAGTCATGTTAGTACCAGTCATGTTGTCAGTAAAACTGCACCCACTAGGGGCACTACCCACACTGGGCATACTATTCATGTTGCTCACACACGTATGGGGACTGGTCACATTCCTCCTATCCATGCTAATGATGGAAGACGACCACCTCCTAGGGATATCGATCCTACTAGGAAAGTTATTCCTGCCACGACTCATCCACCACCAAAACCACATGTCCATCAACGACAACCAAGGACCACTTCCACACATGTTAATTTTCCTCCTAATACTGGGGGTGGAACTATACCCACTACTAGCAACATTCATGTGGATACTACTGGAGGTGTTCATCATGGAGGTAACTCTTATTACCATCCAGTTGGAGTGGGACACCAGTACCGTCCACCTTATTACCCTCCACCTTATTATCCGCCACCTCAGTTTCCACCACCTCAGTACCCTCCACCATCATATGGTGCTCACAATACTTTTATACTTGCTTACTATAATACTGGTCAGGTTGGAGGGAATTATCAACCTCATGGCCATGGTCAGTTTTATGGGCCACATGGTCCGTATCATCAACCTCCTAATGGTTATCATCATACGAATGGTCCATCGCATAATCCAGGTTCGAATTCGCAACCTTTTATGGGAGCTCAGAATCAAGCTATTCAGCAACAGTTTCCCTTCCTTGCTCAACTCAATCTTCCAGATCTTTCGAAGCTCATGAATGAACCAGTGTTTCATGATCCTAGTTGGCCTCCAGTTCCTACTAAGCTCCCTTCCAACATTCCAAAGTTTGAAGGGGAGAGTGGTGAGGACCCCGGAGACCATGTCACCACGTTTCACCTTTGGTGTTCCTCCAATTCTTTAAACCACGATTCCATCTGTTTACGTCTATTTCAATGCACCCTTACGGGGGCAGCTGCGAAATGGTATGTAGAGTTGCCTGGGGGCACCTATAGGGGATTCAACGAGATCGCTTTGGTTTTCTTGGATCACTTCCAGCTGCCAGTTTGTTACGATACTGGTACTGAACTTTTGTCCACCTTTCGTCACAATAAGGCCACACATATCTTGGACCACGTTCAAGAGTGGCATCGACGGAAGCGTTTAGTGAAAGCCAACATTCCTCTAGAGTTCCTGTTGGAATGGTTCCTCAAGTCTTTACTTCCCTATATTGCTAAGGATGTTTCGATGTTTGGCATTATGACTGAGGAGCAAGCCATCCTCAAAGTCCAATAGTTAGATTTGTTATACTCTCAGTCTGGCATTTTGTATGATATTATACTTGACGCACCGCGAACACGACATGAGCCCAAGACAGTTCCTGGACCACATGCCGATTGCATTGTGGGATCCACAACTACTCGACCCGTAGATTTGGTTATGAATCAAATGCAAAGTTTGTCAATTAATCAATCTACACCCAAGCAGGTTCACACCTTGTCCACTTCCATCCCATCGTCCAATGTACATTCTATGCAAACGAAGAACCCATCGGGTAACCAACAGCCTGGTGGTAAGAAGAAGGGAAGAAACAATAAGAAGGGTGGAAATAATGGGAATAACGGTAGTAATCGAAATACTCCTTGGAAAGACAACACCAACCCTCCTCAGGATGGTGATAATGCTGGTGGGGACCGTAAGCCTAGACGTAAAGTGAAGTTTCCATGCAAGCTTTGTGGGGAAGATCACCTTACTCACTTGTGTCCTCGTATCGAAGAAGCATCAAAGCATCTTGCATAGACCCCAGCAGTGTTGAATGATGCCCTTCCACATCATCAAAATATGGCTTCGCATGCTTCCACCACTGGTTATGGGCCTAATGAGGCGGCAGCGTCTTCTACCAATACTAGTGGGTATGGGTGCGTGAACATGGTCCAATCTATGGTTAATGTTGCTACTCGTAACCGCGATTATGGTGCTCCACAACCGAATTTGGGGAATGAGCCTCCCCCTCCTCCCGATACTTCTTTGCATATCGAGAATCCTTCTACTATGCCTCGGATATTGAAAGGTGTACTTAAGCACTCTATGCACAACCCTAATGCCTGAGACACCCACAACTACTCTATTGTAGGAGATTTGGGCCAAACTCCGTGTGCTATGTCAGCTCTTGAAGTTTTACAGGCTTGCCCATCATAATGGCATGCCCTCTTATCTGGTCTAGGAGTTCTAGATGGGGGTAGTCCTAACGTTATTATGTTCGACACTGCTGATGTCCAACCTCGCTTACCTTACCACGTGGCTTTTCAAATCCAGGTGGAATGTTTGCAGAACATTGTCAGGAGAACAGTGGTTGACGAAGGTGCGTCGGCATCAGTAATGTTGATCTCGTCTTGGAAAGCCCTTGGCTCTCCTCCCCTAACTAAGTCTATGACTATGCTCACTGCCTTTGATGGTCGTTCATTTAAGCCGCATGGGATCATCCCTTCCATCGTTGTCCGCTTGGGTGGGAAACCTGTTCATATCGAAGTCGAAGTGATTGATGCACCAATCGACTACAACCTTTTACTGGGTCAGAACTGGATGTATGCTATGAAAGCTATCGCGTCCACTATATTTAGAGTTATCTGCTTTCCTCATGAGGGCAAGATCGTGACCATCGATCAGCTCGATTACACTACTCCACCTTCCGCTGCATCTACGGGATTAGTAGTCTGGCATGTATCTGACTCTCAGCCGGCAACTGGGAGTATGGGTGTCGGATTATATCCTTCGATGATGGAATCTTTTGATTTCCCTGTGCCCATAAACTTTATTGTAACCATCTCCGATAATGCATCTCCTTCATTACATAATGTATCATTCCGAACATCGTATTTTGATGATTCATGGACCTTACCGTCTACGAGTTCCTCGTCCGGAGACATCGCACATGTCAATATGTCTATGCCACTATCTGTAGCTGAGCTTGCTTACTAGGATATTCAACAAGCCACTTGAGAGCCGAATCTCTCTTCTTCACGGACATGGGAAGAAGATCATGTTATGCTACCCACATGTGCAGTCGACCCATCTTGTTCACATGATTTCCTCGATAGTATTCTACCTTTAGACAAAATTTTTATCGAGGCCATGAACGGTAATGACAAGCCTGGGGAGGATTCTCATCATCAATTTTGTTTCCTTCCCACCCTTGATCCTATTGAACAAGATGAGCCTCGAGTACAACCTGCCATGCATTTTGATTTTGATCCTAGCATAGTTTTGTCTAGCCCTGGTTTGACATTAAAGTATGAGTTTGTAGACTCTCCTATAGATCCGCAAATCGGTGATCCTGCTGAGTTCAATTCTACTTCTAGAATTCCCAACTCCCATGATGATGAATTTGCCACTGCAGATTCCTCCACATCCTTCAGCTTTACTCTTCATTCTGAAGTTGATCATTTTTGTCCCTCGTGTGTTGGTACTATGACAACTTCAGTGGTTAGCTCTCCCTGCATTATGTCTGAGGGTGATAATAGTGAAGTTGAAAATTTTTCTACCACAGTGATCTGTATCAAATTTCTCTTTACATACATTTTAGAGATGATCTTGGTACTTATGTTTCTTGGAGATAGGATTCTTAGCTAGACTTATACTTGTTTACTCGTCCTTTTCGACATTTGTGTCGGTCATGGCAGGCATATTTGGAACCTTGCATATAGGTTTAGGCCTCCCCATTGTTCTGATGCATTTGAACCTTTTTCCATCCGAATTCGCAGACACACCCTCAGTGTCCTTATCTTGCTCATGTTCCTTGCATTATGCCTAGCTTTGTTCCATGTGCTTGGAACTAGTCTCTCATGTCCCTACCACTCGTCTACCCCCATTTCGAGCATTCTTCCATCTCTCCTTTGAGTTCGTTAAAAACAGCAAGGAGGTCACGAGTTTACATTTTTGGGCTCGTTAAACCTTTATGGAAAAGATTTTTATTAAGTCTTTTTGAAGCCCTTGTTAGACTTTTTCAAATCAAACAAGATTGCCGAGTATACTTGTCATTTCAGACTCGTTAAAGGATTTCAAGTGACATCCACTTAGGTATAAGTTTACCCCTTTTCCGAACCTTTGTGGATTAATTACGAAAAAGGTATACTCTAGTCATACGTGATTGGAAGAGTTCTTCTCTCATTATTTTACACTTTTTCGGGTGAGGAGACTAACTTTACGAAAAATTACTTCCCTTTTATGTCGAGTTGTGATTGCATTGCATCATCCTGCTTGTTACTTGAGCCTTGTGCCAGCTCCTGCTTATTCAGTTATTAGCCTGGTGCCTGAGCACTTTCCCTATCAAACCCTGCAAAGCCTTCATTTATCTTTCACAATTTGATGACCTTTTGACCCTGAGGGAACACCCCCCCGAGTGTCCACATCCTGCATGCGCTTCCTTGCATTGATCATAGGTATGTTCCACTGCTTGGAACTAGTCTGCTCGCTATGACACTCGTTCCCTCGATTGTTGTACTATAAGCAATTTTATTCCTTTTCAATATTTCTCCAAAAATGAAAAAGACCAAAAAAATCAAATATTACAAAAAGCCGGACGGGATTATGGTTACTATTTCTTGTTGGCAGCTGTTGTGTCGCCTTTGAACAGAGCATTCGTTCCACTCCATACATTATGAGTTGGGACTATAGTTGGACCTTAGGAGCTATACTCATTTTGCAGTCTACTCCACTGATTGGTTAAGATTCTAGTCATTATGGATCCCTTTTGTCGATGCCTCCTGCGTCGCACAATCTTATATTGAGTCTATGCTGCCTCAGTCTATCCATCTGCTCATGCTCTTGTTCAAAGGAAGTCCTGAACTAGTGTCGGCCACTCCTCAGATCTCTTGACTATTGCATGTCGTCCATCCTTATTGAGTCAGTCCGATCTACTTGAGTTCTTCCAAATGTTTCAGCGTAGCTAGTACCTCGTGTTGGTCGATGGGGGATGCCTTAATTCCATCCCTCCATCGAGTCTCGTTCCGTCGACTTCAGCCCATTTATTCCGGGACTTGAGGCTTAGATTTCGGTTGAGTACCTTGAGGCTTGCAGTCATTAGTGGCAGTTTCTCTCACCATCGACAGTTTTAGGTATACATCAATGCCCCCTGATCGATGGATTCGACATAGTGTTCGACTTCACCACATCTATTCACACTCTGACGATTGTGCTCTGTGCCTTGATGACCATTTTCATTATTGGTGGGTTATCTCACATCTGTTAACAGTTTACATTATTGACTAGTAATCAGACGATTTCATATCAGGTTCGACCTCAACACCCTTTATTCACTTGATGGGACTTGCACCATAGACGATTTGTGTAGAATACCCCAGGAGATAGTGGCATTCAATATGCTACTTATGATCGTCACTTTACATCTGAGATATCACCTCTCAGACTTCAACAGTTTGTACCTCCAGTTTGCACCAGTTGTTCCTTTTCAGCAGGGACCTTGTCTTACTGTAGAGGGATCATGGCTATGATCACCTATGACATGTATTCATTATGTACTGCCTATTAATGGCCATTGTATCAGATTGTTGTATTTCACCGATATGTATCCAGAGATATTATTGTATTATGACGAGTGAGCTGATCGGTCCACTTGCATCCCCATCACTCCACTTCTGAGATTTATAATGTATTTCGGCCATCATAGCACCATTCTCTGACCTCACACATTAGGCGGCATCTGTTACAACGTAATCTTCCACCCTGTGAGTATCAGCACTATTTGGCCTTTGGGATCCATTTTATTGACTTAGAGACATTTTATGTCCTTCAGAACCCTATTATTCCATATTTTTATTCTTGTACACGAGCTAAACTTTGATAGCCCACGTCCACGCGAGTTGCATCACTATAGCCCGTACGTATCAAGTTAAATGGTAAAAATCACTTAATAATTACTTTTACTCTCAGAAAGCAGTCTTAGGGTGACCTTTGGCCCTCCATTTTCCCAAGTAATGCCTCAATGTGTCCTTTCACTTACCTTTGGAAGGCTATATATTGACCATTTATGGCATATGGAAGGGAGGGGGAGAGAAGAGAAAAGCAAGAGAACTCTAGTGGATTTTTGCCTCATCTTGATTCTACACTCATTGATCCTAGTTGTTGTGAACCCCTTATGTTCACCTTCCAAACTCCTACCATAGTTTGAGTTTTCCTTTCATGGAGTATTGAAGTGGTGGAGACACAAGTGGATTGACCTAGTTCTTGGTTCGGATTGGTTGTCGGCAAGAGGTTGTATCTCATTGTACTTCTTCTTGTTATTAATAGAAATACTCATATTCTTGTCCATTAATGTTGTTAATGTTGTTTATATTACATTGGGTTGCATTCATTTATAATATTATGGACCATTGTTGTTGATAATGCTTATGTCTTTCATATATTATATGTACTTGTCTTGTATTTGTTGCCGATACTAATTTACGTGCCCAAGTGCATTCATTGAAAGCATATGTGGATTGAAAGCTTCAACGGGGATCTACTTCAAACTTTGGATCGAGGTTGGTTATATTCTTCATTATCCTTGCATTGTCAATTTTATAGCATTGAATTGAGAATAGAGTTTATTTCTGGTAGTCATCTGTTTGTTGTGGTCTACCCCAAGCCATAGGAAGTTTCTCCAATAACAATTTCTATTATTGGAGAAACTTCCTATGGCTTGGGGTAGACCACAACAGACAGATGACTACCAGAAATAAACTCAATTTTGAATACAATGCTATATAATTGACAATGCTAAGATAATGGAGAACATAACCAACCTCGATCCAACATTTGATGTAGATCCCCATTGAAGCTTTCAATCCACACACGCTTTCAATCAATGCACTTGGACCTACAAATTAGTCTTGACAGCAAATATACAACAAGTACATATGATATATGAAATACATTAACATCATCAATAACAATGGTCCATAGTATCATAAGCAAATGCAACCCAATGTGATAGAAACAACATTAACAACATTAATGGACGAGAATATGAGTATTTCTATTAATAAACAAGAAGAAGTACAACCCAATGTGATAGAAACAACATTAACAACATTAATGGACGAGAATATGAGTATTTCTATTAATAAACAAGAAGAAGTACAATGTGTTGCAACCTCTTGCCGACAACCAATCTGAACCAAGAACTAGGTCATTCCACTTGTGCCTCCACCACTTCAATCCTCCATGAAAGGAAAACTCAAACTATGATAGGAGTTTGGAAGGTGAACATAAGAGGTCCACAACAACTAGGATCAATGAGTGTAGACTCAAGATGAGGCAAAAATCCACTAGATTTATCTTGCTTTCTCCTTCTCCTCCCTTCCATATGACATAAATGCTCAATATATAGCCTTCCAAAGGTAAGTGAAAGGACACAATGAGGCGTTACTGGGAAAATCGAGGGCCAAAGGTCACCCTAAGACCACTTTTCGGGAGTAAAAGTAATTAATTAGTGATTTTTACCATTTACTTGATATGTGTGGGCTATAGTGATGAAGCTCGCAGGTATGCTCACTATAATGGTGCAGCAAGCGTATAGGAATAGGAAGCTATAGGAAGAGCAGTTGATCACTATGGCTTAGGAAGCTACTGTCTGAGTTATAACTCTCACTGGAACTATTACTCATGGAAGTAATGATTGGCTCATTGATAGTGGGGCTTCTAAACATATGATAGGATTCAAGGAATCCTTCATGAACCTTTCTGAACATGAATCACCTCACAAGGTAAAATTAGGAGATGACTACCAATATCCCATAAAAGGGAGTGGTGAATCCTCTTACAAACTAGACTTAGGAAATTCTATGAAGATGAAGGATGTACTCTATGTTCCAGGACTAAAGAAGAATCTACTCTCCATATCTGCCTTGGATGCAAAAGGCATGAGGGTTGCATTTGTGGATGGCCAAGTCCTAATGTGGCCTAAGGGAAAGACTATAGATGATGCAGTTGTGATTGGAGAGCAAGAGGGAGGATCGTACAAGCTAAGGGGCCAACCAGAACAAGCCATGGACCATGACACAGTAGAGCCAAGTGAACTCTGGCATAGAAGGCTTGCACACATGCATTATATAGCATTACCAATTACAAGCAAAGTAGTAGAAGGTCTTCCTGAAATCCAGAAAAAACATGAAGGCATTTGCAAAGGTTGTGCAAAGGGAAAGAATACAAAGAAGACATTTCCAAGCAGTGAAAGCAAGGCTAAAAGAATCTTGGAAATTATCCACTCTGATGTATGCAGTCCTATGTCATCTAGCTCCTTGAGTGGGTATGTATATTATGTCTCCTTTATTGATGATTTCTCTAGGAAGACTTGGATATACTTCTTGAAGAATAAAGATGAAGTATTTAAGAATTTCAAGGAATTCAAAGCCTTGATAGAAAACCAAACTAACATGAAGATCAAGGTCTTCAGATATGACAATGGCGGAGACTTTACTTCAGGAGATTTCAAGAAATTATGCAGTGACTCAGGGATTAAAAAGGAGTTGACTACTCCTTACAATCCACAAAACAATGGGGTTGCCGAGAGGAAGAATAGAACTATTATGGAAGCAACTAGGGAAATGCTTCATGATCAAGACTTACCTATGCACTTATGGGTTGAAGCAGCAAGGACAGCTGTATATATGTAGAACAGAACACCCCATAAGATTCTTGACAACAAAACACGAGAACAAATGTTCACTGGTAAGAAACTGGGAGTTTATCATCTCTCTACATTCCATAACAGATAGTTGTAGAAGAAGCTACTTCAGAATAGGACTCTAGCAGCTCTTGTAAGGAAGCAAAGATTCAGAGGGAGTCCACTCAACAAACAAACAAAGATAGCATTTGAATTGTCATTTTTTATACATTCTGATTGTTTGAATAATGTTGTTCAATGATGTATATTATGGTGTGTATTATGCATATTAGAATAATTGCATGACTGTATGACATATTTCCTTATAAGAATTTGTTCTGAAAACTATGAGATGTTTTCTAATCATGCAATTTAACTTGTCTTGTAGGAAAGACCATAAGCCATCACCTACAAAAGAAGGAATACAACATTTGAAGATACTGAAGATATTGAAGTAATGGTAGAATGCCATGATCCGTCGATCATGAAGAATGATGTTTGGGATGTGCTCCCAAGACCAGATGGGAAGTCTGTGGTGACTTCTAAATGGATCTATAAGATCAAGCATGCTGCAGATGCTAGCATCGAGAAATACAAAGCTAGGTTTGTAGCTCGTGGCTTCTACCAGAAAGAAGGAATTGATTATGAAGAGACATTTGCTCATGTGGCCAGATACACTTCCATTAGATGAGTACTTGCTCTGGCTGCAGTGATGAAATGGAAGGTACACCAGATGGATGTCAAGATAGTTTTCTTGAACGGTGTAGTTGAAGAGGAAGTGTATGTGGAGCAGCCACTTGGGTTTGAGACACATGATCAAGGAACACATGTGTGCAAACTGAAGAAAGCCCTATATGGTTTGAAACAGGCACCCAGGACTTGGAATGGCAGGATAGATAGCTTCCTATCTAGTTTGGGCTTTACCATGAGTAAAGCAGATTGCAACCTTTACTACAAGGTTGAGGAGGGCAATCCAGTGGTACTATTATTGTATGTGGATGACTTGTTTCTGACAGGTGAGGATAAGTTGATTGCCGACACGAAGAGGAAGTTAGCTACCGAGTTCGAGATGAAGGACTTGGGTATGATGCACTACTTTCTAGGCATGAAGGTGTGGCAGAGTGTATATGGAATCTTCCTTGGGTCAGGGAAGTATGCAGTAGAGATCCTGAAGCGGTTCGGGATGATGGACTGCAAGGCCATGGCCACACCTATGGCATCGAACTTGAAGCTTCTGTGTGATGCTTCTTCTGATCCATTTGATGCTACCATGTATCGTCAGATGATTGGGTCTTTGATGTACCTGACAAATACAAGGCCAGACATTTGCTTTGCTGTGAAAACATTGAGCCAGTTCCTGACGGATCCGAGGAGTGTTCACCTGGAAGCTGCAAAGCATGTTCTAAGGTACCTGAAGGGTACAGTGGATTATGGGCTCAAGTATGAGGCGAATCAAAAGTTTAACCTGGAGGGTTATGGTTATTCGGATTGGGCAGGTAGTGCCATTGATCGGAAGAGCATTTTGGGGTGCTGTTTTAGTATGGGATCAGGTGTGATCTCATGGTTTAGCAAGAATAAGTCCTGTTTGGCACTGAGTACAGGTGAAACAGAGTATGTCGTAGTTTGTTCAACTAGTTGTGAGGCGGTATGGCTTAGGAAGCTACTGTCTGATTTGTTTGATCTCTAGTTGAGTGCTACTGTCATATATTGTGACAACCAGAGTAGTGCGAAGTTGTTAGAGAACTCGGTTTTCCATGACAGGTGGAATGACATTGAGATCAAGTTCCACTATATCAGGGATATGGTGCAGAAAGGAGTAGTGAAGCTCCTGTATGTTGTGACGGATGAGCAGATAGCTGATCTGTTGACCAAGCCGCTTGCCAGAGTGAAGTTTGAATACTTCAAAGGGAGACTTAGTGTACTTCAGATCGAGATGCCTTCCAGAGGGAAGTGATGAGTCCGGAGACACAGATGCACATTGAGCCATTCCTACATGGTCAGAGGTTAGTCCTTCCATGTTAGGATGTAAGGGCTGGGGCCATTCTCACGTGGTTAGAGGTTAGTCCTTCCATGGTGAGATGTAAGGGCTGGGCCATTTTCACATGGTTAGAGGTTAGTCCTTCCATGGTGAAATGTAAGCGCTGGGCGGAGCCATTCTCACATAGTCAGAGGTTAGTCCTTCTATGGTGAGATGTAAGGGCTGGGCCAT
The DNA here is from genome assembly GCA_027924585.1 of Larix kaempferi. Taxonomy (NCBI): domain Eukaryota; kingdom Viridiplantae; phylum Streptophyta; class Pinopsida; order Pinales; family Pinaceae; genus Larix; species Larix kaempferi. The sequence goes on along the minus strand of BSBM01000260.1, from coordinate 1,480,778 downwards.
TCTTGCATGGTCAAAGGTTAGTCCTTCCATGGCGAGATGTATGTGTTGGGCATGGCTTTTTCGACATGGTCAGAGGTGAGTCCTTCCATGTTCGTTGATGTAATTGCCGAGCTTTTCCGACATGGTTAGAGGTGAGTCCTTCCATGGTCGTTGATGTAATTGCTATAGCCGTTCCGACATGGTCAGAGGTGAGTCCTTCCATGGTCGTTGATGTAAGTGCTTTGAGCCTTTCCCAGATGGTCAGAGGTGAGTCCTTCCATGCTGGTGATTGTAGGTGTTGAGCCTTTCCCGGATGGTCAGAGGTAAGTCCTTCCATGTCGGTGAGTGTAAGTGTTCTGTGTGTGCATCTGGGTTGTGCTCTGTGGACTATGTGATGATCTGAAGACATTGATGTGACAGTTTGGTACACAAGTTTTTGCAGAGTCATATGATCAGTCCTGAGATGCTCTTGCAGGTTTTGCAGTGGCAGTGTAATCAGTCCTGAGAGATCTTCCAGGTTTTACAAAGGCAGTGTAATCAATCCTGATGTGTACCTACTTGATGGCTTGCTCATGGTGATGATGATGATCCGGTTGATTGTGTGATGATATACATCATTTGGATGTATGGTGAGTATCAGGTGGATACTCTGTGGTTGTGGACAGGTTGTGCAGTGGCATGTAAAAGATCCTGGTTGATTCGAGAGGTTGAGCTGTGTGCACGTAAAAGGCCTGGGATGCTCTTGCGAGGTTTTACAGATGCACGTGATGAGTCCTTAGGATTCCACCGTATGACCAGTGATGATGAAGACCTACATGGAGGCTAGGCCTACATCCAGTATGAAAAAGGGCTGGCTCTGTAGAACTTCCTATGATGAGTAGATTCAGAGATTGGACGAGATAGCAGTAGCTATGATGATGATGATGATTCGATGATGATGCATTGATGACGATGATCCATAGAAGAAGACTTGTGCCTGATGATATGTGTCGAGAAATACCTTCCTAGTTAATAGGGAGTGTTGATGTATATGTAACTTCAGAATGTATTTTCTATATTAATGGTCATAATGACGCTAATGTCCCATCGTCTAATTCGGGTTCGAACATGCAACCTTTTATGGGAGCTCATAATCAAGCTATCCAGCAGCAACTTCCTTTCCTTGCTCGACTAAACCTTCTGGATCTTTTGAAGCTCATGAACGATCCGGTGTGTCATGACCCTAGTTAGCCTCTGGTCCCCACTAAGCTCCCTTGCGACTTTCCATAGTTTGAGGGGAAGAGTGGTGAGATCCTGGGGACCACATCACAATGTTTCACCTTTGGTGTTCATCCAACTCGTTAAATCACGATTTCATTCATTTATGTCTATTTCAACGCACCCTCACGGGGGCAGCCACGAAATGGTATGTCAAGTTTCCTGGGGGCACCTATAGGGGATTCAATGAGATCACTTTGGTTTTGTTGGATCACTTCCAGCTGCCAGTTCGTTACGACACTGGTACTACAATTCTATCCACCTTCCACCAGAATAAGGCCACGCATTTTCTAACCACGTTCAAGAGTGGCATAGATAGAAGTGATTAGTGAAAGCCAAAATTCCTCCAGAATTTTTGTTGGAATGGTTTCTCAAGTCCTTACTTCCATATATTGCTAAGTATGTTTCGATGTCTGGCATTATGACTGGGGAACAAGCCCTCCAAAAAGTCCAGCAGTTAGATTTTTTATATTCTCAGTCTGGCATTTGATACGACATTATACCTGATGCACCGAGAACACGACAGGAGCCCAAGTTAGTTCCTGGACCAAATGCCGATGGCATCGTGGGTTCCACAAGTACTTAACCTGTAGACTTGGTTACGAATCAAATGCAAAATTGGTCAATTAACCAATATACACCTGGACAGGTTCACACCTTGTCCACTTCCATCCCATCATCTGATGTACATTCTATGCAATCGACGAACCCATCGGGTAACCAGAAGCCTGGTGGTAAGAAGAAGGGGAGAAACAACAAGAAGGGTGGAAGCAATGGGAATAATGGTAGTAATCGTAATACTCCACGAAAAGATAACGCCAACCCTCCTTGGGACGGTGACAATGCTGGTGGGGATCGTAAGTCTAGACGAAAAGTGAAATTTCCATGCAAGCTTTGTGTGGAAGATCACCTTACTCACTTGTGTTCTCATATTGAGGAAGCATCGAAGCATCTTGCATAGACCCCAACTGTGTTGAAAGATCCCCTTCCACATCATCAGAATATGGCTTCGCATGCTCCCACCACTAGTTATGGGCCTAATGAGGCTACAACGTCTTCTACCAATACCGGTGGTTATGGATGCATGAACATGGTCCAATCAACGGTTATTGTTGCTACTCGTCAATGCGATTATGGTGCACCACAACCTAATTTGGGGAATGAACCTCCCCCTCCCCCTAATATGTCCTTGCATATCAAGAAGCCCTCTACTATGCCTCGGATACCGAAAGGTGTAATCAATCACTCTATGCATAATCCTAATGCCCGAGCCGCCCATAACTACTCCATCATAGAATATTTGTGCCAAACTCCGTGTGCCATGTCGGCTCTCGAGGTTTTACAGGCTTGCCGGTCACAACGACTTGCCCTTTTATCTGCTTTAGGAGTTCAGGATGGGGGAAGTCCTAACGTCATTATGTTTGACACTATTGATGTTCAACCTCGCTTACCTTTGTTAGGAATCTATGTCAACCCTTCTCTTTACTTTGTTAGTATATTGTTGTTGGATGCATATGCTTTGTAAGTCGTCCTGTAGTATTTGTTGATCCATAGTTAATATTATCCCATAGTATTGACCCATAGTATTGGATGCATATGCTTTATAAGTCATCCCGTAGTATTATATGTCACATGGTTTTGACCCATATATTGGGCATAGACTTAGTATATAAGTGTGTGTTGAGGCCAATGAAGGTACCGTGAAGTTAATTGTATTAAGCTTTCTCAAAGGAGGTTTCCCCCTCGAAGTGGCCTGGGATCAATATAAAAGTGATTCTGAGTTCTGTTATTTCTGATATCTCATGTATTTGCATTATTTAATTATTGTAGGTTCTTCACATCTGGTATCAGAGCACTTTCTTGGGCTCGCTGGGTGAAATTTCTGTCATTTTTTTTTTTTTGCAGCTTCGGATCTGGGAATAATCCCTATCCCCTTAACTATGGGAAGTACTTGGGAATATGCCCTAAAACTCATTGTGAGGAGTACCACAGGAACCCCGAAGTAGCTGGCCCATTGAGAGGACCTGCCACTGAAAAGGGCAACGACCCCTACCTGATTGACTAGTTCCCACCCGTGAGGTAAACCAAGAGCTGTCGTTTGTGGCAAAGCAGTCATTAGTTTACCTGAGCCATGGAGTGAGGGGTACTGCCCCAATACGCAAGCTGTCAGACAGCATTGGTGGCCGAGTGAATCCCCTAAACCGATAGGAAGTCGCACATACCTAGGGTCCATATATGTTTTTTAGCTGAACTGTTGTTGATCACTTCTGAACCGTTTCAGATCCATTACGAGCCATTTCAGATCTAGCTGTTTCAGATCCATTTGTTGTTGATCCATTCCGCAGATCTATCTGTTTCCGATCCCTTCTACGCCGTTGCAGATCCATTTCTGAAAATATATATATATATATATATATATATATATATATATATATGTTTTTCGACCATATCTCTGTTGTTTCAACTCTGTTTTCCCTGAAACTTCACTGACACCCCTGCAATCCCATTCTGTATATTTCATTCCTTAAGACCCTATCCCAAATTCCACTTCCCAAGACCAGAAATCTCACATTTGTCTATTTTTAGGGTTTGCCATAACTCCTTCGATTTTCACCCAAACGCCTTCAAATTTAGCCACCATGTTCGTTTCCTAATTCTGCTTCTTTGTCCCTCTTTGACAAATTTTCCCATTCTTTCACCCCGCTTCTAAAATCCTCATTTTCTGCTTCCCTATCCATCCGAAAGTTTCCAAAACCTAGTCAAACCCCAATTACCCATCTGAGTGTTTCCCAAATCCAAATTTGCCTTTACTAAATAAACTTTTGCTTGTGTTTTTCTATCCATTTCCCCAACAAACAAACAAACAAACAAACAAAAACACTCCTGGTTATGGTTGTCACTCGCGCAGGAGCAAAAACCATGGAGGAAGCACTTGCAGCCATCCAAACCAAACTCCAAGCTCTAGATAAAAATTTCTAAGCCTCCATCTTCAGCATTCAGCCATGAACAATAACCGACAATAAGAAGCTTATGCAACCAATGGGTTCTCTTCTTCCAGCAATTTCTGTGGTTCGAAGCTTGATTTTCCTCGCTTTGATGGCACTGATCCGATTGGATGGATCTATCATGCAGAACAGTATTTCAGTCTGCATAACACTTTTTAAGTCCAAAAAGTTCCACTTGCATCCTTTCATTTGGAACAGGAAGCCCTTCAATGGTACCGTTGGTACATCAAAGCTCATGACGAGCCAAAATGGACAGATTTTTGCCAACTCCTTTTACAATGATTTGGACCTAGTTCTTTTGATGACTTCACCACAGCACTTACTGAACTTCGTCAAATTGGCACTGTGAGAGCATATCAAACAGAATTTGAGAAACTAGCCAACCACACAGAAGGATTGTCTGATGACTTTTACAAGAGTTGTTTTGTCAGTGGTCTTAAGGATGAAATCCTTCCAGAGGTCAAAATGTTCTGTCCCAACACAATGATGGAAGCCCTAGGGTTGGCTAAGTTGGAAGAAGATAAGATTGCAGCCCAACAACGCGCCAAACCCACTTTTTTCCCTTCCAAAATATGAGTTCTCAATGACCTCCCATTCATCCAGCTCCTCGACCAACTCCTATCAATCATTTTTCTGAAGTAGAGATGCAGGCACGCAGAGAAAAAGGGCTTTGTTATAATTGTGATGATAAATTCACTCGGAAACATAAATGTGTTCAGCAAAATCTCTATCTCCACTTTTGTTCCTTCTTGCACATTTGATGAACCAGTTTCTCTTACAGCTATTTCTCTGCTTGTTCCAAATTGGTTGCAATCTATTCAGCAGGGCTCTCTCTTCTATGAACTCTGTGCTTCTTCATCAGTAGGGCACTCTGGGTTCCTCAAAATGTATGACAACGAGCCATGTAACTTCTTTTGGCAGGGACTAAAAATGACAATTCAACGGATGGTGGCTGACTATGATACTTGGCAGGTCAACAAGGGTGAAACGACACTCCTTTTGGGACTGCTTGAACCCTTGCCCATCCCTGCATAGATTTGGCCAACTATTTCTCTGGATTTCCTAGAAGCGCTCTGGTGGTCCAATACCAGATCTACAAGGGCACCATATGAAGAAGTCTATGGACAGACACCGCCAGTTCTTCTTCCATACACCCTTAGCAGCTCCACAGTTCAGGCAATTGACTCAGTTCTTCGAAACCGCGATGAGATTTTTCTCATTCTGTAGGACAATCTTCACATGGCCAGAATTCGACTGCAACAACTAGCCACTTAGCACCGTTCTAAGCGCACTTTTCACGTAGCTGATATGGTTCTTCTTCGTCTACATCCTTCCAAGTAATCCTCCTTGAAACTCCAAAGGAATCAGTGGCCCGGAATGCAGCCTGAGGATGCTACAGGGGAACCACTCCTTCAGATTCTGCATCAATTTCCACAACTAAAGCTTTGAGGACAAAGCTTTTTCTAAGGGAGAGGGGATGTTAGGAACCTATGTCAACCCTTCTCTTAACTTTGTTATTATATTGTTGTTGGACGCATATGCTTTGTAAGTCGTCTCATGGTATTTGTTGATCCATAGTTAATATTATCCCATAGTATTGACCCATAGTATTGGACGCATATGCTTTTTAAGTCGTCCCATAGTATTATATGTCCCATGGTTTTGACCCATAGTATTGGGCATAGACTTGGTATATAAGTGTTTGTTGAGGCCAATGAAGGTACCGTGAAGTTAATTGTATTGAGCTTGCTCAAAGGAGGTTGCCCCCTCAAAGTGTCCTGCAATCAATATAAAAGTGATTCTGATTTCTGTTATTTCTGATATTTCGTGTATTTGCATTAATTAATTATTGCAGGTTCTTCACAACCTTACCATGTGGCTTTTCAAATCTAGGTGGAATGTTTGTAGAACTTCGTCAGGAGAATGGTGGTTGATGAAGGCGCGTCGACGTCAATAATGTCAATCTCTTGTTGGAAAGCACTTGGCTCTCCTCCCCTAGCTAAGTCTATGACCATGCTCACTGCATTTGATGGTCGTTCGTTTAAGCCGCATGGGATCATCCTTTCCCTTGTTGTCCGCTTGGGTGGGAAACCTGTGCCTATCGAAGTCGAAGTGGTTGATGCGCCCATCGACTACAACCTTTTATTGGGTAGGAATTGGATGTACACTATGAAGGATGTCGCGTCCACTGTATTCAGAGTTATTTGCTTTCCTCACGAAGGAAAGATTGTGACCATCGATTAGCTCGATTACGTTAGTCATTCTTTCACTGCATCCACGGGACTAGTCATCCCGCAAGTCACTCATTCTCAGTCGACAATTGGGAATATGGGCATCGGGTTGTACCCTTCTATGATGGGATCTTTTGATTTCCCTGCACCCATTAATTTTATTGGGACCATCTTCGACGATGTGTCTCCTCCGTTACATAATGTACCATTCCGGACATCATATTTTGACGATCCGTGGACCTTACCGTCTGTGAGTTCCTCGTCCGGAGACGTCGCGCATGTTGGGATGACTATGCCGTTATCTATTGTTGAGCTTTCTTATGATGATATTCAACAAGCCACAGTAGAGCCGGATCTCTCCTCTTCTCGGACAATTGAAGAAGATCCCATTATGCTATCGGTTTGGGCATCCAACTCATCTTGTTCGCACAATTGCCTTGATGATACTTTACCTTTGGATGAAGCCATTATTGAGGATATGTGTGGTAGTGAGAGCCCTTGGGAGGATATGCACCATCGCTCTAGTTTTCTTCCCAACCTCGACCTCGTCGAGCAAGAATATTTTAGGACGACTCTAGACGAGAATGTTGGTCACCCTGTTGCTCTTTTGAGTACACATGAGATTTACGCGGAGGGGATTATGGCTAATATTTCCTCTACTACAGCGATCAACATCTCTCGAACTCCTAGAAAGATTGAAAATGTTTATATCGGTGATTATTGATCTCCTAAAGAGGTTCGCATCTACACCGAGCTTTTTAAGGAAATCCGGGAAGCTTTCACCTGGTCATATGAGGAGATGCCAAGAATAGACCCCTGCATTGTTGAACATGAGATTAGAACATATCCAAATACTAAACTGGTTCGACAATGCTTTTGCGCTGTGAATCCTCGGAAGGTCGCCGCGATCAAGGAAGAGGTGGAGAAAATGCTTAAAGCCGGTTTCATCTACCCAGTTCCTCTTACCAAATGGGTGTCCAATCCCATTCCTGTGGATAAGAAGCAAGGAACTATCCGCGTGTGTACCGATTTTGGTGATCTAAACCGTGCATGTCCAAAAGACAATTTCCCCACTCCATTCATTGATCAGATATTGGATGCCTATGCAGGAAGTGAGATTTTTTCGTTCATGGATGGATTTTCAGGGTACAACCAGATTCAGATCAAACCCAAGGATCAACATAAGACTGCTTTCATTTGTCCTTGGGGTACATTTGCATACCAGAAAATTCCCTTCGGCCTTAAAAACGTCGGAGCCACGTTTCAACTTGCGATGACCTATGCGTTTCATGACCTTAAATGAATTATGGAGGTTTTCTTGGACGATATTGCTGGCCATTCTCGCAAGAGGATGGACCACCCCAAGCACCTTCATATGATTCTCGAATGATGTATACACTACAACATTCGATTGAATCTGAATAAATGCATTTTTGCTGTGAGGACAGGTCGCCTTTTAGGGTTCATAGTTTCGAAAGAGGGTATTAGAGTCGATCCTCTTAAAGTTGAGGCAATACTTCGGTTGCCTCCTCCGCGCAATTTGTTACAACTTCAAAGCCTCCAAGGGAGAGCCACTTTTCTATGATGATTTATAGTGAATTATTCTAATCTTACCAAAGGTTTCGCGCACTTGCTGAAGAAGGACACACCATTTGTCTGGGATGAGTGAGCCCAACAGTCTTTCGATGCCCTTAAGAAAGCTTTGGTATCGGCCCCCGTGCTTAGTCCACCTGACTTCGCATGAGATTTTACACTTTATGTGGCTGCATCTCAGGAGACGATTGGCATGGTCTTGGTTCAGACTCAGATGGATGATGTGCTCACCGAGCACATGATCTATTACCTTACTCGGAACTTAGTAGATGTTGAACTAAGATACACTCATGTGGAGAATTTGGTGCTGGAAACTGTTCACGTGGTCCAGCGGTTACGACATTATATCATGCTTAGGAAAACTGCGGTTATTGCCCACATCAATCCATTTCAGTTCGTGTTATCGTGACATCTTATCGGGGGGGAGAACAATAAATGGATTGTCATTCTTCAGGAATTTGAACTCGAGTTTTCTTCGGCGAAGTCGGTCAAGTCCTTAGTTTTCTTTGAGCTTTTGTCAGACCTTCCACGGCTTGATGAGGATATCGTCCATGAAGATTCCTTTGTGGATGAGCATTTATTTCTTATCTCGACCGAGGACCCTTGGTATGGGGATATCATTGTATATCTCCAAACTTTGAAGCTTCCTTCGCACTATTCGCAAGATGAACGACGGTGTGTGAAACACCACGCTAAAGATTATACTATCGTCGACGACACTTTGTTTCGTCGAGGGAAAGATTGTATTCTCCGTCGTTGTTTAACTCATGAAGAAGCGGAGTGGGTGCTTAATGATTGCCATGCTGGGGCGTGTGGTGGTCATTTATCCGGGCTTGCTACAGCCCAACGCATTATGCGGGCAGGTTATTTTTGGCCTTCCATCATTAAATATTGTATGAACACTATGAAGAGATGTCACCCTTGCCAGGTGTTTTCTTAGAATGTATGCTCGCATCGAGCGCCCCTTCATCTGGTCGTCACCGTCGGTACCTTCACTAAGTGGGGGGTATATTTCATGGATTGCAAACCAGCTTTGGCTGGGGGGCATCACCATATCATAGTGGTCATGGACTACTTTTCCAAATGGGTTGAGGCCATACCTACTATTAAAGCCGATGGTGCTACAGCAGCCCATTTCATATTCAATCAGATTATCACTTGGTTCAGTATCCCGAAAGAGATTGTCACTGACCATGGCAATCACTTTCAGAACAAGATGATGGAGGATTTGTCTCTTAATCTTGGGTTTCATCAAGAACACTCATCTTCTTACTATCCCCAAGTGAATGGTCAAGTCGAAGCAATCAATAAGTCTTTAAAGACCATTCTCCAATGTACCATCCAACAAAGCAAGACCAACTGGCATATTATGTTATATCCTGCTCTGTGGAATTATCATACCGCAATCAAGACTGCCACTAGGTTCTCGCCATTTCATCTGGTACACAGTGTGGATTCCATTTTACAGATCGAATGCGAAATCCCTTCTCTTAAAATCACCATAGAACTCCTCCCTGATACGATGGATGTTGAGCAACGTTTGGTTCACCTTGAGTAGCTTGACGAGCAGCGTCGAGATGCCGTTGTGGCTATTGAGGCCAATAAACGTCGTGTCAAGGTTCAATATGATAGCTCTATCCATCCTCGGCAATATGTTGAAGGCAACTTGGTTCTCCTATATGACCAAGCTAAGGAACCCCTGGGGGCAGGCAAGTTCAATCCCATGTGGCACGGTCCTTACATCGTGAGGCATGTTTTGGAAAAAGAAGCCTATGAATTAGAGGACAATGAGGGGAACACCTTGAGGGAGCCTAGGAATGGGCTCTATCTCAAGTTGTATTATGCTTGAGCTTCTAGTTCGAGCTGATGCCTATGTATACTATTCTATAGTTATTTTTGTACATAGTTTAGGTTGCATCTGGTTTTTCGGGTCTACTGATTCGCTTCCGTTTGATTGACAAATGTTAGCAGAATCTTCCACGTTTATAGGATTTGCGGATGGTGCTAACCGTCACATGCAACAACTTGCGTCTGCTGCATGGGTCATTTATTCACCTAACCATCTAGTTGTGTCTTTGAGAGGTACTTGTCTTGGCCCCACATCTAACAATATGGTTGAGTATAGTGCAGTGGTTGAGCTACTTCGGGATGTTATCTCGCATGGCATCTAGTGTCTAGAAGTCCACCTTGATTCACAACTAGTAGTGTCACAGTTGAACGGTCGGTACTGTGTGAGAGATCCTACCTTACTACCGAGATTCTTAAAGGTAAGACTCTTGGAACGACATTTTGTTTCCATTACATATATTCATGTTCCTAGAAGTTTTAAACATGTATCTGATGCATACGCTAATTATCTCCTAGATTGGCATTTGTCACATACATAACATCCATATGAAGCACACAAATAGAAGATACATTCACACATTTGTACATACACATATAATAGAACCGGAGAACCATAATTTATATATATATATCGTGTCCAAAAAATGGTAGTGTCATGATACAAAACTGGAGCCCGTAGCCCTAAAAAATATACATATCAATACAAATAGTGAACCGAGATATCTAAGCCCTATGAGGAGGCCTAGCTGTCGCCTCGGCAGGATATGTCTCTGAGTAATAGTGAACTGCAGTCGCTACACGCTGTAATAACTGTACCCATGGACCTGGCACTCCCACTACATGGCACTGCATCTCCTCCAGAAGCTGCGCTATATCCGCCTGAGGTATCCTGGTAACGATACGGGACACATTGCCCCGTAGAGTCTGTAGAGTGCACTCAGCTGCAGCGCCTACCACCTCATCACCCCTGCCCCATCGACGATGTATCGGGAAGCCCTGGGGTCTCACTGGACCCTTGTCTGCGAGCAAACAAGTAAAATATTAATACATGATACCACCGCCAAAAAGATTTTTTGCATTCACATCTATAATCAAAACATCCATAAAAATTTGATATACCAAGAATACAAAAAGAGTAACTCACCAATGTCTCCAAATGCTGCTCCTGGTGGCAGCGGCATGTCACGGTCCAGTCTGAAGTCGATCCCGGCATAGGGATAGTCCTCTATGGCGATGATCTATCGGTCCCACCAGTGAAAGAACTCATCAATAGGACTCTTCTGGTTAGTCATCAATCAAAGTAAGAAACATAATATGCATAAACCCTTGATTACTTAAACTTCTAACTTCAAGAATAATCATTATCATTCATACAAAAGTATAAGATCCTAACACAAGGTAGGATTCTAACTTGATATAGGAAAAACATACATGGATTAACATGCTTGCTAGTTATGTCTAACATACCCACATAATGTCTTCTTGTTCTCTTCAATGACTTATGCTAGCAACCTGCATATCTCATAATTTAACCATTGTAGAACCAAGTTATACATACCTCGTAAGTAGATCTTCTATATGATCCATGACAATGGATGAGTCTTTGTCTTCATGTCACCATGGTCATGTGTTCTTGAACTAGAACCTGATTTGTCTTTCTTGATGTACCATTCATGTTAGCAGACATCATCATCATCATACAACACCACAGTACATTAGTACAATCATAAGTATCAAAACCCTAATCAATGAATATCTTCTATCATGCATTCATATTTTTACTAGGTGATAAGACAAGCCTAACATTAAGCAAGATTGTACTAACCTCAATGATATGAAGACAAACATATCATAAACTTAATCATGAACATATTTAAACACATACCTATAAGTCATACCTATTGAGATTGCTTGAGGCATTCTTATGTAAGGCCTTAGCCTCATCTCCCTCTGGAACTGGAACTTCTTCACTTATGCAGGTGTCTAATTCATTCTCTTCTAGGATTAACCCAATCCATTTTGGTTTGCTGAAACTAGATCTGGAGTTGGATTAGGGTTTGTTAGAGAAACCCTAAAAATTCAAACATTGAAATTTAAACTTCTGAACGGATGGAAAGATGTGCCCTGCTGAGCTGATCAAACTGGCATATTTCAATTTTGAAAACTACAAAATTTGACTCCTCAAAATTGCCTTTAAAGCTTTTGGATTCACTAGACATGACCCTGAAATAGGATTTGATAAAGCTCGGTCTTCTTCCCATCCAAAAGGTTCAATATTGTGTTCTAAACTTTGATTTTTCTGAGGAGCTTCTATCCGTGGTCACAGATTTCAAAAATTCCAACTTTTAAAGAAGCCCTAATTTTCCACCTTTCTGATCAAAATCCTGAACTAGGGTTTGATCAAGCCCGTCCTTCTGCCCAACCAAAAACTTCGATCTATTTCTCTAAATTTCGATTTTGATGAGTAGAATCCAACCGTGGTATCCGATTCCAAGAATTACAACTTTCATCGAAACCCTAAATTCTCACAGCAATGATAAGCCAAGGATGAAGGTGCTCAGAATCCAATTCTGTTTTCACAGAAATATTCACCTGATTGTTTCTGGTGTAACTTTGAAATTACAAATCCACTGGGTCTGAAACTTCAATCTGTGGTAGCTTGATCGGTCATCTTTCCAACCCCACAGGTCTGACCTCAATTGGATTCTCATAGAGAGATTTATGCCAAGTGTCGCAACGTGACATTTTTATGGGATAAAACAAGAGAGCGAACTTGTACGACGTGCCACATGTCATTGTTTCATCTTCAGCCTCTGAACCTTTGGCCTATGAAAGTATAGTTCGTGTCCTACCTATCTCTTTTTACAAAATTTCATTTCGATATTTCTATCCCAAGTTATGACCTTTTTTCCTAGGTCACCTATTTATGACTGAGATCTGGAAGAGGCACAAACCCTAACTTGTACGGATCATAAATCAGGAAGTACAGCGAATTAGATGTTGTGCTTCTAAGACAAGGTACATGGGTATGTTATCTACGATGTGTAGAAGTTTGAGAACCTGAAAATTTGCAAAAATGGATTTATTGTGAAAGTTCCACAATTACTGCTTTTTGCTATACCAAGCCCTAGCCTCCAATTTGTCGCAAGTGCAACAAGTCTCGTAAATTCCATACCATGCCTTCATTCAGGATAGCTCTGATACCATGTTAGTTTTTCAGAATTTAATTCAATCTGATCTAGGATCTTAACTGAATGAGCAACATGTACAACATATCAAGCATAAGAGACAAGAGACAAGAGACACAAAACATTTCACTAAGGAAAACCAAGAAGGTGAAAAACCCGGCAACTTCCTCAGAGATAGAATAAGCATCAATACAAGGATCGCAATGACCAAACCCAAGAGATAGATAACTTTAGCAGCATGCTCCTCCTCCACTTGTGCACCATCCTCCTCTCTCTCACTAATGTGAAGTGAGTGAATAAAAGAATGTGTAAAACGAGAGAGACACACTCTCTATTTATACACTTACTTTCACTTGACCTTTACTCAACTAGGTCGGCCCCAACTTAACAACTTAATATAATTTTGACTGGGTCGACCCCATCAAGGTGGTCTAATAACCCATCAAGTATAAGTTACAACACTTACAATATAACTTGCGACACTTGCAAGTACAACTGACGACACTCCCAATCAGAGGAATAATACTTCTCCGTTGGGGATACAATAAAGTACAAATACAATATACAAGTGAATATCTTCCGAAGTTACAAAGACATCAACAATAACAATCTTTCATATGCAAAAATAATGCTCAAACACATCAGTCCATCTTGCCACATAATTTCGTTCACATCTTTAACTTGTAACCTAGTATGCCAAATTTCATCCTGACTATCAATATTCAATGATAATTAATTATTTAGGCTATGGAATCCATACTACTGGATCCATGGAAAAGAATAAAAGAAAGTCAACAATATTTTTGCAATGAATATACAACCAAAATCTATGTAAAACGATGTACATCCTAACTTGAGACTTGATAACGAACTTTTTATTTCGATAAAAGTAAGTATCACTTGATCTATGAGGCTATAGAATGTAGCTATTTATAATTGAAGGTGTTCAGGTGACTTCGTTTTATCAAACAAGCTTGCTTCTTTGGAGTATATTTCTAATAAAACTATACTTTTACCTAGTGATGCTCATAGGTAATGCACTTGGTAATTTTTGATAAAATATATCAACAACAAAATGTGGAATTTAAATGATGCTTCTATGCAATTTGAATTTTCTTATTTCATCAGCATATTCACAACACTTTTTAGAATCCTTTGTTTTGTCAAGATAATAATATGTTTCGCCAAGATCTTTCATATCTTTATCTATTTCTTAGACAAAATGACATCAATTATGAATCAACAATCAAACAAAAAGATTAATGATGCTGCTATTTTCTGTTAACAAGTTTTTCAATCATACATCAATTTCATAAAATAACATCATCTATATCAACTAATCCTAAATTAGACCCTAGTGTATCCTTAAAAACCTTCCAAGATTTACCTAAACTAACCGACATTTTAACAAATGTACATACATCAATGATAACATCGACTAGGGTATCTGTATTCACTATCATAGATTCCATTCAAAATACATCACTCACATACTTGTAGCAATGAATAACATCAACTAAGTATGAATACTTTCTATCTTATGTAAATCTCATATCCCTTTGCATATATACTGAAATTAAAATATTATTTTCTTTAACAATGCCATGTGATAATGTGAGCATCTATATCGTGTATGTAGCAAGGGACAACTCAGGATAAACTGAAAAACATACCTGACTCACAATTTTTGTAACAAAAACAATGACGAAAAATACTTAGCTCTACTCATTTGGAGAACTTGAATTTATTCTATTAACGATTTTTCCTCGTCCAGTCCAGCCCATGCGTCAAAACAAAATAAGAACAACTTCATTAGTATTCATACTTATTTATCTTATGTTGAGCCCAATAGGCTCTAGCGTTGTAACCTAAAGCTCTGATACCATTTGTCACGAACCCAATTTTCAGAGTTGGTAAAATTAGTGAAATTTTAAAAACTTTTAAATAAAACATTAATATCATTTCATTGAAAAATAGACGTGATAAGAACAATGACCATTGTAAAAAGATAACAAAATGAAAATAACAAAACATCATGCATAACTAACATTCTTTCTTTACTTATGCATATGAATTGAAACTATGAATATTTATACCAATCTTTATCAAACAATTTAAGTAATACATTTGCAACTCTTTTGAGGCATTATCATCTAAGAAAACCATTACCATTTTATGCTATGTTTAATAATTGTGCCTACCAAAAAGGACCCTTAAGTACATTTATATAAATCATAAGAGCAACATAGATATCCATGAAGGATTTAGTTAAGCATACCTAGATAATTACTTAACTCACGTGAGACAAAATGACTTATACCATGCATCTAGTTTGAAACCAACATCTAACCACGATCATGCATGTGAAAGATCTACCAAGTATAGACTATCATTCTTACGACTTTGTATAAATTGCATAAAAACCATCATGGCTAACTTAACCAATGCCTTTCGATACACATAAGGAACAATGCATTAAAATATACATAAAGAACAATGTATTAAAACATACATAAAGAACAATGCATTCAATATATTTAAGGAACACATGAACTGAATGCATCATAGTGATCAATAATTTATACATACGATGCACATAAATGAAATATAATATTGAGACACGTAAAGCACACATAAAAAGCGACACAACAGAAGGAGACCTTTTTAACTTGGTTCACCTGTATCTTGGGCTACGTCCACCAAACCGTTGTATCTCATTTTATTCATAGAAAAAAATAGAGATTTTACATCTTACGACTTAATCATCGCGCTACTTACTTTTCACCTTTCTCTAGACTCTTTCCTAGAATCTCTTCAACAAAAGACTAACCAGCCTTAATGCAAGGTCTTCTTCTAATAAAGACAAAACCTTTCCAAGTTAGAAAGGTTGATAATTATGAATCTAGTAACTCCACCATAAAGTCAAATACCAAAATTGTATTTGGCTAAGTCCTTTCTTTATTCTATTTTTTTATGATTAAACTTTAACATGGCCTAGTAATTCCCATCCCTTACCAAAGCTTTATGTCAATGTAAAGAAATAGTTATATATATAAGCCTATATACTTATGGTATGAAAAACAAATAGATACCCCCACACGAATCCATCGTGGAAATAAAATCCAACTCGTGGCAACATAAACACATATTTACACCTAGAGATCTATACGTGGCATTAATACTAAAAGAACTCGGGAACATGCACACAAAACTCGAGATACATACTAACACCAACATCGTTTACAATAGCATGATTTCTCCGATACATACGCATTCGAGTGTATAACCCACAACCTTACTAACCAAGGGTCGGGCTTGCTGCCAAGCCGACCCTTCCCTATCCACTTCATAAAGAAATAAATAATATTCTTAAAAAAAAATAAGAAAGATAAAAAGGGCTGGGATCGGCTGCAATGGCCATCCTATGCCCGCTCCAACGATCAGGTAGTAATAACTATAAAAGAGTCAAACTCGGGATCCACCAGTTTCGTGGTAGAGCACACCACGTCTACAGAATTCCCAACAATTATACGTTGGTTTAGGTGACAACCTAAGTATTGGAGTAGATATCATAGTAGAAGGAAACAAACTAACACAGAGGTCTGTTTATCCTTAACTAACCTTCCCAAGCCTCTGCGTTTTCAAAAATATAATACACTATCCTCTTTATACTCACCACATTATATAAAAAAAAATTACAGGGTTCATCAAATCTGATAGAACCGAGATCCTTCATCGATTTCTCTTGCCAATCATTCACCAGATTCCTCATTCTAAACAGCAAACCAAGCCTGGGATGCGTGTCCCTTCCTACCGTGAATCTATATAAAAAGATTCAACAGATACAAATGAGGTAGGGTGTGGAAAACGAAGTCCAAGTTTTCTCTTCACTGAGATTTCATCATGCTCGCGCAACACTCAGGGTTCAAAGGAATAAATGTGATTTCAACCTCCTGAACAACAGACATAGGTCTCCGCGGCATAATCATAATCAATGGAAAGAGATCTTCTAAGTTGGGGTATGCCATCATATACATTTGTGATCAATCAGAGATAATAAGCTTTTCATATGAACTGGAATCCTGGCATCACTCAAATTACAGGTATCTATTTTCTTTTTAATTAGAGCTATGCTATATAAAAATAAATACACGATATCTGGAAACACTTAAATGCCCAGAATGAAAAATATACCGAAATTCACACATTCACAAAATACTATCACGGTTATATATCAGAAAAAATGAGATATCTAGTAGGATGCAATGCGACCCATCGAATAAATAAAACAACACCGAGGCTATCCAGCGATTCCGCTATCACTGAGTATGAAAAAAATATGCATGTAGCAAAACTCTAGTGATCTATGCTAGCAGAGAAAATGTTTCACCATCGAATAAATAAAACAAACACAGAGGGGTTTGGTCCACTCCTCCATCATAGAAAATGAGATTAATTTTCGTGGAGATTACCTCAAGATAAAATGCAAAGATTATGTAATACTATCCTCCTTAGCGCTCGCTCGATCAAAACGATGAGAACTCCATCGTTCAACCCTAGAACCAAATCCAGAGTTCAGCCGCTCAGAGTTTTGCTACTCCGAGACTTCATCCTTTGGGAAAAATTCTGAACATGAACTCATTTCTGCAGAGATGCTCTCCGATATCTCTCTCGCACACTGTGCAGATTCATCTTTTCCTTCGTGCAGAGATCTCATAGCACAACCTTCAAAAAGAATTGCCTCGTGAATGTGGAACTCCCTCCTATTCATAGACTCACTGTATCGGAGTTTCGCCAAGTGTAGGAAAGATCCCATCCACAAGGAAATCGTAGTTCAAAATAGGGTAAAACAATGCCAAGTGGAAGCTATCGAAGTTTCCTCACGTTCGTATACTCCAACATTACTACCCATCAGGGTTCCCTGAATCTTCGGCGCATTCCTTGCTCAATGCGAAAAGGGTTGAGTTTTGTTCTTCTTTGAGAGACTGCCCTCTTTAATGCACCAACAATCCAACAGATCTTGTCGAGAGGTGGTCGAAAGGTAAAGGGAAATAATTCCCTTGGAATAGTTCATCCTTCATATATTTAAATATAAACATAACTACTTATTTTAATAGGTTACTTCTCTTTGACATAAATCGTATGTGCCTTCCTCTTTAGGACTCTTCCCTTTTTCTTTACTATTAATTTATTCTCTTTACTTCCATATGCAAATACTATATGATCCATCTTATTTATAAAAAGCTTGACTATCCATTAAAATATAATCATAGGGATGCCTCTCCATAAACAATAATCCCATAGATATTTTGACTTTGTGATATAATCTCACTTAGGATTGTAATAGTAGGTATCTTTAAGCTTAATAGGTATTCATATTTGCTTATAAAGTTTATAGCTAACTCCTTTCTCCATTACTATGTAGCTAGTACCTAGCATTTATTTTGTAGATATAGATTATAGCTATCTTCCAAACAATAATTCATCTCTAATGTTGCTTTATATATATATAAATATATGTGTGTATACCAACATCACAATTGATATAAAGGAAATGACTTATATCTATACTCATATTTATAATATTATTTAACTATTTTACCCTTCCAAGATATTAAGCGTATATCTTGATATAAAACAAGAATGTCTTCTTAACATAATATTATAGCTAGCTTGATCATAAAAAGTAATACAAGTTAGAATAATAACTTTGTGACTAATAACCACTATCGTTTACTTAAAACGATAATACATATAACTTAAGGTGGTTGCTTAGTTATGCTGAGGATTAGCTAGTGAGTTTTTAACCCAAAAGAATACGTCATTAAGAGTTCCTCAAAGCTTGTGACAAGTGGGTTATTTGTTGATGTATATGTAACTTCGGAATGTATTTCATGTATATATTTATTGTACTCCTATAGATATGTATTATTACTCTATACGGAAGTGTCGTCATTTGTATTGACAAGTGTCGCAAGTGTGTTAACTTGTCAATGGGTTATTAGACCACCTAGTGAGGGGTCGGCCTGGATTAATGTAACCCGAGGTTATTAGACTGAGTTAGACAAGTCGACCTCACTAGTTTATTAGGCAAGTCAGGACAAGTATAAATAGAGATCAGGATATCTCTATTTTGATCATCTCATTATCTCACTCTACATCACTCGGAAAGTGGTGCACATGTGATGAGGAGGATCAGCTACTAGGAGAATTCTATCTCTTGTACTTGGGTTGTACTTTGGTTGTACTATTGCTCTATCTATCTCTGAGGAAGTTGTGGGGTTTTTCACCTTACGGTTTTCCCCACGGAAACTCTGTGTGTCTGTTGTCTCTTATGTTTGCTTCTTGAGATGATTGATATGCTTGCAATGACTGATATGCACTGATATTCTATACATGTTATTCTCTTAGTAAAGATCCTAGATTATATTGAATTAATGCCCAAAATCTAACATGGTATCAGAGCTAACGTGAGAAGAAGACACTATGCAGCTGTGGAAGCTAGGGCTTCTTGTTTTTGGGTTTCTCTCCACATATTTTGGAAAAGTAAAATGATAGATTGACTCTCCTCAGCAAGGTGAATCTATCTGAACAATCAGAATTCAATTCTGAGTTGTTTCAGTTTTGGCCCTAAAACTTAGGGTTTCCACAAAATTAGGCATTTTTGAAATCTGAAGACATAGCTGGAAGATCCTTGGAAAAATCGAAGTTTAGAGCTTTGGATCGATATTTTTGGCTGGGTAAATCTCTGAGAAACTCAAACCCCAATTCAGGGTCCTCCTTAGTGAATCCGGGAAGACTAAAAGGCATTTCTAAAGGGTGAAACTTTGCAGATCTCAATTTCTGAATATACTAGGTTGATCAGCTATTCAAGGCGCATATTTCTATCCTTTCAGAAGTTTGAAATTTTAGGGTTTCTCTGACAAACCCTAATCCGGCACCAGATCCAGTTTTCAGCATTCCAAGTGGTAAGATCTAAATCTTTTCTATTTCCATTTGAAGTACTCTTTAAAGATGTCTCACCACACCAAGCTTGAGGATAAGCTTGAAGGGGTTGATAACTTCCGAGCATGGAAGTATAGAATTGGGTTAATCCTAGAGGAGAATGAGTTGGACACTTATATAAGTGAAGAGGTCCCTGTCCCAGAGGGAGAAGAGGCTAAGGCTCTTCACAAGAAGAACTTGGTCAAGGCAAAGAGGATCATTGTTGATTCTATCAAAGATCATCTCATACCCCATGTGTCATCCCTAAAGACACCCAAGGAGATGTTTGATTCCTTGACCAAACTATTTGAAGGGAAGAATATAAATCGGAAGATGACCCTGAGGAATCAATTGAAGAATATCAAGATCTAGAATGCAGAAACTATGCAGTCATATTTCTCAAGAGTCTCCCAGATAAAAGAACAACTTGAAGATATGGGAGAAGATATAGAAAATGGAGTAGTGGTGATGACCACTCTTAATGGCCTCCCTAGGTCACGGGATTCCTTCATCCAAGTAATTTGTGCCATAAAGAAACTTATCACATTCAATAGGCTCTGGGAAGAATGCTCACAAGAAGAAGCTCGGATTGTAGCTCGAGAAGAGAAGATGGGGAATGAAGATCAAGCCCTCACAGCACACTCCAAGAAGTATGATGATAAGAAGGGACATCACCATAATAAGAAAGAAAGGCACCACCATCAGAATCAGAGAGGCAACACCAAACCTCGAAGAAACATGTCTTTTGTTCGATGCTATACATGTGATGAAAAGGGACACTTTGCCAAGGATTGTCCCAGAAATAACAAAGATAACTCTCACAAGAAAAAGAGCAACAAAAGAAGACATCATGCTCACACTGCAGAGGATGATGAACCTACCAGGAAGAGGGCTAGGAAAGAAAGTGAATATTCTTCAAGTGATGAAGAATATGTATTAATTTCTGCTCTCACTGGTACCATTACTCATCAAAGTAATGATTGGCTTATAGACAGTGGGGCTTCCAAACATATGATAGGATTCAAGGAATCTTTTATGAATCTATCTGAACATGAATTACCTCACAAGGTGAAACTTGGAGATGACTACCAATATCCCATAAAAGGAACTGGTGAAGCCTCCTATAAGCTAGACTCTAGAAAATCTATGAAGATGAAAGATGTACTATATGTTCCAGGTCTCAAGAAGAATCTACTCTCCATATCTGCATTGGATGCAAAAGGCATAAGGTTTGCATTTATAGATGGTCAAGTCATTATGTGGCCAAAGGGAAAAACTATAAAAGATGCAGTTGTGATTGGAGAGAAAGAGGGAGGATTGTATAAACTAAAGTTCCAACCAGAACAAGCTATGGCCTGTGACTCAGTAGAACCAAGTGAATTTTGGCATAGAAGGCTTGCACACATGCACTATAGAGCACTACCAATTGCAAGCAAGGCAGTGGAAGGTTTTCCTGAAATCCATACAAAGCATGAAGGCATTTGCAAAGGTTGTGCAAAAGGAAAGAACACAAAGAAGACAGTTCCAAGCAGTGAAAGCAAGGCAAAAGGAATCTTGGAAATCATTCACTCCAATGTATGTGGTCCGATGTCATCCAGTTCTCTGAGTGGGTATGTATATTATGTTTCTTTCATTGATGACTTCTCCAGGAATACTTGGGTTTACTTCTTGAAGAACAAAGATGAAGTGTTTGATAAATTCAAGGAATTCAAAGCCTTGATAGAGAATCAAACTGACATGAAGATTAAGATCTTCAGATTTGACAATGGTGGAGAATTTACTTCAGGAGACTTCAAGAAACTATGCAGTGATGCAGGGATTAAGAGGGAGTTGACCACTCCTTACAATCCACAACAGAATGGGGTTGTAGAAAGAAAGAATAGAACAATCATGGAAGAAGCAAGGGCAATGCTTCATGACCAAGACTTACCTATGCACTTATGGGAAGAAGCAGCCATGACAGCTATATATGTGCAGAACAGAACACCTCATAAGATACTTGACAACAAAACACCAGAAGAAGTGTTCACTGGTAAGAAACTAGAAATGGGTCATCTCAGAATATTTGGTTGTCCAGTATACACTCACATCCGAAAAGAAAAGAGGACAAAGCTAGATCCTTCAGCAAAGAAGGGCATATTCGTGGGTTACAGTGAAAGCTCGAAGGCTTATAGAATCTACTTTCTAGAATTCAAGAAAATTGACATCAGCAGAGATGTAACATTTGATGAGGGTTTAGCATACCTCAAATCGAGAAAGACACCTGTTGAAGACAATGAAGAACCCAGAATATCCAGAACACAAGACACTACTATGAATGAAGCAATTCTAAATAAGATCGAGAAATGGAAGATCCACAAGAACCTGTAGATCCACCTCGTGAGAAGAACCCTCACAAGAGGAAACCAACATGGGCTAGAGAGCTCATCCAAGATGTAGAAAGATATGGAATTCTAGAAGAAGAACACAGAGAAAGAAAAAGGACAAGATCACATACTAGTTATGTTGCTTTGCGCTGTGACATTATGGATAAAGAACCTTTCAGTTATGAAGAAGCAGCGGAAAAGAAAGAATGGAAGGATGTTATGATCGAAGAGTATCAGTCAATCATGAAAAATGATGTTTGGGATGTGGTCCCAAGACCAGATGGGAAGTCTGTGGTAACTTCCAAATGGATCTATAAGATCAAGCATGCTGTAGATGGCAGCATAGAGAAATACAAATCTAGGTTTATAGCTTGTGGCTTCTCCCAGAAATAAAGGATTGATTATGAAGAAAGCTTTGCTCCTGTGGCCAGATACACTTCCATTAGAGATTCAGTACTTGCTCTGGCTGCAGTGATGAAGTGGAAGGTACACCAGATGGAGGTCAAGACTGCTTTCTTGAATGGTGTAGTTGAAGAGGAAGTGTATGTGGAGCAACCACTTGGGTTTGAGACACATGATAGAGGAACTCGTGTGTGCAAACTGAAGAAAGCCCTGTATGATTTGAAACAGGCACCCAGGACCTGGTATAGAAGGATAGATGGCTTCCTATCCAGTTTGGGATTTACCAAGATTAAAGAGGATTCCAACCTTTACTACAAGGTTGAGGAAGGAAATCCAGTGATACTACTATTGTATGTGGATGACCTGTTCGTAATAGGAGAAGATAGACTGATTGCCGACACGAAGAGGAAGCTTGCTACTGATTTCAAGATGAAGGACTTGGGTATGATGCACTACTTTTTAGGCATGGAGGTGTGGCAGAGTATAGATGGAATCTTCCTTGGACAAGGGAAGTATGCAGTAGAGATCCTGAAGAGGTTTGGGATGATGGGCTGCAAGGCCATGGCCACACCTATGGCATCGAACCTGAAGCTTCTGTGTGATGCTTCATCTGAGCCATTTGATGCTACAATGTATCGTCAGATGATTAGGTCCTTAATGTGCCTAATGAATACGAGACCAAATATCTGCTTTGCTATGAACACATTGAGCCAGTTCCTAACGGATCTGAAGAGTGTTCACCTGATAGCTGCAAAGCATATTCTGAGGTACCTGAAGGGTATAGTTGACTATGGGCTCAAATATGAGGCGAATTAAAAGTTTAACCTAGAGGGTTATGTTGATTCAGATTGGGCAGGCAGTGCCATTGATTGGAAGAACACTTCGGGGTGTTGCTTCAGTATGGGATCCGGTATGATTTCTTGGTTTAGTAGGAAGCAGTCCTATGTGGCACTGAGTATAGCCGAAGCAGAGTATGTCGCAGCTTGTTTGGCTAGTTGTGAGGCAGTATGGCTTAGGAAGCTACTGTCTGATTTATTTAATCTACAGCCGAGTGCTACTTGTATACATTGCAACAACCAAAGTTGTGTGAACCTATCTGAGAACCCAGTGTTCCATGACAAGTCGAAGCACATTGAGATCAAGTATCACTATATCATGGATATGGTGCAGAGAGGAGCAATGAAGCTCCTGTATGTTGCGACGGACGAGCAGATAGCCGACATGTTGACCAAGCCACTTTCCAAAGTGAAGTTTGAATACTTCAGAGGGAGACTTGGTGTACTTCAGATCGAGATGTCTTCCAAGGGGAAGTGATGAGTCTGGAGACACAGATGCACACTGAGCCATTCTCACATGGTTAAGAGTTTAGTCCTTCCATTGTGAGATGTAAGGGCTGGGTCGTTCTGACATGGTGGTAGGTTGGTCCTCCCATGGTCGTTGATGTAAGTGCTGGGCTTTTCTGACATGGTTAAGAGTTTAGTCCTTCCATGGTCATTGATGTAATTGCTGAGGCTTTTCCGACATGGTCAAGAGTTTAGTCCTTCCATGGTCATTGATGTAATTGCTGTAGCTTTTCCGACATGGTCAATAGGTTAGTCCTTCCATGGTCGTTGATGTAATTGTTGTGAGCCTTTCCCAGATGGTCAGAGGAAAGTCCTTCCATGCTGGTGAGTGTAAGTGTTGAGCCTTTCCCGGATGGTCAGAGGAAAGTCCTTCCATGTCGGTGAGTGTAAGTGTTGTGTGTGTGTGCATCTGGGTTGTGCTCCATGGACTATGTGATGATCTAAAGACATTGATGTGACAGTTGGGTACACAGGTTTTGCAGAGGCATATGATCAGTCTTGAGATGCTCTTGCAAGTTTTACAGAGGCAGTGTAATCAATCCTGGGAGATCTTGCAGGTTTTGTAGAGGCAGTGTAATCAGTCCTGAGTTGTACCTACTTGATGGCTTGCTCGCAGAGATGATGATGATCAGGATGATCATGTGATGATGTACATCAGGTTGATGTATGGTGAGTATCAGGATGATACTCTGTGGTCATGGACAGGTTGTGCAGTGGCATATAAAAGATCCTAGGAGATTCGATAGGTTGAGCTGTGTGCTCGTAAAAGGCCTGGGATGCTCTTGTGAGGTTTTTTCAATGCATGTAATCAGTCCTGAGGATTCCACAGTACGACCAGAGATGATGAAGACCTACATGGAGGCTAGGCCTACATTCAGCATGAAAAATGGTTGGCTCTATAGAACTTTCTATGATGAGTAGATTCAGAGATTGGTTGAGATAGCAGTAGCAATGACGATGACGATGATTCGAGGATGATGCATCGATGATGATGATCCAGAGAAGAAGACTTGTGCTAGATGATCTATGTCGAGAAATACCTTCCTAGTTAAGAGGGAGTGTTGATGTATATGTAACTTCGGAATGTATTTCATGTATATATTTATTGTACTCCTATAGAGATGTATTATTCCTCTATACGGAAGTTTCGTCATTTGTATTGACAAGTGTCGCAAGTGTGTTAACTTGCCGATGGGTTACTAGACCACCTAGTGAGGGGTCGGCCTAGATTAATGTAACCTGAGGTTATTAGACTAAGTTAGACAAGTTGGCCTCACTAGTTTATTAGGCAAGTTAGGACAAGTATAAATAGAGATCGAGATATCTCTATTTTGATCATCTCATTATCTCACTCTACATCACTCGGAAAGTGGTGCACATGTGAGGAGGAGGATTAGCTACTAGGAGAAGTCTATCTCTTGTACTTGGGTTGTACTTTGGTTGTACTATTGCTCTATCTATCTTTGAGGAAGTTGTGGGTTTTTTCACCTTAGGGTTTTCCCCACGGAAACTCTCTGTGTCTATTGTTTCTTATGTTTGCTTCTTGAGATGATTGATATTCTTGATATGATTGATATGCACTGATATGTTGTACATGTTATTCTCTCAGTAAAGATCCTAGAGTATATTGAATTAATGCTTAAAATCTAACATTATTAGCTTTAGGATAACCCATCTAAAGTAGACTAAATAAATCGTTACTTTCCTCTAAGTGCCTAGAGCACCAAGATGATATACCATCATCCATATTTTTAGTTTTCATGGCTTCATAGCCAATCAACCTCTTCCCCCCTAGTGGACTCATTTGCCTTGGGCTTAGTTACGTCTGTCGTTAATTTACAATTTAAGAGTAATCACAACAATACCTTCAGGGTCCATTGGTGGGGCCTTGGACTTGAGCTCCTCACCAGGACCATATAATTACAATATGTGTTTATAAAATTATTAAGGCTAAAAATGAGGGATGTTACATGATGTTATTACACAAGCACAGCTAGTTACCAGATTCAGAGATAGAGCCTTAACATGGTTTATGAAGTACTGTGTTTGACATAATAGGACAATAGCGGAGATCATAATTGTGCTCATGAGAGAGTTTAAAAAACCTAAGTCAGAATCACAGTGTACCATAGAGCTAAGAGAAATTAAGCAAAAACCAAGTGAGATAGTATGGAAATTTGATCAAAAGTTCAAAGCGTTATTAGATCAAGTGAGCTTTGACATAGCACCACAATAGCACCAAGAATGGGTTATAGCTGCGCTACTACCCCATATCAGATTCTCAATGATGCAACAGAAAGTTGTTTCGCAGACAGTGGCTCTAGAAATTGCGATGAAGTTAGAGGCTTCGCCTATAGGAGAAACTAGTGCAGGAATGGTTCAGATACAGACCCAGCTAGCAAATTTGACATTACAACTGCAATATATGAAGAAAGTTAAAGAAACCCGAGAAGAGGTTTGTTGTACAAAGTGTAAGGGAGAAGGACACTCTAAAGAACAATGTCCAGTATTTAGAGATTACATCGCTAGCGGAGCTCCAAACCCATTAAATCAACAACAAAGACAATTGTGTGTGATTTGTTGATGTAGAGGACATCTCCCAAAGTACTGCTACTTACTTCAGAAGTATGTGCAAACACCAAAGAACTTATACTTCATATTCTGTAAGTCAGTTGGCCATGATGATAACAATTGCAGAGCATATGACCTCATGACAGAAATAAAACATAATATCTACAGAGTTCAAGGGGAAACACAGAACAACAATGAAAATGCGTAGTATGACCAAGGCCAATACCGAGGACGTGGTGGATTTAGAGGAAGAGGATGAAACAATGAACAAGGATGAGGAAGAGGTCAGATTGTATGTTATAACTGCGCCGAACCAGGACATTTAACTAGACACTATACGAACACTTGTACTACATTTAAATACTGTAAATAATTTGAACACGTCATTGAGGCATGCCCTATTTTGCAAGGAAAAATGCAAGAGAGAAGACCAGAAGTGCATAATCAGAACATGGATATGAAGGATTTGCTGCCAAGGAAAAGGATTCAGAAGTTCATAAAGATGAAAGAGCTTCAGAAGGAGCTGAAAGCGCTAAGGATGAAGGAAGATGAAACTTCATCGAAGTTATAGCCGATGCAAGAAGAGGCACTGACACTGTCTAAGGAAATTGAGGAGAAGTTGCAAGAACTCTAGACAACAGAGAATACAGTGAAGGACCAACTTCAAGAACCGGTCTTAGAGATGATGCTTGAAACAATTAAGGAGTTTGAGCAAGAGACTAAGGAAACAGTTGTGGGGTTAAGCACAACATTTTAGGAATTCGCTAGGAAGTCGAACATACCAGGGGATGCACAGTCAAAGTAGGCCAGTCAAAGTGGCTCAGGGGCGAGCGACGAGTAAGTGTTAGGGGCTTGTTAGGAGAAGCCCAAGTGGAGGAAGTTTTGATGGCATAAGTACAAGTTAGGCAAGGCCTAACATCAACTAGTTTTGGGAGAAGCAACTCCGTAATTCTCGAGAGTAGGGTATGGAGCGAAGCGAAGTGGAAGGAAAGGACCTGTCCCCTTAGTAAAGACAAAGTACTAAGGAATATCAAGGTAGTTGGAGCAGTTATGAATGAAGTGGCGGACTGTCATCTATAGAAGCGAAGAGTAAAGAAGCAAAATGTTGCAAAGGATGCGCCACTGTAGTGTCAAAGCCGCGCGGTTAGAAATGCGACTGTCAGAGAAGCATCAGAGTCAGAGAAGCGGCGCAAAAGGACAAAAGAGCTCCTATGAAGTTAAGGAGAATTGTGGTCAATATGAGAACCATGCCATTTTGGTTTTAAGGGTATTGTGGGGGTTGGCCCATATTTATTGTAAATATGTGACGTTTGGGCACAATCTATATAAAGTGAAAATTTGTATAAGGAAGGGTTAGATTATGTTAGATCTTATTAGACTTATGTTAGATTTTGAGAGATTTAGATCTAGACTAAGAGAGATCTAGGAGAAGAGAAGACTATAGTTGAGTGCGCATAGATCTATTATAGAGAAGAGTATGCAACTGAGTGTGCCGACTGGAACTGTTACCCCTTCCAAGTAATATAAGAACAGTTCATGTGGATCTATCTCCCATCTGGGTGGTGAACCACGTAAATATATGTGTTATGTGTATGAATCTATGTTATATTCCATGTTCATGTATGTTTATTCTTATATATGTGTTTTCATACGAATGTGAATGAGAATGATATGTTAAGAAAGCGGAACACACATGTATGAGTATTGCGAAGTCGTGTTAAGTGTGATAAATGCGTAGTTATAAGAGTTAAAATAGAATGATTCAGTGAAGTCTGTAGGTTGTGCATAACTGCAGAGTGCGCAGTTACATATCGGTAATAATCTGTTAAGTAGATGTTGGGTAAGAAGCACATAGCAAGCTCATATAACCTAACCGCGTGTCACTAAGGTTGTAGAAACCTGATTTTGTAACCATCCATCTTCACTTCGGGTGAGACTTTAGCATGTTCATAGGTTGATGCCGAAAGGTCCAATGAAGGGGATTTTGTTGGATCTACAGTAAGAAATCTCGTGGAACCCGGGTCAGCCAAAGAGTAAGAGAAAGTAATCCAACACCCACCACCTCAACACATGAGGATCTATCTTCAGACACACGACATTAGCCATGACTACAAAGGATGCGCAACATCATCACTTTGACATACAGAGCACTTTGCTCAGCACATGAAGCTTAACCATTCTTGAGTCCAACTCAAGATTCTTCTCCAATTTTCCTAAGTCCAACTGAGGATCCTATAAGGCACTACCTCGACACACGAGGCTCAATCTTGACACACAAGATTGACTTGGAGAATGACTCATGATGCTATAACTTTAACAAAAACAAATTTAAGTAGTAGAATTAAGAATGTTCTTGAGTAGAATTTTATTAGTTCAAGGTGTTAATTGATTTGTTTGTAATTTTAAGAGAAAATTATTAAAAAATATGATATATGAGAGACTTTGTCAAACAAATATAATAATAAAATCATTCAACATAACAATATTGGGATAAAATTTATTAAAGTAGATGAAATAATAAAATCATTCAAGATAACAATATTGGGATAAAATTTATTAAAGTAGATGAAATAATAAAATCATAGGAAAACTAAATTCAATCTAATTAATGAAATAACAACACTATATAAAACAGAAACATTTTAATGCAAAATGAGAATGACTCATAAAAAAACTGCTTAATTGTCGACCATAAAATTCAATAAAAGACAATGACCATGTAAGGGTCCAAAAGGAAAAAATAATATTAACTATAGAGTAAGATAGATAAAACACAAAAAATGGAGGTAGAGGAGAGTAAATAGAAGAAAGTTAATGAAAAATAAATGATGTCATATGTAAGAATAAGAGAAATGACAAAAGAGGTTTAAATCTATTGACAAAATTAGTGGATTTTAGGTTTCCAAAATTGGTTAAGTTTATAGTCATTGACTTGATTATGATATTATAATGTTTATCAATTTATACAATGAGTCTTGTTGATCCCTGCGATGTTCTATGCTAAATTTAGAGCATGCCAGGGCATGATGATGCTCAATTTTTTGAGATTTAGAGTTTAATCCATCGAAATTGTACTGTAAATTTGATATTTCTTGAAAAATATTATTGGGTAAACAATATGGACTATCTTTGATGTAGAAACATATTTCAGAGGAATTTAATGAAGCGTATTCAACAACAATAAGTATATATGGGTGGTGAAATTAGAGATGGAAGAGGTGTCTAGAGGACAAATATCTTACACTCAATAGAAGCATGATGTACTGAGCTTTTTTTTAAAGAATTCAACAATTTAATATAGAATGCAAACTGTCAAATTAAGATTTTATGTAAATCAAATGGAAAAATGGATATTTATTCACGATACACAATAAAAGAAACCTTCATCTATTGTTAAATCATATGAGGACATCATGAAACTGAAACAAAGGTCATACACGATGAAATATTTAGTCCATTCTCAACATTTGATGATGCATTCACACCACTGATACAAATCTATGTCAATGTGCTTCTCAAGATTTCATTATTTCTTAAGAAATTTTACATGGAGATTAAACTTCGATCTAGAAACAAACTAGAAGAACAAAGTATAGATGAAGGAAACATTTCCGATACACCTCAAAATCTTAATCTCAGGGATATCTTTTAGATACAAAAATAGGACCATTGAATCAATAGCTCCTAGAGGCTCGCTTGAAATTGCCACCCCACTACTACATTTTTGGCCTTTAGGGGGGTTGTCTTCCACCCCCAAAAGTGACCTACGGGGGGGATTTTGGAAAAACCGCCCCCAAAGGAACCGATGTTAAAAAAAAAATCCTTTAAGGGCGGTTTTTGACGAGATTGGAATTGCCCCAAAAAGTGACTTTTGGGGGTGGTTTGTGACCCCCTCTTAGAGCTCTACGGAGGTGGTTTAAACCCCCCTCATAGAGCCCTTCATAGAGACCTACGGGGGTGGTTTTGAACCCCCTTAATAGAGACCTACGAGGGCGGTTGTGAACCCCCCTCATAATCCCCCCCGTACAAACCTACAAGGGCGGTTTGGAACCCCCCTCGTAGAGGACTATAGGGGCAGTTTCAAACCCCCCTCGTAGAGGCCTATAGGGGCGGTTGTGAACCCCCCTCGTATAGTCCTATAGGGGTGATTTGGAACCCCCCTAGTAGAGGCCTATAGGAGCATTTTAGAACCCCTCTCGTAGATTCCTATAGGGGAGGTTTGTAACCCCCCTCGTAGATGCCTATATGGGTGGTTTGGAACCTCCCTCGTAAAGACATATGAGGGTGGCTTAGAACCCCCCTCGTAGTGACATATGAAGGTGGCTTAAAACCCCCCTTGTAGAAACATACAAATACGGTTTGAAACCCCCTCTATAGCCATAATAAATCATAATAAAATATATTTAATTAAAAATACTAATATTGCAATATCAATAGAGTACGGAGGAATTGAACCACCATCCTCCTGCTTGTAAGGCAAGCGCTCTACCATTGAGCTAGAACCCTTTAGCAATATTAACACAATAAGAAAAGACAATAAGAAGATGAGCAATATTAACACCCATATTGCATTATTTTAAGTCTAAGAAAAGAAAATAAGAATGTTTAGGAGATGATTGTAACAAAATATCCACATGCACCCAAATGTCTACAGATTATCATGCAAGAGCAACCTGCTCTTTGCAATCCTCACAAGGCATAAGAACTATAATTCCAAACTTTTCGATTACATACTAAAATAACAAAAATGTTGAAAAAATTTGCATACAATTTGCAGACACAAATTTCAATCATGTGATATGCATTTCATAACATAGTGCAGTGATTCTTATTGTAGAGATGACGTATATTCCAGAAAAATGCTCGCCATTGGAAAAATTGGCTAAGTATTGAAAAACAAGCCTAAGTTCCTTGTCATGCTCTCAAATCTGAAATGGCATATATTGAAAAAGAATTCCTTCATAGCAAATCCAAACATCAAAATCTTTGAGGATACACGAAAATACCAATATTGCAATATCAATAGGGTATTTTCCAAGACTTTCCTGATTACATTCAGGAATAGATAGAATTCTAACCCTAATGTACAGGTTTATCCCTTATGGAAAGAGTTAAAATACATCATGTATATCTAATCCAACTAAGAAATAACTAGACATACTCGTGAAGCTGAGACAAAAATTCATAAGTGGGACTAGGATGTTAAAAACTACAATTTACACAGAAAGCAAGCTTGGCAAGGACCACGACCTTGACCACTTTCTGAATCCCGCCACTGTACTACACTAACTGCGTGTATATACATGAGAAGAATGTCACTCATCAACTTCAAAATAAAAGAAACTTCTTCCAACCCTGCAGAGCTTTCAAAAAGCTTGTCACTTTCTAAATTTGTTGATTCATCAAGCTTTGCTTTTCTTTTTTCCTTTGGAGCAGATTCATCAACCTCCATGGTTGTTGTTGAACCTGTGCATTCACCCTCCTATGTTGGTTGCGGATAGTGCAATATAACCTCTAAAATTTGATCTATAACTTGTGTAAATCTATGAGGAATTTTCTTATTACCCTTGGAAGATTTACCCAACCCATCATGTGGCTTGCTTACATGAGGCACCCGACTAAAATCAACAGATGGAACTCCTGCTTCAGTATGTCCAAAACCTTTGCCTTTATCTTTTTATTTTTCCTTCTCCTTCAATTTCTCCTTCCCTTTACCTTTCTCCGTATCCTCTTTCTCCTTTGACAAAATGATCTTTGGCCTTCCTCCCACTGTCTATAATTGACAAACCATAGTAGCATAAATAGAGATCGGGATATCTCTATTTTGATCATCTCATTATCTCACTCTACATCACTCGGAAAGTGGCGCACATGTGATGAGGAGGATCAGCTACTAGGAGAAGTCTATCTCTTGTACTTGGGTTGTACTTTGGTTGTACTATTGCTCTATCTATCTCTGAGGAAGTTGTGGGGTTTTTCACCTTAGGGTTTTCCCCACGGAAACTCTGTGTGTCTGTTGTCTCTTATGTTTGCTTCTTGAGATGATTGATATGCTTGCTATGATTGATATGCACTGATATGCTATACATGTTATTCTCTTAGTAAAGATCCTAGATTATATTGAATTAATGCTCAAAATCTAACATGTTATCAGAGCTAACCTGAGAAGAAGACACTATGCAGCTGTGGAAGCTAGGGCTTCTTGTTTTTGGGTTTCTCTCCACAGATTTTGGAAAAGTAAAATGAGAGATTGACTCTCCTCAGCAAGGTGAATCTATCTGAACAATCATAATTCAATTCTGAGTTGTTTCAGTTTTGGCCCTAAAACTTAGGGTTTCCACAAAATTAGGCATTTCTGAAATCTGAAGACATAGCTGGAAGCTCCTTGGAAAAATCGAAGTTTAGAGCTTTGGATCAAGATTTTTGGCTGGGTAAATCTCTGAGAAACTCAAACCCTAATTCAGGGTCCTCCTTAGTGAATCCGGGAAGACTAAAAGGCATTTCTAAAGGGTGAAACTTTGCAGATCTCAATTTCCAGAATATACCAAGTTGATCAGGTCTTCAAGGCGCATCTTTCTATCCTTTCAGAAGTTTGAAATTTTAGGGTTTCTCTGACAAACCCTAATCCGACACCAGATCCAGTTTTCAGCATTCCAAGTGGTAAGACCTAAATCTTTTCTATTTCCATTTGAAGTACTCTTTAAAGATGTCTCACCACACCAAGCTTGAGGATAAGCTTGAAGGGGCTGATAACTTCCGAGCATGGAAGTATAGGATTGGGTTAATCCTAGAGGAGAATGAGTTGGACACGTATATAAGTGAAGAGGTCCCTATCCCAGAGGGAGAAGAGGCTAAGGCTCTTCACAAGAAGTACTTGGTCAAGGCAAAGAGGATCATTGTTGATTCTATCAAAGTTCATCTCATACCCCATGTGTCATCCCTAAAGACACCCAAGGAGATGTTTGATTCCTTGACCAAACTATTTGAAGGGAAGAATATAAATCAGAAGATGACCCTGTGGAATCAATTGAAGAATATCAAGATCAAGAATGCAGAAACTATGCAGTCATATTTCTCAAGGGTCTCCCAGATAAAAGAACAACTTGAAGCTATGGGAGAAGATATAGAAAATGGAGAAGTGGTGATGACCACTCTTAATGGCCTCCCTAGGTCATGGGATTCCTTCATCCAAGGAATTTGTGCCATAAAGAAACTTATCACATTCAGCAGGTTCTGGGAAGAATGTTCACAAGAAGAAGCTCGAATTGTAGCTCGAGAAGAGAAGATGGGGAACGAAGATCAAGCCCTCACAGCACACTCCAAGAAGTATGATGATAAGAAGGGACATCACCATAATAAGAAAGAAAGGCACCACAATCAGAATCAGAGAGGCAACACCAAACCTCGAAGAAACATGTCCTTTGTCCGATGTTATACATGTGATGAAAAGGGACACTTTGCCAGGGATTGTCCCAGAAATAACAAAGATAACTCTCACAAGAAAAAGAGCAACAAAAAAAGACATCATGCTCACACTGCAGAGGATGATGAACCTACTAGGAAGAGGGCTAGGAAAGAAAGTGAATATTCTTCAAGTGATGAAGAATATGTCTTAATTTCTGCTCTCACTAGTACCATTACTCATGGAAGTAATGAGTGGCTTATAGATAGTGGGGCTTCCAAACATATGACAGGATTCAAGGAATCTTTTATGAATCTATCTAAACATGAATCACTTCACAAGGTGAAACTTGGAGATGACTACCAATATCCCATAAAAGGAACTGGTGAAGCCTCCTATAAGCTAGACTCTGGAAAATCTATGAAGATGAAAGATGTACTATATATTCCAGGAATTTTCTTATTACCCTTGGAAGATTTACCCAACCCATCATGTGGCTTGCTTACATGAGGCACCCGACCAAAATCAACAGATGGAACTCCTGCTTCAGTATGTCCAGAACCTTTGCCTTTATCTTTTTATTTTTCCTTCTCCTTCAATTTCTTCTTCCCTTTACCTTTCTCTGTATCCTCTTTCTCCTTTGACAAAATGATCTTTGGCCTTCCTCCCACTGTCTATAATTGACAAACCATAGCAGCAGCCTACATAAAAATTGTTGGATCTCGAGAAATGACTGGAGCCATAGACGTCGAAAATGTTTGAGGAGAAACACGACCACCATGACAATTTAAAATGTTCATTAGAGTCTACCGTATCTCTACCTCCATGGCAATCTGAAGAGTCTGAGGATGCTCGAGAATATGGTGTATAATAGTTGTTGCCACACTATTGAAACCTGGGAAAAAACAACTTCTAGGAAGACTCAAAAGGGAAGACAATCCACCTCTCTCTAGAAACTGCATTGCCATGGAATGCAACTTTGTTAGTCTAGCACACAACTAAAGAACTGCCGGTATTGTAGGTATTGGAAGGTGCAGCTGCAAATAGTTGCAAGAAATATTCATTACTCTATGTTGTTCATCTGTTCTCATGTATCCCAAAGGTTTTCCTAAAATCTTCATGAATGGACTATTTCCTTTGATGCTGTCATCCAAGGAAGACTTTTTACTGCTATCCATAGCACCTGCACCAGCTAAGGTTGTAACTTCAGACTCAGACACAACTGAAGTTCCTCCCATAGCTACAGTGTTCTGAACATCTGGAGTAAGTTGGAGCTTGCATTGCAGCATATGGACAAGTATAAGCAGTAAGGTAGTCACCCACTTAGGAAATGAAACTTTTTCCCCTATCACGTAAATTGGCATAAAATTCATCAATAAGTCCATTCTCTGCTCCTATTTCTCTTGTACTACTGTCTTCACTCAAAACTAATGCCAAAATATCAGAAATACTTGATAATAGACTAGTGTCTTTGTCAGATCCCTCCACCTTACAAAGCTTTAGCTGTTAAATGAGAAAGCCTGAAATAACTATCAGACGGTACTGGCCTTTGTTTTGGCTACACAATGTCACAATCAAATCAGTCATGGAAAAAGAAATGGCATCTGTACTTCGAAACAAATTCATACACGTGGTTAAGATATCCTCAACGGGGGGATTGTCTAGAGGATTCTCTTCATAAGAAACCTCTGTTCCTTTTTCATTGGCATTGTCTTTGGGAGCCTCTAAATTACCCAGTGATAGGGCAAGAGCTTAGGAAAGTTCATTATCTTCTTGTGTTGGATCCTCAAGATGACTGAAGAGCCACTCCATATCCAGTTCAACACTATTTGTTTCAACATGCCTCAATGTTTCCTCTCCCCTAGACCTTGGAAATCCCATTTCAAGCATCATAGAAATGGTAGAATCATCAGGTGGATGACCTCTAAAACGTTGACCTGTGCTTCCAGGAATACCTTTTCTGCTTCCTTTGGCATCACATATGGAAGAGTATACATGGGTAATAATGGAAAGCACGGTCGTAATCAAGGATGGACTGCAACGACAAAACATTGGATTGTTCTAGATAGGTAGAACAACATAGAGAACATGAGCTTGTAGTGTGCGGACAAAAGCCTCTGGGTCCCTTGGAATAGTGAAAGACCCTCCAACAACCGGTTACACTAACATTTGTGATGCAGATGGCACAGTTAACAACAAAGAAGAATTCAGAAGGTATACAAGAGCCTGCAGTAGCTTTGTAATGTTTCTAACAACCAAGGAGCATGCTCTAGCTTGTCATTTTCATTCCCTTTGTCATTTTCAATTTTCATTCCTCCTTGTGGCATAAATGGTATTGTCCACAGTAAATGACCTGTTGCTTCAAAAGTAGTCAAAATACTTTTAATTATACCATGAGCATAGAAACAATTCACTACTGCTGTATTGCACATGCGCTTACGATTGTCATACATAACTACTGTCATGTCATCCACAACTTTCCCCAAGTACCAGCACTTTGAAGAAAGTGATGATTAAAACCCAGATGAACTACAATTCTCATCCACATCAAGATTGTCATGAAAAATTTTGCCAAGAGAAACCACCACGCTCTTGCCTGCCCCACTAAGTGATCCTACTTCATCATAGCGTCGATTGGGCACTACCAATACCTTCACAAGAGTCACATAGAATGATTGCATTAAAGATGCCACCTTATTCATAGTCTCAAAGTCAAGGAGATCAGGTGATTTCGTTTTAATTTCTTGGGCTTGAGATGTGTCACCTGCACTTACAGAGCCTCCAATGTCAACCTTTGATGCATATGCATGTCACCCAAGCCGACCAAGATGCATTCTTGAAATCCCTTCAATACCATGGTCCCTTCTTCTATGGCAATGCAATCTTGTTTGTATAACAGAAAGATATTCAGGTTCAATGGACCAGTGAGCAGCCGAGCCATTCCTCATAGACATTGGGTTCACATATCGAACAACTGAAACTGTGTTGGGGTCACTGCCTGCTTCTGTAGCTGCTGCATTTGGTGCCAAATTTCGAGTTGCAGGTCCCTGTTCAACCTCTTTCTTTGCATCTACTTTTGAATCACTAACAAGAGATATTTTCCAAAGTATTTATTTGTACACCTTCCCCACATCCTTCAGTATATCTGCATCTCCGGAACCAATTTCAGGCATCATTGTTGTTGTACTTTTCCTTCAACAAGCCAAAAAAACATTTGGAAGTTCTCATCCCTCCCTGTGGATATTCAACTGGATAAAGAGCCAAGATCAGACTTGTGAACTTTCTTAAAAAAAAACAATTCAGGAGACAATTCCATTATTCAAACCTGTTTCGAGTGCCAAATGCTCTATCCAAGTGCTATGGGTTTGCAGAGTGCCAAGCATACCGGGAGATGATCACACAATGCCGGATGCTGAAGGAGAATTTACACCAATTTTTATTAAATGTTTAAGTAGAAAGCATAGGGGGATAAGTAATTTTGTATCCTTAGATACATATAAAACTTAAAAGACATCATAAATGGTGTATTGGCATATTTCCCACAAAAAGAGGATAGAGGAGGAGAGGGTCGCTGTGCAGACATTCGGTGGGTACTTATTCCCCCGCTGGCTACTTCTCTAGCATGCCTCCACAATTAAGGGAGACCCTCATGGTCACTAAATAAAAATTGGCTCCTACAGCAAAGTGGTAGAATCAAGTCGTCGTTGAGGCAGCTGCAACAGGCTATCTAAATATAGGTAGTAGGGAAAGAAGTGAGCCTGCCGCCAGTGACCTTGACAGTTTCACGCCAGCTAATTTGAGTTTGCTGTCATAGTTAGCTTGATATAATGTAACTTCAAAAGTGATTAAAAATGCCAGGTCGCAGTTCCAAATGATGGCGATGTCCAAGTTTTAAAAAGAGTGCTCGAAAGTTTTCTGAAGACAAGCACCGATGTATATCGTTGATTGCCAGTGAAGATGATCCTTCCAGCAGGAGAAATACACTACACGTTGGAGTTAGTAGGCAGGATACTTGTTTCTTTTGAGGAACAAAACCATGAGGTACATAATATTTATGACCCTACCAGAATTGAGAAGGCCTCATGGGGATTTTTGGTTGCTGCAATTACACTCACTGAATGTGAAAGAGTCTTCGTCTGGTCCTATGTATTTTATCTCAGTAAATTTTATGAATTCATGGATATCATTATCCTTCTTCTAAAAGAGGCCCTTCGCATTTCTTCATGTTTGCCACCATACAATGGTGGTGGTAATTGGAATATTTACAGTCCCTGCAGGAGATCACATTGATTATGAATGCATCAGTGCAAGCTGTGATGTATACATACTTTCTTCCATGTAGTATTGGGTTTAAAATTCTTTGGAAGAAGCTCGTCACAAATGGCCAGATTGTGCAATTTTTTAAACGCATCTATTAAAGATTTGATTTTTAAAATACAAGCAAAAATACAGTCTTTAAAAAAAGTTTTGGAGAGATGAACACCAAAGGCAAATGTTCAAGAATTTATGATTCTTGCATTTACTCCCAAGTGATCTATTACTAAGGTATGGCTGTCAAAATTACTGACATCGAGACTCATGAAATATTGAATTGAGGCAATGTAGGTTAGTTTAGAATCTAGAATAAGGGATTTCATCTAAACCTGATAATAATTCTCCTGCAAATGATAGAGATGGTAATCGTTCAGAAAATTGTTTTTCTCGTGAGAAATATTGATGGGCATTCCCCTCAGAAGATTGATCTGGTTTAGTTTGTGAAATTATCTTCTATCTGCAATAAGGAGGATAATAAAGTGGAAAATCTCGGAATTTAATTCGGAGATGTAGAAGGAAAATCTATGTCCCTGATTGGTGATATCTTGAATGAAGGAATCACTGTTCAAGGGTGACACTAGCAAGTATGAGAACTGTTATTAATTTATTTTTTTCTTATGTCAAGCTCACAATTGCACAAGCTCACCATGTTTGAAGGATTGGCCTAAGATTGTATTTTCTATCTATTGACAGTATGCAGCAAATTCAGATTTACTTTTAGATTTTAAAAGCAATCAAAGGATAGATAGCATACAGTTCCCAGGTGGCAGAGTATCCGGCATCGAAGAGTATGGATTGGTCCAAATTTCCCAAATGAGGGACACAGGTGACAAGATAGTCTTTATTATCAAGTCGAGCTTACCTCTATGCTATTTCAATATCATCCTAGGCATGAAATCAACAATCGAAGAGCAATTCCAGGTTCTCAGGAATAAACTAAGAGATTAACAGATTCCAAGGCAAAAGTATCATTCAACCAATAGCAGTGTACTGGTGATTTTTACCTAAAAAGCAAGCATTAGATACGCTGGTTATTTGATCGAGTTAGCGCGGGATTGGTGTTTTAATGGATAGTAAATAAGTGGCCTATTACTAGTTAATTATACTTTTAAAACATGGCATTTTATTGTTGGTCAATTACCAATAAGAAGTATAATGTGTTGAAACAAACTTATATATTCCGGTATCATATTTATTAATTCCATATGCAATCATAACTACCTGAAGTCCATTGCCTTAGGTCCATGGCAATTGACAAACAATGAGGTTACATAGCATGCCTCTTTCATATTTTGCATAGATTACAGAAACACTGAACTGAACAGAGTTCATGCGCTTACAAGAGCTTCTAGGCACTTACTTTTTTCAACTCCATGTAGCTAAGTTAGCGCAGCCGAGGCTAAGTTGCAAAGCCAAGGAGTCTCAAGTTAGCAGCCAACCCAATTGAGTAGCGCAGTAGGAAATCCCACCATGATCCAAGCCGAAGACATTCTTGCAGTTAGTTGCGTAACTAATGGAAAAATATCAGCAGTTTGTTAAAAAGCATCTCCGAGAATCAGTTCCAGTCTCGAGACTTGGTGGAAAGGATCAACCATGGAAATTTATAAAGCAGCATTTTAAACAGTCAAACGATTGCTTTAAAAAGCGGATCTAAGATTTGATTGTCATATTTTATGCTAAAAATCAGATTTTATGTACCCAATACAAATCTGAGCTATATTTTGCTGTGTGTAAATTGATTCAGGAGTTTTGTCAAATACTTCAGTAACACCCTTCACTAGATCATTGTTATTTATTTAATGGTATGTGGTTCAGTGCTTTTATCAAACAATTATGCTACATCTTTCTTATATCACTGCTTGACTGTTGATTCACTTAATAAGTTTCAAATCTCATTCAAGTCCATATTAAACACCACAAGACAAACAAACTTTGTCTTTAAAATACATTAAATACCAAGAAATCATTATAGTACTCAAGGAAAGGTATGCCATTGATTTCAAAGACTATAGCAGTGATGAAATAAAGTGGATAAATAAAATTTGTTGCATATTTTGCAGACCTGGGAAGTGTTATAGGTGACTGCTGCCTCTTTGATGGTAGAATAGCCCTTAGAATGCCACGTTTGACTAGACTTATGTGTTGGCAGCTTGGAAAAACAAGTATAGACGCCCAGCTGAAGAATGAAGTCCCCTCTTTGGATATGGAACAACTCCTTAGGATCATGCTTGGTCTGAATATAACAACAACTTGAAATAACAGGGAATACCCATAGTAGCCACAACTGGAAACACCAATGCACCCTCTCTACCAATTGATTGAATCTTCAAACTAGTGATTACTCCTCCTCCCTTGTGATATGATAGATGCTTGGGACCACAAATAAAATAAGCAATGGTATCAACAGATCTGGTCACTATATAACCCCATTCTCCTTAGAAAACTCTTGCGTATTGACACATGTTCCCTCACAGTGATGTGACCTTCCTTCCTTGCAATGGATGAATCAAATCCCATTCATGCACAAACGAGTCTCACTAAAAGTGCAACCTCTTCTTTTAAGTA
Organism: Larix kaempferi; assembly: GCA_027924585.1. NCBI lineage: Eukaryota > Viridiplantae > Streptophyta > Pinopsida > Pinales > Pinaceae > Larix > Larix kaempferi. Next base: position 1,439,730 of record BSBM01000260.1, on the reverse strand, counting down.
ATGGCAATCAAGATACGAATGCGCCCTCACTCTTCACCCACAAAAACTGTGAAGCGATCAGCTGGTGTCTTTAGTGGGAAAATGCAGCAGTAACACAATGATAAATCTCCGTGACTATGATCATGCTCTCAGTTGGTGCAACCTCATCCATAGATGCGCCCTCCTTAAGAAAATTAGTAAATTTTGCCCCCAAACTCCAAAGATTTGAAACAAACTAATATCCAAGGACCACAATGAAGAAATAATCAAAAACCTATCACCCCCGCCACAATCATTATGTAGTTAATTATAAATTGTATTTTATATTATATAATATTGTTAAATTCGAATCTCCCTACCTAGGTTTATATAGTAATTTTGTAGTTAATTATAAATTGTATTTTGAATTATATAGCATTGATAATTTCGAATGTGAAAAAAACCTAGAGCATTTCGTTTATAATATCATGGTATAAATAATTTAAGTTAAAATCATAGTATTAATATAGTATATTAATATATTAACTAATATATATTTTTTTGCTGAAAATAAATATTAACTAATATATATTTTTTTGTTGAAAATAAATATTAACTAATATATATTAATAACTATATGGTATATACACTAGCATATTATAATAAAAATAATAATCATCTATTTTCAAGGTCATTGCTAAGGTTTTGCTATAACTACATTGAATGGATCAATATGATGACAATAACCAAAAACCAAGCTAGCTCTAGGGTTTGTTCTTTTCAAGAGGTCTCCATGGATTAAGGAGGTCTCATACATACCTGGATTAAGGAGGTCTCGCTTGACACAATCTCAAATTTTTGCAATTTTTGCTCTTGATGCAAACAACCTAGAGGAAAAATAAATTATACAAAGCCCTAGGTCACAAACTATAACTAAGAACGTAGTCAGATGGAGCAAGTTATAATTACCATAACTGCCATAGAAACACCATACTGTTTTTAGGGAATTAAAAGCTCATAGGCCCCAAATGCCTCTAGAGGAGTTAGGGGATTTAGGGGTTAGGGTGATCTAATTTAGTGCTTAGTGGTAAAGCTTTATGAAGTTAGGTGTAAGCTGGGCTTCGATGTTAAAGGGTTAAGGGATTAGGGGATTAGAGGTTAAGGACTTGTGGGATAGGGGTTAATTAAGGGGTTATACCTATATGGGTTAAAGGCTTTAGGGGTTAAGGGATTAGTGTCTTAGGGGTTAAGGGGCTTAAGTGTTAAGGAATTAGGTGGTTAGGGCATAATTAGAGGTTAGGCCTTTACGGGTTAGGAGCCTCAAGGGTTAATGGATTTAGGATCCATGGTTATAGGATTAGGGTTTAAGATGTTAGGGGTTAACTAGGACTCAAGGATTAGGGTTTGAGGGATTAGAGGGATTAGAGGTAAAGGGGTAAAGGGTTAAGGGTTTTATGCATTAGTGTGTAGTTGGTGGAGGAAAATTTCTTATCCTTGGATGGCTAGAAGCTTCCTTTAGGGGCGAAGGTTCAAGTATCCTCTACAAACCATGTCGAAGACCCCAAGGCCATAAGACCTAGATACACAGTACAATGGATACCCCTGTGAAGTCGTGCATGGTTTTTTGAAGAATTATTTATGGATTTGGATGCCTCAATCACTTATTTAGGGCTAAACTATACATGGTCTGCTTCCCTAGAACATCACTCACAAGGCCTCCACACATGTACATAACACTCAAAATAACCTAGTGACACCAACATCCTCAATAATAGGCTAATGATACTTTGAACATGCCATGTTTGGTTGGTGGTGTTGGGCCTGGCCCAACAGGGCCATTTTTGGAACCATTTTTGGAGATAGATGGAGCTGAGCTGGTCGCAACTCAAGAAAAGAAAAAAATCAGCTAAGTATGGAGAGTGCTGTGGAGCGCAACACTGGATTTTGAAGGGCGCTGCGAAGTTGCGTGCAATGCCAAGTTTTGAAAGTACACCGCGAAGAGGAGCGCAGTACAGGTACAGTGCTGCGGAGATAGGGAGCCACATGGAGCCAGTTAAGCTATGTACTGGACGAAGGATGGCCGGATATTTTGGATAAGGCCTATGGAGGTTTATTTTTGGAAGGTCTGCTGGAAGATGCTGAGTTGCAGGCATGAGCAGATTGGGAAGGCGGCCAGCTGTACAAGTCCGTTGAGCAGAGGAAGGGTCGGAAAGCGATAGCCTAGCGTGCAAAGCAGTATGTGACCATTGTGCAGAGGACGGCGTGCTAGGGACAACAACTGGAAGTTGAGCCACTTATACGTGGTTGATCAGAGGACAGACGACCTGCTGAAGAAAGTGACTAGGGGCTGAGCCAGTCGCACGAGTCGTTAGTAGAAGGGCAGCTCGAGTACGAGGAAGAAGGCCGACAGTGACAGAAGAAGGACATGGAAGACTGCCACGATAGAAGATACGCTGCCAAAGGCCTGCAGAATGGTTCAGAGGGACTGTAGTGGTTGGGAAACCTTTTGGGTTTCGATCTTCATGCTTGTAAAGACATGACCTTCGGGCGTGGTCTATTAAGGAAGATCACTTTTGTAATAGAAGGGTTGGTTGGGTTATAGTGATTGAATCCTTGATTGTAAAGCTGAATATCATTGGAGGGTTGGTCATTAGTGATGATTATTGTATTGTAATATCTCTGAGAGAAGAAATCATTGTAAAGGCACTGCAGCTGAGTGCGCAGTGACCTATCTGAGTAGAAGAGAGCCACAGCTGAGTGCGCAGCCAAGAACTGTTGAACCCTTCCTTCTAAGAAATATATCACAATAGTTCGTGTGGATGTAGCTTCCCATCCGAGGGAGTGAACCACGTTATATCTCGTGTTATGTGATTGATTATTGGCGTGATTGTGTTTATGCTTACTGTTTCCGTGAATGAATGTCTTAGTATTACATTGCAGTCATTATTTGAGGCTTTGTATATGCATTTTCCATCTTAGGGAAGTATGGAATGATATGATTAAGTCTACATGAATAGGTGAATGGTTATTACTTCACACTGCTTTTAAGGACAGTTCAGTGATTGCTTGCTCAAGTCTGGAAAAGTTACTTAGGCATTTGCATTAACATAGTCAATGAATGTATGTGAAGTACTTCACAGCTGAGATTTATGCTTAAAAAGAATAATAGTCCAAGTGCATAAGAGATCATCAAGTGTTAAGAATACTTAAGTGCACCGCTGGGTGGAATAGTGAAACTCAGTGCTACGACCTAAGTAAGTTGCAAGAAAGGAAGCGTCAAGTCGAACCATAGTGTTCACAGTTCCGGGAGAAAGCCTGCAGTAAGGCAAGGAGTAGTGGTGCAGACCGCGACACTGTCTATCGCCGCGTGGTTCAACCCTCGCAGTGCATGTCCTGTGCTATGTCGCGACCATCGTCACACTGTCAACTCATCACTCACTGTGGACACCTGAGTCCGCAGTGTCCCCATTGTAACACCTTGGGTGAGACCTCAGCCTGCTTGCAGGTTGTTACTGAAGGGCTGGTGCGAAGGGGTTTTGTTGGTTTGGAGTAACTGCACAGAACCTGGGTCTTCATAAAACCTCTGTTCAACATCTGTAATCCCCAACAAATGGTTCCGTTACTGCGCTAGAACTGTGGCGAGTTGCAGTTGTGACATTTTTGGAGCCAAAAAATGGTTCCATTGCCACGCTAGAACCATGGCGAGTTGTAGTTGTGACATTTGTGGAGCCAACAAATGGTTCTGTTGCCATGCTAGAACCGTGGCGAGTTGTAGTTGTGAAATATGTGGAGCAAACGAATGGTTCCTTTGTAATGAGTGACGAAGAATCTGAGTTGCCAAAAAGTACATTTAACTGGTTTCCTAAGAAGACAGAGATTCAAGCTTTGTGGGACAAGACCAAGAGGGATTTCGTGAAGAAAGAGAACAAATCCCGTTTGTCCAACGACTAGTGGCTGAATAGATATCTATTGAAAGATATCCATGAAATTTTCTGGGCATCATTTCCAAATGAGCTGCTAGAGTGGATCTCGCGGCTCCCAGAGAAGAAGACTTGTTTCCAACCTGGAGTACCTACAGAGTGGACTCCTGAGCTCATATCATAACTTAAAGCTATAGATAGCGCATTGACGCGCACAGTGGACTTTTGGGTTGATCATATGCTAGAAGGGTTTGTCACAGAGTTTGTTTTGGACACGTTGAAGTCCTACAATCAAGCAGAGGCCTATTTCTTTGAAGGATTCCAAGGTAAGCTCCTCAATAATCTCAGTTTATATATTAAGATGCTATTAGCTGAGAAAGGAGTGTTACGAATGTAGTAATTCTTTAAAGTCTGACATGGTAAATAACATATATACCGACTTTGACGAAGACACTCATAACCTAAGAAGTGGGAAAAGATATAGTTTTAATAAGAACCCTAGAGGCTCTGGAATCCACGTAGATACTGATATTCCCTCTGATATTGAAAACGAAGCCGCACCCCCATTCACTCCCCAGAATCCACTAGCTGCAAAGACAGCCCCGCCTTCATTTCAGAGCCCATCCATTGCACATCCCGCCCCGCAGAGTACGTAGCCTAGCACGTCCACCCCCACCCACCCATTTGTCTTTACTGCACAGACACCTTCAAGACAGAGCACACCTCAGGGTGCTCCTCAGAATCCTCCACCACCACCTAGAGCCATGGCCCATACAGATATGAAGTTACCCATATTCAAAGGAACGGGTCTAGAAGACCCTGATCAACACGGGTTCCTTTGCGAAGCTGTCTAGAGTGTCAGACAAATCCACGATGACGATGAGAAGAAAGCACAGCTGATCACTACATTCAGAGATAGGGCGTTGCATTGGTTTATGAAGTACTCTACCACGCAGCCCAAAACTTTGGCCGAGATTAAAGCTGCGCTCATCGCAGAGTTCAAGAAACCCAAGTCTGAGTCTTAGTGCATAACTAAGTTGAAAGAAATCAAGCAGAGGCCTACTAAATCAGTTTGGGAATTTGATCAAAAGTTTAAGATGTTACTTGATCAGGTAAGCTTTTTCATGGCAGGTAAGCTTTGTCATGGCCCCTGAACATCACAAAGAGTGGTTTATTCCCGCTTTGTTGCCACATATCATGTTACCGTTGATGCAGCAGAAGGTTGCATCCCAAGCAGAGGCCTTGGAGATCGCGATGAAGCTGGAGGCTTCACTGATTGGTGAGTCTAGTTCTGGGATGACGTAGATCCAGAACCAGCTCACTACCCTGACACTTGAGCTTCAGAGCATGAAGAATGGGAAAGAGAAGAGGTACGAACCACGACATGAGGTCTGGTGTACTAGTTGCAAGGGAGAAGGGCATGACCGTGAGCATTTCTCGCTGTACTGCGACTATATTGGCAGTGGTGTGCCGAACTCCATCAATCAGAATCAGGCCCCCTGGTGCGAAATATGTAGAACCACTGGCCATAGACCTGAAGATTATTACTTAATACAGAAATATGTAAAGACCCCGAAGAACCTGTATTGTAACTTCTGTAAGTCAGTTGGACATGACGAGTCCAACTGTCGTGCCTATGAATTTAAGGATGAAAGGAAGCGTGACATGGACTCCATGAGAGGAGATGGTTTGTAATGAATGCAAGACGACAACCAGCCAAAGCAAAATAATACGCAGTATGATCAATCAGTCTACAGAGGCCGTGGTGGTGGATACCGCGGTAGAGGAAGAAATACCGGTCTGGCACAAGGAAGAGGCCGCAGCGGGGTCATTTGCTATAACTGTGGCCAACCAGGTCACGTTTCAAGAGATTGTGTGAACCGGTGTATAACCTATAATTATTGTAATTCATTTGAACATGTGATTGAAGATTGCCTGGTGTCGGAGGTAGAAATGCAAAAGAGAAGGAGAACAAACACACCAACACATAATGTCTAGTGGATCGTAGCCGAGAACTGACCGGTGGATCCAAGCATCAATGTTGTCACACGAAGTCGCATAGAGACAGGCTGCAATAGGGGAGCAGAAGCTTGCACTTCAGGAGATGCCACCGCGAAGTAGGGCCCTCTTGAAATAGTATGGGTAAGAAAGGCCCTAGGAAAGACACCTACCATGGATCTAAAGAAGAACAAAGAAGCCTTTGTTGATGCACAGGATACCTTCAAAGAACTAGCACCTATACTTCCAAGGATCCCATTGCGCAGCGAAGCACCATATATTGAAGACAGACCAGCTGCGTATGACAAGACAAGCAGTACCGTGGAGGTGAGCACGTTTGTTGCACAGTTTTTGAGAAGCTGCATGAAATTGTTGAAAAGTGAAAATTCCATAGCTAAGCTCGAGAAGCTCATAAATCAGTACGATCCACAGACAGAAGCTGAAACGTTTGAGGGCGTAGTACATCAAATAAAGAAATAGAGAAGGTCAGGCCCCGAGATGAGGCTTACTACACAGATAGGGGAATATGACATGGACGAAGTTATCCTTGATCTAGGATCAGAGGTAAATGTTCTGACAAAGCAGACACGGCAATAGATGGGTCGACCAAAGCTTCTATGGTCACCTATCCAGTTAAGAATGGCCAATCACAAGAAGGTTATACCATTCGGCCACTTAGTTGGCGTTATGGTGGATATTGATGGAGTTCAAAGTCATGCAGACTTTGAGGTTATTGAAATTGCGGATGATAGTCAGCCTTTTCCTGCGTTGTTAGGAATTGACTGGGCTATTGACAACATGGCCATTATAAACTTGAAGACTAAAAAGATGATATTCGAAGGGAAGCATCTCAAGGTCATCACACCATTGGATCCTGTAGATGGGGAAAGATACAGCGAGCTGATTCAAGAGGAATCGAAGGCTTAATATCTGGATAGATTGTACCAAATGACCGCGAACCAGGAGGATTACATCAATTCGACTGTCGATGGCACACTTAGCTGGAAATGCGACAGTTCTTGCGTCTCGGACTCAGACGCTGGACTGGAGAACTGGCAGAACCACATGAACAAAGTCTCAGCTAGAATATTTGCACAGATCACGAAGTCACTACGCTGGATTGGAAAAGAGGTATGCCCAATCCCTACATTTGATGGTTCTGCTAATGTTTATACTTTCATTCAAGATTATACTACAGCAGTTCTAGATCAGCACAGACTACCAGCACTAGACATGGCGCTGCGTGATGTACCTGCCAAATGGTGGGCTACGCACAAGCACACATTGATCACTTGGGATCAATGCAGAGTGAAGACGTAGATTCGGTTCACAGAAAGGGTTACCTTATCCTTTAAGAAGTTCAACGGACAGATAGAGCCTAGCCGACACCTGGAAGTCTGTTCGCAGGCATGGGAAACCAGATCGCAGGAAGAGTGGGTACACCTGTTTGTACATACTTTGGAAGAGGACATTCCAAAGAAGTGGTATTTGGACCTAGAGGTACGTAGAGAAACCTCAAAATGGGATACATTGACTGCGAACTTCCAGAAAGACTTCAGTTTTGAAGATGAGAATCCTTTGATACACAACATGCTCTAGTTAATCAAACAATGTGTATTCCCAGGAGACTCTCTTCATAAAAATATTCCATGGGAAGAATACTTCGCGATAGATGACAATTCTGTTGACCTACAGTCAGAACATGAAGAACAGGAAGAACATCACATAGAATGTTACAATTTAGCTAAAGATGATGAACATGGAAGGGAAGAAGATGAAGACGATCCATGCAACATCAATATACCAGAATCAGAAGGTGCGTGTGAAGTAGAAGGACCACCACTAGAAATTCTAGATATGAGTGGACTGGTCAAGACACAGAAAGTAAACATTGGCACGACTGAAGAGCCAAAGTTCGCATCTATAGGCGACTAATAGGATGATCAGACTATCACGGAGATTGCAGACACCTTGCACGAATACCAGGAGCTGTTTCCCACTAAGTTCACAGAGATGAAAGGAATTTTAGGTGACTTAGGAGTAATGAAGATCCCTTTGAAGCCAGGCACTAAGCCTGTGAAGCAGTGACCATATAGACTGAATCCACGCTATAAGGAGAGAGTCCGCGCAGAGTTGGACAAGATGCTAGAGGTAGGAATTATTGAGCCTGTCGAAGAGTCAGAATGGATCAGTCCTATGGTTGTCCAGGACAAGAAGGCCAAGGGAGAGATCAGGATATGTGTTGATCTCCGAAAGCTTAATGATGCATCTATGCATGACCCATTCCCTACTCTGTTCACAGATGAGGTACTTGACAATGTGGGGGGGAATGAGGCCTATTCCTTTACTGATGGATTTTAAAGTTACCATCAGATCAGAATCGATCTCGAGGATAGGCACAAGACAAGATTTGCCACAGAATGGGGCTCGTTCCAGTATATAGTCATGCCTTTCAGTTTGAAGAATGTGACTGCTATATTCTCCAGAGTCATTGTCGCAATGTTCAAAGATTTCATGCATAAGTTTCTAGAGGCATACCTTGATGACTGGACAGTCTTTGGTTTACTGAAGAACCATTGTGCAAATTTGAGAATGATGCTTGATAAGTGCCGCGAGCATCAGATATCATTGAATTTGAAGAAGTGTATCTTCTGCGTGCCTTATGGAATTCTATTGGGGCACATTGTTTGCAAGGATTGATGGTGGATCCAACGAAGATCGCGATCATAGTAAACTTGCCTACACCAACCTCAGTTAAGATGTTGCGCTCTAGTTTGGGTCACACAGGATATTACTGGAATTTCATTAAAGGGTATACGCAGATCACTGCAACAATGGAGAAGCTGCTGAAGAAAGATGTGCCATTCGTCTGGACTGAAGAGTGGGAGAAGCGTTTTGACACCCTTAAGGAGAAAGTGGTTACCGCACCAATGCTAGTCTTTCCATACTGGGCAAAGCCATGTCATGTCCATGTGGATGCATCCTGCATTGCCTTGGGCATCGTGTTAGCATATCCAGGAGAAGGGGGTATTGACCACCTGTTGTTGCAGCAACACCCCTCCCCAAAATTTTGTACATATTGGGGCCCCTCCTTTCTTTTTTGTAGAAATTTTGCCTAAGAAGCCATCCCAGCCGTCAGCTGTGTTTTCAACATAAAATCTTGTTTCCCAACTGAACATCTTGCCATCAATCCTTCCAATTTTTTCCCCAAAGAGCCAAAAGGGAACTTAGAATTTTCCCAACGTTCTGGAATCTCTCGGGCTATCTCCCCGAAACTGCAGAAGCCAATCGTCCAACCTTTCCGAAAGAAGGACTTAGATTTTCTTTGTCAAAATCGTGGACCGTGAGAAAGAAGTTACGGAAACCTTCGGTTTTTCTTCCGGAAACGGCGGGAAAACTTGGGAAAGACGCCTGAAAGACTTAGATTTTTTCGAAAGCTGCGGAAGCCATTGGTCAATGCCTCCCGAAACGGCGGAACCCTTCGCTCAAGCCTTCCGCAACCGTGGAAAGGTTCCGGTTTTTCTCCCGAAATGGCAGGACTCATTCACCTTAGACGCCCGAAAAGGATTTGGATTCTTTGGTTGAAAATCTGCGGAAACCTTCGGGTTTTCCTCCCGAGAACGGCGGAGGCCATTCACAAAAGCTCCCCGAAATATCGCGGAGAAATTCACGAGCTTCTCCCGAAACTGTGAAAGTGACTTAGATTCTTTTTCGAAAAAGTTGCGGAGCGCCCCAGGAAAACCATGCGGAATCATTCAGCCTATGCCCCCGACTCCGCGGAAGCTTTCGGGCTATCCTTCCGAAACGGCGGAGGCCAATCTCATAAAACCGCCCGTCTAAGCCTTCCGAAATAACACTTGGAAACTTTTCGATTTTGGTTTCTGTGGAACAATTCAAGTCTTCCTCCCGAAACGGTGCTGCTTCCAAAACGGCGGAGCAATTCAAGCTTTTCTTCCGAAACGGCGGAAGCCATCCGCATAAGCTTTCCGAAATACCACGGAGAAATTCGCGAACTTCTTCCGAAACTATGAAAAGAACTTAGAATTTTTTCAAGGAAACTTTGCGGAACGAACCAAGGAAGCTTCGCGGAAGCCTTCAGCCTTTGCTCCCGAAACTGCGGAAGCCTTCGAGCTACCCTCCCGAAACGGCGGAAGCCAATCGCTTAAACCGCTCGGAAAGGGCCTTCGAAATGATCCGGGGAAAATGTGCGGAAAAGTATAAGATTTTCTCCCGAAACGACGGGAGCTATTCCTCTAAAAATGCCCGAAAAGGACTTAGAAAATTCTTCGATGAAGCGATCGCGGAAGCTGCTGGTGAATCCCTCCCGAAACCACCGGGAGCATTCGCCATACCTTCCCGAAACCCCGAGACTTAGAAATTTTTGTTTTGCGGAAACCCTTCGCTAATAATGCCTGAAACGGCGGAAGCCTTGGCGTTGTCCGTCTGTGACGCGGGGTTCTTTGCGGAAGGCTTCTAGTATCCATTCCGCGATGCGCTCCCGAAACGGCGGAAACCTTCCCGGAACCTTTCCGCAACGGCGGGTGTGATTCGCGAGTTGGTCCCGCGAAAGGCGGTCGCGCGCGGATCGAAATATCTGACATGATCGCAGGGATCTTTAGATTTACTTTAGTTTCTGGTAAACATAGGTCCGTTTCTTTATTTCCATCTACCTAGATTAGATAAGTTTACTTCTTTCTTTGGTGAGTAATGAAATGTATCATTTATAATCGGAAGCTACCTTCTGAGATCTTTTGTTGTGGTGTTTCTCTTTAAGATCCAATGGCTGCCTGTTCTTTCTTGAAAGATAACTCTCACAGTTCATTTCTCACACTTTAACTACGTTTCCTGCGAGGATAGGTAGATTTTCTTTATTCTTTATTAGATTTAAATCTGTTTTGGTTTTGCATTTAGAACAAACATAGACTAGGCACTTGCATCTCATTTAAAACACATAAAACCCAAAAGAAAGGTGGATCGGGCCATAACCGATAGAATCGGATTTAAACTCCAAATCCACGGTTGCCGGAACCGTTAACCGGACGGATTCCCCACACCAAACGGGAGATAGTCTAATTGGGACCATCTCTCGGGGAGAATCCCTTTCTGATTGATGCTACGATATCCGAGGCATCAACAGTTTTTGGCGCTAGAAGGAGGGCTTGAAAGTGCATGGCTGATAGGGGAAAATCTTCCGCGGTCATAGATAACACTGAAAACCCGCTTAAAGAAAGCATTTCAAACAGCCCAGATCTTGGATTAACAGACCAAGAACGCCTCATTTCTGACCCTGAGCCTCAAGAAGCTTTGTACGCTATTCCTTTTACAGAAATAGAGGATTTGAGAAGACATACCAGATCCTACGTTAGACAGCTAGGTGGTTTAAACGCTGTCAACTTCCTCCCTAAGAAAATCGCACCTAGAAAGGAGCCACAATACACCCGTGATTCAATTCTCCTTCAGAGTTTTGAAGAACTGGTAAATCTGACTCTGGAAGAAATTTTAGACACCCTTAACAAGACAGACCAAGAAAATCTTGAAGAAATTACCACTCCCAAGAGTAATCCACAGGATTCACCCTACAATTCTCCACCAGGGTCTCCACATCCAAACCCAAACATGGTTGTACCTGCTTGGAGAGAAAGGGGAGCGCTGAACCTAGCTAGACCATTTCATAATCTCCCTAAAAACCCAGAAAAGGTCTTGCCTAAGTACGATCCAGGGAAAGCCATTTCGGCAGAAGATCACCTCAAGAGTTTTTACTTAGCTCTGAACCTTCTGAACGTACAACATGAAGACGTGGTCTGCAGGTTGTTTCCATATACATTCGAGCCAAAAGTATCATCATGGTACTTTAGCCTACAACCCAGCTCAATCTCTAGTTGGGAGGAATTCGAAAAATGTTTTCTAAAGAAATACGGAAACCAAAAGACTGTGGCCACACTTATGAAAGAACTCTTATTCATGAGGATGGAAAAGAAAGAAAAGGTTCAAGATTTCAATCAAAGATTCACTACGCTGTTGAATAACTTCAGTCAAGCTAATAAGCCAGCCGAAGAATCTCTAATTGAATACTATACAACCGCTCTTGATGGCCCCATCGCAATGTTCATAAAGAGGTCCAAGAAAACTACCCTGATAGAGAACTTTGAAGAAGCCAGAAAGGTAGAAGAAGAGGCTGATAGCATTGCTAAACATGCCTTAGATGTAGAACCAAAACCAGCAGCTAGCAAAAGACCTTTGCTGCTCACTAGAAGTAAAGACGAGCCATCTACGGACATGGAAAATGTAGTCAAGATGATGCAGAAATTATCTAACAAAATCGTAGATCTCGGGAAAGACAAGGCTGCTAGCACATCCAGGAAACCTTTCAAGCCATTTTATAAAAGAAGGGAAGACGGGGAGCAGACTCATCCACCAATGAACGCTGCCCCTGTTTTAAACTTGAATGAGATAGGGATGGAAAATTTCTGCACTTTTCATCAAGAACCACATTCGGAAAAGAGCTGCCCGCAATGGATCAATTCCATGAGCTTAGTCATGAACCAAATGTTAGATTCTCAGATCCCAGATCAGGATGATCCTCCCGAAGAGGCGAGCCCTGAGTTAGAGGAACTGACCCCGGACACTACTATGGTGTTGTGGGATTGGGTACCTATGACCGAATTAGTAGAAGAAGATCACATAGATAGCTCTCCCTCTACCATAAATGTTGCCACTCGCAGCAAGGGCCCAATTGCGGATCCTTTGCCAGTCACCGTTCCCCATAAGCCTAGAGTTTCGAAAGATCCGCCTAGGAGGCATATACCAGTCATCCCACCACAGCCCAAAGTAAATCAAACAGCGGCCAAACAGCCAAGTGCTGACAACATAGTTCAGCCACCTAAGGTCACCATGAGCAAAACAGATCAGCCAACTCGAATTGGGAACGAATCCGACATAGGATATGATATTATCGAAGATATTAAGAAAGTTAAAGCGAACATATCAATATTCGACATGTGTAGCTTGCCCCATCAACGAGACAAACTGCTGCATGTTCTACAACCAAAAACCAGCACTACATTAACGGATTCTCAAGACAATCCCGAAATTAATGAAGCTAGCATCGGTGGGAAATCCAAATCTCAAACATTGCCTTTCCTATTGACCTTTGAAATTTTTAATCACAATGTTCACAACTGTTTGGTAGACTCTGGAGCTTCTTCAAACGTTATGCCACTGTCAATTTGTAGGAAAATTAATGGGCAGCCCGTGCCATCTCCAGCTCAAATTATCCAATTAGACAGGACTGCTGTCAAGGTTATTGGGGAGATGAAAGACGATCTAATTAGATTGTCAGCTGATCCTAGAGTCTGTCAATTTACTGACATAATGGTGGTCGATATTCCTGAAGCTTATGGGCTGATTTTGAGTAGGGATTGGTCCACCAAGCTGAGTGGCTACTTTGCTACTGATTGGTCTCATCTATGGCTTCCTTATCAGAACAGATAGAATCAAATTAAAGTTCTTAGGGAACCTCATATGAAGCAAAACGTAACCCAGTTAGAAGAGAAAAACGAAGCTGTAACTTTCTCTTCCTCGGTCCTGGGAAATTACTTCTTAGAAATGGATCTGGGTAACTATCAATCTGAAACCTTTTGCCATGAATCAGATAAACAGTCCGATCTCCTTCATTTCTCTCGGACTGATGATGTTGATTGTAACATAGTCAATTTAGTTGCTAACATAGGCCACAAAGAAACTAACTCAGCTGAATCTAAAGATACCTTTCGGACATTATACTTTGATGGTTCTAAAACTCTGGAAGGATCCGGAGCCGGTTGTGTTCTAATGGATCCAAAAAGGAACAAGTATTTTTTGTCTTGTAGATTAGAATTCGATTGTACTAATAACACCGCTGAATATGAAGCTTTGGTACATGGATTAAAGAAGGCCATTGGCTTAAATGTTAAGTACCTGAAGGTCTTTGGTGACTCCGAGATAGTTGTAAGACAGGTAAGGGACACCATTCACTGTCTCTCACCTCACTTGAAAGGTTATCAGGCTGAGGTATGGGATTTAATCATGCATTTTGACGCTTTCAATATAAAATCAATTCCTAGATTGCAAAATTCTGCTGCTGATTTGTTAGCAACATCTGCTTCTAGATTGGTGCCGTCAAATAATAAGTGCTCAATTGAATTGATTTTCAGGCCTTCCATTCCCGATAACATCACAAATTTCAGAGTCTTCGATGATGATGAACAAATTATCAGCTTCCTGACAAACGAAGATAGCTTTCAAGGAGCTGCAATAGATGAGGAAGAACACGATGCTGATTTGATGAAGAAAGATGAGGAGAAAGGAAATTTCATGCCAAAGGGGGTAAGGTCCCTCGAAATGCTGTTCGATCTTCAAAATAAGTTCAAAAGGCCAGCTAATACCAAAACTAACAGCTCATCAATGCAACATGAGTTGGTTAATTTGGGTACCGAGGCAGAACCAAAATTTGTCAACCTTGGCAAATGTTGTTCACTAGGAGAAAGAGACAGGTTCATTAAATTGTTTAAACAATACAAAGATGTTTTCGCATGGACCTATGAAGATCTAAAAACATATGACGTCCGCATCATTCACCATGTTATACCAATGAAAGCGGGTGTCAAGCCATTTCAGCAGCAGTTAAGAAGGATGCATCCCACTCTTGAACCGCTGATCCAAAAGGAATTAAAGAAGCTCCTGGACGCTAAGATAATCTTCAAGGTTCGGCATTCTGAATGGGTTGCAAACTTGGTTCCCGTAAGGAAGAAGTCGGGAGAGATTAGGCTATGTGTAGACTTCAGAAATTTAAACAGAGCCTCGGATAAAGACAACTACCCCGTACCTTCAATGGAGCAGATCCTACAAATGGTGTCGGGATCCGAATTGTTTTCTCTCCTCGATGGTTTCTCGGGCTATAATCAAATGTTAGTAGCCGAAGAAGATCGTCTCAAGACCACTTTCAGGACTAAGTGGGGAAATTTCGCCTACAGAAGAATGCCATTTGGTCTGATAAATGCAGGAGCTACATTCCAAAGGGCGATGGATATTGCCTTCCGAGGATTGGGTGGGCAATGTGTTGTTGTTTACTTAGATGATGTGACAGTCTTTTCGAAGAAAAGGGAAGATCATGTTGTTCATCTGAGGCACATCTTTGATCGTTGCCGAAAGTATGGTATTTCCTTGAATCCCAAGACGAGCGTGTTTGCTGTACCCGAAGGTAAGCTCTTGGGTCATATCATCTCCAAAGGGGGAGTGTCAATCGACCAGGAAAGGGTCCAAGCTATTAATAAGATTCCAATGCCTCACAATAAGAAGTCTATGCAATCTTTTATGGGCACCATCAATTTTGTCCGCAGATTTGTTCCGGATTTCGCACAAATTGTTAAGCCATTGCAACAGATGGTTAAACAAAGCATACAATTCAAGTGGACAGATTTGGAGAAGGACGCATTTAGAGATATCAAGGCAGCTGTAGCTAAAGCTCCTTCCTTAATAAGCCCAGATTTTGATAAAGATTTCATCTTATATACTTTCACTTCGGATGACTCTCTCGCAGCTGTACTCACGCAAAAGGTGGAGTTGGGGGATGAATACCCAATTTCGTTTATGAGCACTGGTCTGCAAGGGGTTGAGATGAATTACCCCATAGTTGACAAACATGCGTATGCAGTCTTCAAAGCAATCAAGCAGTTTAGGCCATATATTTTGAAGAACAGAACTAAAGTCATAGTTCCCCATCCAGTTGTTAGATCCCTTTTCGTTCAAAAGGAATTGGGAGAGAGGAGAGGGAACTGGGTCACAGCTCTGCAAGAGTATGATTTGGAATTTAAACCGGCTACAAGCATCAAAGGACAAGGTCTGTGCAAGTTACTGGCGGGAAACTCGATTGATGAAGAGCACCATTGGAAAAATGAAGCTGAGTTAAATTCGATTGAGGTATGTCATATCTTTACAGCCCCCCAGTCATGGTATAGGGATCTGGTGCACTATTTGCAGCAGGGATATCTACCCGAACACTGGAACTCTAAGCAAAGAAGGGCACTCCGCTTGAAATCAGCACCCTATCAAATCATTGATGGGATTCTTTTCAGAAAGAATTATGATGGAGTCGTTCTTAGATGTTTGGAAAAGGAAGATGCAAACAAATTTGTCAAAGAATTACATGATGGCCCCGCAGGTGGTCATTATTCAAGAGAGATGACAGCACACAAGATACTGAGAGCTGGTTATTATTGGCCCACTTTGTTCCGAGATGCCCACACATACGCACGAAACTGTGATGTATGTCAAAGAAGCGCTGGGAAGTTACCTAAGGCCGCAGGCCCATTGCGGCCGGTCATCATCTATGAGCCTTTTGAGCAATGGGGCATAGATGTTATCGGACAAATAAATCCAAATTCTTCATTGCAACATCGATACATCCTGACGGCTACCGACTACTTCACTAGGTGGACGGAGGCCATCCCGTTGCGCAAGATCAATGAAGACGCAGTTATCAGCTTCTTGAAAGAGAACATCATAACCAGGTTTGGGGTTCCAATTTCCCTTGTTTTTGATAATGCTACTTATTTTTCATCTTGCAAGATAAATGAATTTGTTTATGAATGGGGAATTAAGTTGCATTATTCAGCCAATTACTACCCTCAGGGAAACGGATTAGCTGAATCCTCAAACAAGAATCTGATTCGAATCCTTAAGAAAACTGTGATAGAAAACCAGAGAAGTTGGCATGTGGCTCTCCCAAACGCCTTATGGGCATATAGGGTAACCCCGAAGAATGCTTTAGGTGTCTCCCCTTTCACTCTTGTCTATGGCAAGGAAGCCATACTTCCCCCAAACATCTTACTACCATCCTTGCAATTGTCCCAAGCCTCTCGGGGTTCTGGTAGTCAAGCCTTACAATCCAGGATCAACACCCTGCTTCAACTGGAAGAAGCCCGACACAGAGCTAAAGGTCGATTCCATCAACACCAGGACATAGTTAAGAGGTGGTTCGATAAGAGGAAATCCGGTAAGAGGGATTTTGAAGTCGGGGATTTAGTCCTGAAATGGGACCATAATCATGAAGGAAAATGAATGCATACGAAATTTCAACATCTATGGTTAGGCCCGTACCAAATTTCTGCAAAATTAGGCCCATCCACTCATAAATTGACAAATCTCGAGGGAGAAGAAGTAGCCCTTCCTCTCAATAGCCTCGCTCTGAAACAATGCTTCGCATAGTCTCCTCGAGACTTCCTGTACATAAATAAAGTCTTCTTTTTACTTTCGCCTTTAGCTGCTTTATTTTTCGGCCATGTTGTTTTTCTCTTTGTTTTTTGAACTTTTAAGATAAGTTTTGTTTTCTGAATTCCCTTTTGGTTGAGATTCCCGTTGAAGATAACTCTCTCAAAGAAAAATTGCGACCCATGAGTCTGGAACTTTGCTCAGTAAATCCGGTCTGTTGTGCTCTCGCTGAAATGTCCAGAAGGGGGGAAGCCTACCCTGCTAGTCACACTAACCCTATTTAATAGCAGAGACCTATGACCATCTTCGCTACTATCGTTGGGCTCCACCCACTCTCACACTGTAAAGGCATCTCAAGAAGGTTACCTAAGTTGGACCCATGGAAAGTGGCACCTCTCGAGGACATAGGGTATTGAAATGACTCCATGCTGCAGATTTAACAGCCAAAATGGCCTACATTCAAGAGTCTGTTTTCCAGGGACTCTCGCCTCAATTAAAGCATGGCTGAGACAGAAGCAAAAGACATGTAAAATCAAGAAGGCTGTCCAAAAGGCCCAGCTCAAAATAGGCTCCTCTCCGTCCGTGAAGTTTGATCAAATCAATAAAATTTCTAACTCACACAAAAGGACATTATGGATTGAGGAGCCTAAATCAAAGATCATGTCCAAAAGAAAACATCCCTGGAAGGCTCAAACAGCTAAGCTATCCAAAGTACAAACATCCAAAAGGATGCAAGCAGCATGGGAATGAGGAACAAGAGCAATAATGTCCATGAGAAAGTGTTGCAGACCCTGTGGAGTCCGGCAGTAGTGGCCATTCGAAAGATGACCCTCCTAAAATGAATCTCATATGCCGGCCCTCTGAGAGTGGTGAAGATGTATCGATCAAAGCTCCCCTTTCCCCAATGGCTAGCAGGTAAAGTGCCTCCTTCCCCTCGCATGAGTTTAAATGCTCGGCTGAGTAGTGCACCCGAGATGGATGTTTTAATGAGGTTTCGGACCATGAAGAGGAATTTTTCAGAGATCTGTGTTCGCCAGCGACTCGCCATTGTTGTTGCAGCAACACCCCTCCCCAAAATTTTGTACATATTGGGGCCCCTCCTTTATTTTTTGTAGAAAGTTTGCCTAAGAAGCCATCCCAGCCGTCAGCTGTGTTTTCAACATAAAATCTTGTTTCCCAACTGAACATCTTGCCATCAATCCTTCCAATTTTTTTCCCCAAAGAGCCAAAAGGGAACTTAGAATTTTCCCAACGTTCTGGAATCTCTCGGGCTATCTCCCCGAAACTGCGGAAGCCAATCGTCCAACCTTTCCGAAAGAAGGACTTAGATTTTCTTTGTCAAAATCGTGGACCGTGAGAAAGAAGTTACGGAAACCTTCGGTTTTTCTTCCCGAAACGGCGGGAAAACTTGGGAAAGATGCCCGAAAGACTTAGATTTTTTCGAAAGCTGCGGAAGCCATTCGGCAATGCCTTCCGAAACGACGGAACCCTTCGCTCAAGCCTTCCGCAACCGCGGAAAGGTTCCGGTTTTTCTCCCGAAATGGCGGGACTCATTCGCCTTAGACGCCCGAAAAGGATTTGGATTCTTTGGTTGAAAATCTACGGAAACCTTCGGGTTTTCCTCCCGAGAACGGCGGAGGCCATTCACAAAAGCTCCCCGAAATATCGTGGAGAAATTCACGAGCTTCTCCCGAAACTGTGAAAGTGACTTAGATTCTTTTTCGAAAAAGTTGCGGAGCGCCCCAGGAAAACCATGCGGAATCATTTAGCCTATGCCCCCGACTCCGCGGAAGCTTTCGGGCTATCCTTCCGAAACGACGGAGGCCAATCTCATAAAACCGCCCATCTAAGCCTTCCGAAATAACACTTGGAAACTTTTCGATTTTGGTTTCTGCGGAACAATTCAAGTCTTCCTCCCGAAACGGTGCTGCTTCTGAAACGGCGGAGCAATTCAAGCTTTTCTTCCGAAACGGCGAAAGCCATCCGCATAAGCTTTCCGAAATACCACGGAGAAATTCGCGAACTTCTTCCGAAACTATGAAAAGAACTTAGAATTTTTTCAAGGAAACTTTGCGGAACGAACCAAGGAAGCTTCGCGGAAGCCTTCAGCCTTTGCTCCCGAAACCGCGGAAGCCTTCGAGCTACCCTCCCAAAACGGCGGAAGCCAATCGCTTAAACCGCTCGGAAAGGGCCTTCGAAATGATCCCGGGAAAATGTGCGGAAAAGTATAAGATTTGCTCCCGAAACGGCGGGAGCTATTCGTCTAAAAATGCCCGAAAAGGACTTAGAAAATTCTTCGATGAAGCGATCGCGGAAGCTGCTGGTGAATCCCTCCCGAAACCGCCAGGAGCATTCGCCATACCTTCCCGAAACCCCGAGACTTAGAAATTTTCGTTTTGCGGAAACCCTTCGCGAATAACGCCCGAAACGGCGGAAGCCTTGGCGTTGTCCGTCCGCGACGCGGGGTTCTTTGCGGAAGGCTTCGAGTATCCCTTCCGCGATGCGCTCCCGAAACGGCGGAAACCTTCCTGAAACCTTTCCGCAACAGCGGGTGTGATTCGCGAGTTGGTCCCGCGAAAGGCGGTCGCGCATGGATCAAAATCTCTGACATGAACGCCGACGTACCAGCACTTAAACCGCGCCACCCACCAAACTAAATGCTCGCACGTGCCTGTCTTTTATAAATTGATGGTGGGGGCTCGAGCCAATGCACCATTTTTTTCGATTGGCAAACGATGTGGAACGCCGTGCAAATCACTCCAGCTCACCTCGCTCATCCGCGCTCACGGCCACCTCGTTCAAGCGATCCCCACGGTGCCAGGTAGGATTTTAACCTTGAATTTCGCTATTGGGTTGTCTTTTGTTTGAAAACAATAGGTTTTTGACGGGCAAAACACCCATCAAGGGCTATTTTTTGCCCGTCAGACGCAGTTGAATGGAGTTCTCGTCTCGTCATATGAAGCATTAAAATTTTTTATTTTTTATTGAGTAGAGATGGTTGGTTCGGGCGATTAAACCTGTTCCATTTTTTATCCTCGGGCTGCGTGCCTCGTCGTAGGGAGAACCTGTCGAAACCCCATAGGCTTTTCATGTCCCGGTCGAAGAGCTCAGGATGTAAAACCCCGGGCCTCTCCATAAAACGTCAGTCCCTCGACGCCCTCTACCCAAGTCAAAACCTAGTCTCCGGCGCCATTGTCCCTGTTCAAAATCCCGTGAGCATTCAAGTCGCGCGAGCTGAAACCGTGGCCACCCTAACCTTTACCGACAATATGTCACCGGCGCCGTCACCCCCGCTCAGATTAGAACTTCTCATAGAACACCTCGGCGAGTGCCGTGCGTGATAAAAGCATTCGAAGCCCTCACCAAGTCGAAAGTGCGAAAGGGGCTCCCTTGTCGTCACAAAGTCTTTCCAACCCGTGTCTCCCCGCCATTATCCTTTCCAGCCGCAATGATGACGAAAGACACCTTCGTCCCTAGGGTGGAACCGAAAACCAATTGTTTCTGCAACTCGCCTATCGAGCCGAGAACAAAATGTGTCCGCGACATAGCCTATCCCCTCAGGAGCATTCCAGACTCATCTTTTTAAGAGATTCAAATGTTTCAATTTATGTTTCATGTTGAAATAGTGTTTTGCTTCCTAAATATACAACTTCATTGACTTATCTCATTGATATTAAAACGATGTTTCTCTCGGTTAAAACCTCACAGTATGTTGCTCAAATGATGACTTGTATATGGATGTTATCAGGGATAAGTCAAGATGCCGAAAACCGGTAAGAAGAAGGCTAAGATGACAGAAAAGAAACCTGCCCCTTTTAAAACTGAAACTTCGCTCCAAGACACTAGGTGCACCACTGGTGTCCCTCCAGAAATCAGATGGGGTGACATCTACAGAATGATCCGGGACCAAGAAATCCCAGATATGTTGTTAGAGGAAGCACCGATTTATCTTAACATCAGAGCCTCAAGCATAACTAGAGCCGCTACCCGCCCTGAGCTGTTCCCCTGTGCTGAAGTGATCGGATGGATACTCCAACATGCCGATGCTGAAGGGAGAGTGATAAATGATAGCGGGAAAGTGGCTATTGCCTCATTTCAACCCGCGTATATTGCGGCAGCCTACAGATTTCCCCGTGTCCAACAAGCCCTGACTGACGAATGGTTGGGACAAATGAATAACGTCGAGATGGCCAAGAAGCTACTAATAGCGGGCAAACATTTGAGGAAAAAGGGGAATGATGAGTATGACGTACAGAATCTAAGAGCTCCTTTTAGATTGATTGCCCTGATGCTGTGCAGAATCTTCGGCATGCCCGATGGCACAGTATACAAGATTCAGTGGGTCCCTATCATCCACTATGTGGCATTTAAGGGAACTATGTTTGGCTGGGCCACTCTCCTGTCGGATAGTCTGGCCTCAATGATAGTAGCTGCAAGAGAAGGACTAGCCTTGAAGAAGGCTGAATTCTTCATGTGTTCGTATCTGATAGATTGTATCTTGGCCAAGATAGACTTCCCCAAATTGGGCTGCACATGGGATAGGGCTACCGCCCCGGTCTATATTGCATTCAAGATGTTGTGGGCTCAGAATTACAAGCCCAGCTACAAACTCATCTGTGAGGGGTTCATCATGCCCCTATACGAGAAAATGTTCAAGGAAGAACCAAATTGCCTGTCAGAAAATGCTTTGGAAGTCCTTGAGGATTATGGGGACTTTTACTTTTCAGAACAGGGCACCTACCTGAGAATGTTTGGAGGGACTAAGCCCCCATACATCTTACCGCAGTATGCCACAGACTATGTGGTGCTCAAAGAAGCAGTAAGACAACTCTTCCTGGATGGGATTGGAGCAATGCTCCACAAACAGCATAAGGCTTCCTTTCCCCCTCTACCTTTCTGCATCGGTGCTTACAAGTTCTCGGGGGTTGCCTCAGCTGAGGAGTTTGTTCAAGAGTTGAAGGCCTTCCACTTCGGTGAGGTTATCTTCCACAGGAATGACAGAAAGGGTAAGGTGGCCGAGCATTGCAGGGATATCTATGCCCACTTCGAGTACTCCCACTACCCTGATGCTGAGGAAGAGGCATTCAGAGGCATCAGCAACATGGCTGAGCTACGGATCTGTCGCCAAGGCACTGGAGCAAGCTCTAGCTCAACCAAGGCCCAGAAGACCAGACATCAAAAGGAGAAAGAAGCTGAGGATGCCCGAGCTCAGGAAGAGCTCAGGTTAAGAGAAGAAGCGAGGTTACAGCAGGAAGCGGAGGAAGCAAGAAAGCAGCAGGAAGCTGAAAATGAAAGACTGCGGAAAGAGGCTGAGGAAGCCCAAAAGCAAAAACAGGCTGAAGCTGAACAGGCTGAGGCAGAAAAGAGGGCGGAAGAAGAATTGAAGGCAAGGGAAGATGCCAAGGCAGGTGGATCCGGTATACAGGACATGGAAATAGACACCTCTCAAGCAGGTGGCTCTGGTGCCCAAGATAAAGGAGGAGACCCTGCTCAGGAAGTCCGGACCCCACCGGCAGAAGAAAACATAGACATCATAAACCGACCAATTGTCCCGTACACTCCATCGGGAAAGCACACGGTGTCCAAATGGAATGAGTTTGTCTATGACAAGAAAAGAAAAGCGATGGTCCTCAAATCAGAAGAGAGGATCAAAAGTCCCTTCCATGAAGACATTGTTACCCACCGAGAGGTCACTATAATGCAGAATACGGACCAAGATCCCTTTGCTATGGCGACTGCAGCTGTAGCAACGGAAAAAGCATCCCTGGCCAATGTAGGCATGATGGTAAGAGACAATGAATTGACAAGGAAGAAAGCTCGTACGCTGCAACAAACTGTGGCTAATGAGCAAGCCCAAAGAGATCTGGCAGTGAACAAGTATAATTGCTTGTACGCTGAACATAAGGAGCTGTCAAACAAGTACAGCCAGCTGGAGGAGGAGAAGGACCAGCTGGCACTCCAAATAATGATTGTAGAAGCGGAGAAAAATGGAGCAGAAGAAAAGGGTTCTCAACTAGAAACAGACAAGCAGACATTAGCTGAGTGGTTAGAGCAGGCTGAGAGAAAAACGATGGACATGTCTCCCTTTCATGAGCTGTCCCGCAGCATCCTGAAGCAAATAAATGACACGCAGGAGCTAATCACTGACGAGGTTTGCAAGCTCAAGGCCATGATGGTCAGATTAAAAGAAATTAATGCGGAGGCCCATAGGCTCAAATCTAAGAATACCCTTGTCAAGGCAAATGTCATAAGTTAGATGGCATGGAGAGAAGGGAAAGGGGGTTTCCCCCCGCATCTTCCTTTTAAGGCGGTGGACGATTTTAATGAAGATATAGCCTTGCTGGAGTTTGGCAGGAACTGTGCCAATAAGCTGATAATCAGTGTGCAGAGAACAACAGATAGAATTAACAGCCTATACCAAAAGCTCAAAGGAGTCCATGACAACTGCACATTGAGTTTCCCTCAGACCCTAGAAGACTTCCCGGAAAAGGAGCAGTGGTTGTCTCAGCTAAAGGAGGAGCTAGGCGTCCAGATGGAGTATGTGAAAAGGATTGATGTCCTGGCTATGGATGATCTCCAGCATTATATTGGTTCATCATCACTTCACAACCATCTGCTGAAGGAAGTGCATCAAGCTGCAGTAGCAGAAGTTCAAAGCATTAAAACAGAGCTTGGGAAGAATGTGACTTCTCAGAAAATCTTGTTTCCTGCTGCAACAAACATAATCATAAGGGACACAGGTGTGTGGTACAGCTACATAGCAGAGGAGGAAAGGAAAGCTGCAGAAGCAGCAGGAGCATCAGCAGATCCAGGATCTTATCTCCCAGCGGCCACTCCAGCTACAGCAGTAGGTTCGAGTCCCTCTTTCCCGGCAGTCATTCCAGAGACTCCAGCTAGCTCAATCCCTCCTCCCCAGGCACAATCAGCGGCCTCAATTGACTTGGGCGACCCCTCCCCAGCTGAGACTCACGCACAGGAGTAAAAGAGGATGAATTCAGTTGAGCAACTCTCTTCATCCAAACACGTGCCCAGCAGGGAAAGCTTTGGTGTTAGCCAATTTTCGGCTATGTATATTTTGAATATGTAAGGCGTAAGCCATGGGACAGTTGTCCCTATTTCTGTCAGAACAATTTTGTAAATGAAGTGATCATTTTAGTAGTCGATTATAGAGGAAATTCCTGTAAATGACAGGTGGAGGATGCTAGGTGTCATCCCAAAGGGCAAATGTGTAGATATAAATAGAAGCTAGGAAAGATTAGAAAGGACTTTTAGCAGGGAAGGAAATTTTGAAACCAATACGAGCTATCTTGTATCGGGCCTGTAAAATTGAATTTTCTAATAGAAGCCACGGGAGATGGACGTTTTGCATGGGATGTCGGACGGTTGTATGTTGGACTATTCTAATGACTGCTGTTCTGTAATGTGAGATCATTCTTACCATCTGAACTATTTCTGTGTATTAATGATTTTGCTCCTCCCTGTGCATACGATTTTCTCCATTTTGTGAACAATGAATGCGTTTCATGTTAAATCGGGAGCTATCTGCTGATTTCTTCATCTTTGCTGTAGAATTTTCTTTTAGATCAAATGGCTAACTGTTCTTTCTTCAAGATCATCCCTACTGCTCGTTGTTCACCCTTTAAATTTTCTCTTCGCAGGGATCTTTAGATTTACTTTAGTTTCTGGTAAACATAGGTCCGTTTCTTTATTTCCATCTACCTAGATTAGATAAGTTTACTTCTTTCTTTGGTGAGTAATGAAATGTATCATTTATAATCGGAAGCTACCTTCTGAGATCTTTTGCTGTGGTGTTTCTCTTTAAGATCCAATGGCTGCCTGTTCTTTCTTGAAAAATAACTCTCACAGTTCATTTCTCACACTTTAACTACGTTTCCTGCGAGGATAGGTAGATTTGCTTTATTCTTTATTAGATTTAAATCTGTTTTGGTTTTGCATTTAGAACAAACATAGACTAGGCACTTGCATCTCATTTAAAACACATAAAACCCAAAAGAAAGGTGGATCGGGCCATAACCGATAGAATCGGATTTAAACTCCAAATCCACGGTTGCCGGAAACGTTAACCGGACGGATTCCCTACACCAAACAGGAGATAGTCTAATTGGGACCATCTCTCGGGGAGAATCCCTTTCTGATTGATGCTACGATATCCGAGGCATCAACATCACCCCATTGCATTTTCGAGCAGAAGGCTTTCGACCGCGGAGAAGAACTATACCACCACTGAGGGTGAAGGCCTCACGATGGTATACGCCCTACAGAAATTCAGGCATTATCTATTAGGTGCACATTTCCTGATGTTCACAGACCATTCTGCATTGAAATACGTAGTCAACAAGCAAGTGTTAGGGGGACGTATATGCAAATGGTTGTTGTTGTTTCAAGAATACGACTTTGAGATTATTGTAAAGCTAGGGAGACTTAATTTGGGACCTGACCATCTGTCTCAAATTGAGTCAGGAGAAGAGCCAACGAACATTGAAGACAGTCTACTTGACACACAGTTGTTTGCTATACAGGTTGCAGATGACTAGTATAAGGATATCATTGATTTCCTGATGACAGGTATAGCACCGCAGGAATTCTCTGTTCAGCGGAAGAAGCAACTAGTAGTGCACGCCGCGGACTTCACCATCATTACAGGTCAACTGTATAAACTGGGTCCGGATGAAGTCCTGTGCAGGTGCGTACTTGATCATGAGAAACCCTACATACTCGCGGATGCATACTCAGGCATCGCGGGAGGACATTATGCAAGAAGAGCTACCACGCAAAAGATATTGCGCACAGGGCTATGGTGGCCGACCATACTCAAAGATTCTAAGGAATATTGCAGGAACTGCGATGTATGTCAGAGGATAGGGAAGCCGTCGCGAAGAGATGAGATGCCTCTGAACCCGCAGCTAACCTTGCAGGCATTTGAGAAGTGGGAAATTGATTTTGTGGGACCTATAAACCCACTACGAAAGAGAACTAGTGCGAGGTATATCATTACTACCACTGATTACCTCACCAGATGGGCAGAGGCTAAGCCAGTGAAGGACTGTAGTGCAACTATTGCAGCGCAGTTCATCTTTGAGGAAATATTTACAAGATTTTGGCTATCCAAAAATTTTGATGAGTGATCAGGACACTCATTTCCTGAATAAGACCATTGAAGCTCTGACAAAGGAGTTCCACATTCACCATCACCGCAATACACCATACCATCTGCAGGCGAATGGGACTATTTAATCCTTCAACAAGATTTTGGAGAACGCACTAACGAAGGTGTGCAATGTAAATAGGGATGATTGGGACCCACGCATCTCGTCTGTGCTTTGGGCATATAGGACAACATGCAAGAAGTTGACAGGACAGACACCATTCCGATTGGCTTATGTGTGGGAAGCTATCATGCCAATGGAGTATATTCTCCCGAGTCTGAGGATTGTTGCATTCATCGGAATGGCAGACTGCAAAGTGTTGGATGAAAGGCTGCTACACTTAGTTGCGTTGGAGGAAGATTGCTTCATCGCAGGATTCCAACAACAAGTCTAGAAGGATTGCGAGAAGGCTTGGGATGATTGCCACATAAGGAATAAAAGCTTTCAGGTAGGTGACTTGGTCCTCCTCTATGATAGCAAGTTTATGAAATTTCCTGGAAAGTTTAAAATGCATTGGCTTGGTCCATATACTATTATGCATGTTACTGACAGTGGTGCAGTTCAATTAGCCACCTTAGCTAGTGATCCTTTACCCACTATGATTAATGGAAGTAGACTTAAGTTGTACCACAATTGTTCTGCTTCACAGCATGCTGAAAGTTGAATGCAGGGAGAAATTTCTAAGTGCCAAGTACAGTTGAAATTGGGCACTAGGAATGTAAAGAGTTTGTACATGTACTATAGGGGAAAGATCTATGAAGCACGCAGCACTGCTGAAGATGCGCAACAGAAAAGAAGAGAACAGCGAAAAAGGAGCCGCGCAGTTCAGAAGTTGTACCATGAAGCAACTGCACAGGATGGAAAATGGTATGCCACGCAGCTCGGCACAGCATTCAGAAAAAAAATAGTTGTTGCCTGTTTTTTCATAAATATAGCCGTTATATGACCGTTGCAGCAACCGCTTCAGCATTTAAAGGGAAGATAGTCATTCTGGACGGACTGACGGATGAAAATACTGAAAGATCTGATGGATTTGGCCATCACAAGTCGCATTTAATGCATATTTAGCCATTGAAGGGCGCGGAGGAGGGTCTGCTATGCTTATAAATAACACCGCTTAGAGACTCGCAGGCATTACCAGTACTTAGAATCTTTCATGCAATCGACCCCTCAGCAATTGTTCACCTGTATTCTCTTGAGCCTAGCTATTATTTTGCCAAGTGAATGCCCGAGCTCTTATATTCAGAAGAAGAATTCAGTCTCAAAGAAGCAGTGAGAATCTTTCCATATGGAGGGATAGAGCAGTTAATGAAAACCCCAGTTAAGAAGACTGTTATAGAGCAAGGTGAAGGATCCCATAAATCACCAAGGATCAATCTGAAAATGCAGGACAAGGGAAAGGAAACTGCCACTGCACACCGAACGAAGCATACCAAGCCGAGTTCGGTGGCACAGAAGCAGCCGATTCTGACCAAGGAAATTCCACTCATAATGACTCCTGATTACATTTCACCTCAGGCGTTGGATGCCCCAGTCTATAAATTCACAAAGAACACAAAGTATGAGATTCCTTTATCCCTGATATCGAAGCATGTCGATATCTCGACTAATCTGCTCGAAAAGATTCCAGAGTGTAAATCACAGGACTATGACCTCCTAGGCATGACAAAAGACGACCCACTTCAGCAAAAATACGCACAATTTCAGCCTGATAAATATATGTGTTGGAAAAAGGATGCCAAGGGCAATTTAAATCTGGTCATTGAGAGTTGGTTAACTCCGGTAGTGCAGTCAGGACTCTTAAACTCTTGGCTATTACTTATGCTGAACAGAGGCTTTATGAAGACCCAGGTTCTGCACGGTTACTCCAAACCAACAAAACCCCTTTGCACCAGCCCTTTCGGCAACAACCTACAAGCAGGCTGAAGTCTCACCCGAGGTGTAACAATGGGGGCATTACAGACTCAGGTGTCCACAGTGCATAATGAGTTGACAGTGTGAAGGTGGTTGCGGCACATCGTGGGACTCCCACTGCGGAGGTTGAACTACGCATCAATAGATAGCACCGCGGTCTGCACCACTACTCCTTACCTTACTGCAGACTTTCTTCCAGAACCGCGAACGCAGCGATTCGACTGGATGTCTACTTTCTTGCCACCTACTTAAGTCGCAGCATTGAGTTTCACTACTCCACTCAGCTGCTCGCTTAAGTACTCTTAACCCTTTTAACAATCTCTTCGTCCCTTACGTACTTGGACGAATATACTTTTCAAGCATAAAGCTCAGCTGCGAAGTGCTTCACATACATATTCATTTACTATGTTCATGCAAACCCCTAAGTAACTCTCCCGACTTAGGCAGATAATCACCAAATTGTCCTTAAAGCAATGCAAAGTGTTAACCATTCACCCATTCAAGTAGACCTAATCATATCATTCCATGCTCTTCTGATGGCAAATGCATATATTATGTTTCACATAACAGACTGCAATGTAATACTAAGACATTCATTCAGACATAGTTAAGCATAAACATAACCATACAAGCATTCAATCACATAACTCATGATATAATGTGGTTCACTCCCCCGGATGGGAAGCTACATCCACAAGAACTGTTGTGATGTATATTTCTTAGAAGGAAGGGTTCAACAGTTCTTGGTCGCGTACTCAACTGCGGCTCTCTTCTACTCAGATAGATCACTGTGCACTCAGCTGTAGTGTCTTTACAATGATTTCTTTACTCAAAAGATATTACAATAACAAAATAAGAGCATAACTCTAACAT
The DNA here is from genome assembly GCA_027924585.1 of Larix kaempferi. Lineage (NCBI taxonomy): Eukaryota > Viridiplantae > Streptophyta > Pinopsida > Pinales > Pinaceae > Larix > Larix kaempferi. Next base: position 1,410,653 of record BSBM01000260.1, on the reverse strand, counting down.
AATTAATGGCTAACCCTCTAATGATATTTTACTCTACAATCAGGGATTCTGCCACTCTAACCCAACCAACCCTTCTCATTACAAAATGTCTCCTTTTATAGATCACGCCCGAAGGTCGTGTCTTTACAATCATGGAGATCAAAACCCTAAAAGGTTTCCCAACCACTATGGTCCCTCTGAACCGTTCTGCAAGCCTCTGGCAGCGTATATTCTGTTGTGGTAGTCTTCCACTTCCTTCTTCTGTCGCTGTCGGCCTTCTTCCTCGTACTTGATCCTCCCTCCTACTAATGACTCGTGCGACTGGCTCAGCCCCCAGTCACTTTCCTTAACACGCCATTTGTCCTCTAACGGCCACGTGCAACTGGCTCAGCCCCCAGTCATCGTCCTCAGCACGTCGTACTCTGCACAACGGTCACGTACTGCTCTACACGCCAAGCTGTCGCTTTTCAACCCATCCTCTGCTCAACGGACTCATACAGCTGGCCACCTTCCCGATCTGCTCATGCCCGCAACTCAGCATCCTCTAGCAGACCTTCCAAAAATAGCCCTCCGTCGGCCTTATCCAAAATGTCCGGCCATCCTTCGTCCAGTCCACAGCTTACCTGGATCCATGTGGCCTCCTAACCCCGCAGCATTGTACCTGTGCTATGCACGTATTTGCAATGTACTTTCAAGACTTGGAACTGCGCACAACTTCGCAGCGCCCTTCAAAACTTAGTGCTGCGCTCCGCAGCACTCTCCAAACTTAGACAATTTTCTCTTATTTTCTTGAGCTGCGACCAACTCAGCTCCATCTATTCTCAAAAATAGTTCCAAAAATGGCCCTGTTGGGCCAAGCCCAACGTGCCCCTAACACTTACCTGTGGCTCTTCTCCGAGCCACTTTCGACATCAACCACCAGGACCTGTTCTCCAGTCTGAGTAGCTCAATTTACTACGAACTCATTGTAGGCGTCCGTCAGCTCCTGCATAGTGTCCTTTACTTCTTGCTCGATCTGCTTTATGGTGTCAAGTATTTTGGGTGTTATCTCTTCATGGATCTGTGCTTCCACAGTCTCTTGATTATCGCGCAGCTCCTTAAGTTTATCTTCTAAGCACTGCGACACGACAGATGCGTCTTCAAGGAGTGGCTGCAACTGATTATCTAGTGCATTCTCTTTCTCTCTCCATATTAGGACTTCTTTCTTCAAGGCAGATATTTCCTTGAATTTTTGAAGTTTGTCCCTTCCTGACAAAGTCTTCAGCTCTGCTTCCATTTTCTCTAACGCGGTCTGTTTTTGCTTTACCGCGGTCTTCAAGTGTTGTAGTCCTGGATTCTCTTCCAGTGTAGTGAAGTCTTTCTCGGACTCGTCTAGTAAGTCCTGGCATTTCACAACCTCTACCACGATAGTCTCTACTGTGGTATTGACCTCAGCTTGTCTTTTTTGTGCCTCCGTTAGCTGATCCTATGGCTTCAGCTTTTCCTTTAACATATTGATATCTGATTCAAATAAGATCCTATGATCTTCCAGGTCTTATTTCAAACTTCTGAATCTGTCAGCTATTCCATGGACTATATCCTCGGGATTGTCTCAGATCTGTACTTCTTCAATTTCCTCAGCGACAGAATTAATTACATCCTCCAGTCTCTAGCGTCGCTGCTATTCATCCTCCATCAGTAGCATGGTGTGTGTGCTCGCCTCCTCAAGCTACCTGTTTACTATCTATAGCTGGATCTTAGCAATCATTTCTTCTTTAGATCTGTCTCTCATCTCATCTCCAATCTGTGTATGCAAGAAATGCAAACCTGGAAGAGGGACTTTTGCTATGTCGAGCACTACGCGTTGGATGTTTGTAGTATCCACCACCATATCCTCAGATGTGGGCAGTGCTATGGCTATAGGTTCTAGATAGATGAATCTTGTATTAACTGGTACTGCGACCGCGAGCTATGACTCCGGTCGCTGCGGCTGTGGAAGGCTTTTCTACATCTCATCTAGCTTTTTCATGAGGCCTTGCATAGCCTGCCAGTTCCTCTGGAGGTCATCCTGGATGACCTTATCCTGCTTTTCTTTTTCTGACATGAAATCTCCTAAGGTCTCAGTTACCTTATCGGCGATCATATCATAATCGTCTTCTTTTAAAACTGTGTCGGTCTGACCTCTTATTTCTTTCTGCTTCTTCCTAGCCTTGGGCTAGGATGGGCTTCCCAGCTCTTTTCTTTTGCCTACCTGCTTGTCTATTTCCTACATAATCAGACACGGTGGTGGAATTGGCTCGTCGTCCTCTGAATCTGTGGGAACATCAATGACCTCTATGCAGTAGTCCACGGGCCACTCCTTCATAAGAAGATCAATATCTGGTTCATACATGTGGTAATTCCTGGGGTACCACTGTGGCTTCTTCATCTTGGCTTTAGGAGAAATGAACACATAGCTCATGTCAGCAATAAAATTGATAACACCTATGAACTTACATGTTTCCTGCTTAGTAATCCTTGGTGTTCGCGTGATGACATATTTAAGCTGCGTGTAGTACTGATAGAACACCTCCTATGTCGCATGCTGTCGTTCTGCATTGAGGTTGGCCTAGAGGTTAATGTATCTGAAGCCTCTGGGGTCTGATTTGTCACAATTGACACCAACAAAATATTTGGGTTCCTTCCATCCCCGAAATGCAATAAGGAAAATCAACCACATAAAGTGGAAATAGCCCCCATTCAACTGGATGTCGTTCAGTTCCTCCATGAACTCATTTAACAGGTACTGACACCAGTTGAACTCTATTCCTTCTGCTACTGCGGCACTGAGTAGAATCGCGCCCGTAGGCACCTCTGTAGGTCTAGATGTCCTCAAGACCTTTGTTGCGAGCAGCTGCGTAACAAACTTATCAGTTTGGTCATCGATTGCTTCAGTGGGAAATCCATGTTTCCCTTTCACGATGGTGTATGTTTTCTTCAGCTTGGTTACTGCTTCTTTTTCCCTTCTTTTCCCTTGGAAAAATAGTTTCAGGTCGTCACTGCGTTTGCTCAATCCAGTAATGACATGGATCAAGTCAATATTAATGTCTATGGGCCTCTCCATCCACAAGTAGCCTTGGTGTATGCGCGCCATCAAGGTGCGAACCACAATGTTAAGTTCGGCGGATATTTCAAAATGGGGCAGTCGCAACAGGTTTAGCAGTCCTGACTGCACTACCGGAGTTAGCCAGCTTTCAACGACTAGCTTTCGATTTCCCTTTGCATCCTTCTTCCAACACATATATTTATCTAGTTGGAACTGTGGGTATTTTGGCTCATGTGGTTCATCTCTTGTCATACCCAGGAGGTCATAATCCTCCCATTTGTAGTCTGGGATCTTTCCCAATAGGTTTGTGTAAACCTCCACATGCTTGGAGATTGGAAAAAGGGGAATTTCATACTTTGCGTTCTTCGCCAACTTGTAGACTGGGGCATCCAGCGCCCAAGGTGAGATATACTCTGGTATCATGGTCAATGGAATTTCCTTGGTTGAAATTGGCTGCTTCTGCACCGCTGAAATCGGCTTGGGGTGCTTCGTTTAGGGTGCAGTGGTGGTTTCCTTTCCCTTATCCTGCATTTTCATTCTTGGCGAATAGTGGGAGCCTTCAGGTTGCTCTACAACAGTCTTCTTAACTGGAGTTTTCATAAACTGCTCTATCCCTCCGTGTTGAAAAATTCTCACTGCTTCCTGAATTCTTCTTCTAAATATAAGAGCTCGGGCATTCACTTGGTAAATTATCAGCTAGGGTCAAAGAATACGGGTGAACACTCACTCAAGGCTTGATTGCAAGAAAAATTCTAAGTCCTAGTAACGCCCGCGAGTCTCTACGCAGTGTTATTTATAGGCGCAACAGACCTTCTTCTGTGCCCTTCAACGACTAAATATGCATTAAATGTGAGTTGTGATGGTCAAATCCATCAGATATTTCAGTCTTTTCATCTGTCAGGCCATCCAAAATGGCTATTTTCCCTTCAAATGCTCGAGCGGTTGCTGCAACGGTCATATACTAGCTATATTTCTCAAAAGACAGGTAATGACTATTTTTCCTGTGTGTTGCGCCGAGCTGCACGGTATACCCTTTTCCTTCTTACGCAGTTGCTTCACGATACAACTTCTGAACTGCGCGGTCCCCTTTTCAGTTTTTTTTCTTCTTCTTTCCTGTGCGGCTCCAACAATGACGTGCAGTCCATAGATGGTTTGTCTATAGTACATGTACAGAGTCTTTACATTTATCGTGCCCAATTTCAAGTGTACTTGGCACTTAGAAATCTCCTCATTTCTCAAGTTTTGACATGCTGCGAAGCAGGACTGTCGTGATAGAGTTTCAGTCTACTTCCATTGATCATGGTGGGTAATGGATCACCAGCTAAAGTGGCTAACTGAGCTGCGCCACTATCAGTAACATTCATAACAATATATGGCCCTAGCCAATGCATTCTAAACTTTCAAGGAAACTTCATAAATTTGCTATCGTACAAGAGGACTAAGTCACCTACCTGAAAGAATTTGTTTCTGATATGGCGATCGTGCCATGCCTTCTCGCGATCCTTCTGGACTTGTTGTTGGAAGCCTGCGATGAACTGATCTTCCTCCAATGCTACTAAGTATGATAGCTGTTTATCCAGCGCTTCGCGGTCTTCCATTCTGGTGAACGCAACAATCCTAAGACTTTGGAGAATATATTCCATTGGCATGATAGCTTCCTGCCCATAAGCCAATCAAAAAGGTGTCTATCCTGTCAACTTCTTGCATGTTGTTCTGTATGCCCAGAGTACAGATGAAATGCGCAGGTCCCAATCATCTCTGTTTACTTTGCACACCTTCGTCAGTGCGTTTTCCAAAATTTTATTGAAGGCTTCAACAGTTCCATTCGCCTGCGGATGGTATGGTGTACTACGGTGATGGTGAATGTGGAATTCTTCGGTCAATGCTTCAATTGTCTTATTCAGAAAATGAGTGCCCTGATCACTCATCTAAATTTTTGGACAGCCAAATCTTGTCAATATCTCCTCATAGATAAACTGTGCTGTAGTAGCTGCACTGCAGTCCTTCACAAGTTTAGCTTTTGCCCATCTGGTGAGGTAGTCGGTGGCAGTAATGATATACCTCGCACCAGTTCTCTTCCCTGGTGGGTTTATAGGTCCCACAAAATCAATTGCCCATTTCTCAAATGCCTGCAAGGTTAGCTGCGGGTTCAGAGGCATCTCATCCCTTCGCGATGGATTTCCCGTCCTCTGACATACGTCGCAATTCCTGTAGTATTCCTTAGAGTCTTTGTGTATGGTCGGCCACCATATCCCTGCACGCAGTATCTTCTGTGCAGTAGCTCTTCCTGCATAATGTCCTCCCGCGATGCCTAAATGCGCATCCGCGAGTATGTAAGGTTTCTCATGATCAAGTATGCACCTGCACAGGAATTCATCCGGGCTGAGTTTATATAGCTGACCTGCAATGATGGTGAAGTTCGCGGTGCGCATTACTAGCTACTTCTTCTGTTGAACAAAGAATTCCTGCGGTGCTATGCCTGTCGTCAGGAAATCAATGATATCCTTGTAATAGTCATCTGCAACCTATATAGCGAACAGCTGCGCATCAGGCAGATTGTATTCAATGTTGGTGGGCTCTTCTCTTGACTCGATTCTAGACAAGTGGTCAGGTCCCAATTTTAACCTTCCTGTCTTTACAATAATCTCAAAGTCGTATTCCTGAAACAGCAGCAGCCATCTGCATATGCGCCCCCCTAACACTGGCTTTTTGACTAGGTACTTCAATGCAGAATGGTCTGTGAACATCAGGAAATGCGCACCTAGCAGATAATGTCTGAATGTTTGTAGGGCGTATACCATCGCGAGGCCTTCACGCTCAGTAGTGGTATAATTTTTCTCTGCGGCCGAAAGCTTTCTTCTCGAAAATGCAATTATGTGGTCAATACCCCCTTCTCCTGGCTATGCTAATACTATGCCCAGGGCAATGCATGATGCATCCACGTGGACATGAAACGGCTTTTCCCAGTCTGGAAAAACTAGGATTGGCGTGGTGACCATTTTTTCCTTAAGGGTGTCAAAACCCTTCTTGCACTCCGCGTTCCAGATGAACGGGGCGTCCTTCTTCAGCAGCTTTTCCATTGCTGCGGTGATCTGCGCGTACCCTTTAATGAATTTTCGGTAATATCCTGTATGACCCAAAGTAGAATGCAACATCTTAACCGATGCAGGTGTAGGCAAATTTACAATGATAGCGATCTTCGCGGGATCCACCATTAATCCCTTCTTGCAAACAATATGCCCCAGTAGCATTCCATATGGCACAAAGAATATACATTTCTTCAAGTTCAGTGATATCTGATGCTCGCGTCACTTATCAAGCATCATTCTCAAATTTGCGCAATGGTTCTTTAGTAAACCAAAGACTGTCCAGTCATCAAAGTATGCCTCTAGAAACTTATGCATGAAGTCCTTGAATGCCGCGACAACGACTCTAGAGAATATAGCAGGTGTGTTCTTCAAACCAAAAGGCATAATTGTATACTGGAACGAGCCCCATTTTGTGGCAAATGTCGTCTTATGCCTGTCCGCGGGATCGATTCTGATATGATGGTACCCAAAAAAACCATTAGTAAAAGAATAAGCCTCATTCCCTCCAACATTGTCAAGCACCTCATATGTAAAAGGGGTGGGGAACGGGTCATGCATAGAGGCATCGTTCAACTTTCTGAGATCTACACAAATTCTGATCTCACCCTTCCCCTTCTTGTCTTGGACAACCATAGGACTGATCCATTCTGATTCCTCGAAAGGTTCAATAATTCCTACCTCCAACATCTTGTCCAGCTCTGCGCGGACTCTTTCCTTATACCACGGGTTCAGTCTGTATGGTCGCTGCTTCACAGGATTAGCGCCTGGCTCCACAGGTATCTTCATGACTCCAAGGTCTCCCAAAATTCCTTTCATTTCTGTGAATTTTGTGGGGAATAGCTCCTAGTACTCATGCAGAGTGTCTACGATCTCCGCAACTGTTTGGTCATCCCAATAATCTCCAATGGATGCAAACTTTGGCTCTTCACTGGTGCCAATGTTTACTTTCTGTGTTTTTAGAGGTCCGCTCATATCAGGGATCTCCAAGGGGGGTCCTTCCACTTCGTGTACACCTTCTTACTCTGGGATATTGATGTTGCGCGGGTCATCATCATCATCCTCCTCCTTGGGATCTTCAGCATCTTCAGCTAAATTGTAACATTCTATAACGTGTTCTTCATGTTCTTTCCAGTATGATTTTAGTTTCTCGGGAACGTTATCTGCTCCAAATAATTCTTCTAACGTGTGGGGCTCCTGCGGACATTCTTCTAAGGGGCAAGCCGCTTGTGGGCATTCTTCTCTAAATATACATTCTTTTAAGAGCTGTAGCGCATCTTGTATCAGCGGGTCCTCATCTTCAAAGCTGAAATCTTTGTGGAAGTTCACAGCTAACAATTCCCAGTCTATAGTCTCTCTACACAACTCCAAATCCAGATACCATTTCTTAGGGATGTCTTTTTCCAAAGTGTGCACAAATAAATGTACCCATTCTTCCTGTGGCCTTTCCCGCCATGCCTGCAAACAGACTTCCAGATGTCGGGTAGGGTCTGTCTGTCCATTGTACTTTTCGAAGGGTAATGTAACCCTCTCGGCAAACCATATCTGCAATTTGGTTCTGCATTGATCCCAGGTGATCAATGTTGTCTTGTGCGCACCCCACCATCTGGCGGGTGTGTTGCGCAGTGCCATGTCTAGTGCTGGAAACCTGTGCTCATCTGGAACTGCTACAGTATAATCTTGAATAAATGTGTAAACATTAGAAGAACCATCAAACGTGGGGATCGGACCTACCTCCTTTCCGATCCAGTGCAGTGACTTCGTGACCTGCACGCATCGTCTGGTTGATACTTCATGCATGCGGCTCTGCCAGTTCTCCAGTCTAGTGTCCGAGTCAGAGACGCAGGAACTATCACACCTCCAACTGAGTGTTCCATCCACAGTAGGATTAATGTAATCCTCCTGGTTCGCGGTCATCTAGTACAACCGATCCAAATCCTGAGCCTTCGATTCCTCCTGAATCAGCTCGCTGTATCTATCCCCATCTGCAAGATCCAATGGTGCGATGACGCTGACATGCTTGCCTTCGAATATCATCTTTTTGGTCTTCAAGTTTATAATGGCCATATTGTCAATAGCCCAGTCAATTCCTAACAACATAGGAAATGGCTGACTATCATCCACAATTTCAATAACTTCAAAGTCAGCATGACTTTGAACTCCATCAATATCCACTACGACATCAGCTAAGCGGCCAAATGGTATTACTTTCTCCTGATGGGCCATTCTTAACTGGATAGGTGACCATAGAAGCTTTGGCCGACCCATCTACTGCCATGTCTGCTTTGTCAGAACATTTACCTCTGATCCCAGATCCAGGATGACTTCACTCATCTCGAAGTCTCCTATCTGCACAGTAAGCCTAATCTCACGGCTTGATCTCTTATGCTTGTTTATTTGATGCATTGCGCCATCAGAAAGTTCTGCTTCGGTCTGTGGATCATACTGATTAATGAGCTTCTCGAGCTCTGCAATTGCATTCTCACTCTTCAACAATTTCATGCAGCTCCTGAGGAACTGCGCAACGGATGTGCCAATGTCCGCAGTGGTGCTTGCCTTGTCATATGCTGCGGGTATGTATTCCTGCTGCGGTATCGCACTGCGCAATAGGATCCTTGGCGATTTCGTTGCTGGTTCTCTAAATGTATCCCACGCGTCAACAAATGTTTCTTTATTCTTTTGCAGGTCAAGAGCAGGTGCTTTTCCTGGGGCTTTCCTCACCCATGCTGTTTCAGTAGGGCCCTGCTTCGCATAAGCCTATCCAGATGTGGAAGCCTCTGTTCCTCTGTCGCAGCCTGTCTACATGCCTCTGCGCCTGATGACATTGATACTCGGGTCCACCGGTCAGTTCTCCACTGCGATCCACTGGACGTTAGGTGCTGGCACATCTGTTCTTCTTCTCTTCTGCATCTCGACCTCCAACACCGGGAAGTATTCAATAACGTGCTCAAATGACTTACAATAATTACAAGTGGTGCAAGGGTTGACATAGTCTCTTGATATGTGACCTAGCTAGCCACAGTTAAAACAAATTACCTGACTGCAGCCTCTTCTTTGCGGCGGACCAGTATTTCTTCCTCTACCGCGGTATCCACCACCGCGGCCTCTATAGATTGATTGATCATACTGCATATTATTTTTCTTTGGTTGGTTGTCTTCTTGCATTCTATACAAACTAGCTCCTCTCATGGAATCCATGTCGCACTTCCTTTCATCCATCAATTCATAGGTGCAGCAGTTGGACTCATCATGTCCAACTGATTGACAGAATTTACAATATAGGTTCTTCGGTGTCATTACATATTTCTGTAATAAGTATCAATTTTCTGGTCGATGGCCAGTCATTCTGCAGATCTCACACCATGGTGCCTGGTTCTGATTGATTGGATTCGGCGCACCACTACCAAGATATGCACGGTACAACGGGAAATGCTCCCTGTCGTGACCTTCTCCTTTACAGCTTGTACACTAGATCTCATGTCGAGGCTCGTATCACTGCTCCTTCCCATTCTTCATGCTCTGAAGCTCAAGTGTCAGGGTAGTGAGCTGGTTTTGAATATGCGTCATCCTAGAACTAGAATCACCAATCGGTGAAGCCTCCAACTTCATCGTGATCTCCAAGGCCTCTGCCTGGGATGCAACCTTCTGCTGCATCAACGGTAACCTGATATGTGGCAACAGCGCGGCAATAAACCACTCTTTATGTTGTTCAGGAGCTATGACAAAGATCACCTAGTCCAACAAGGTTTTAAACTTTTGATCTAACTCCCAGACCAATTCAGTCAGCCTCTGCTTGATCTCCTTGAGCTCAGTAATGCACTGAGACTTAGACTTAGGCTTCTTAAATTCTGCGATCAATGCAGCTTTGATCTCAGCCAGGGTTCTGGTGTCACATACCCCAATTTTGTTAAAATAATGTAATTATTTTATTAATATTCCTGAGACATTATGTTAAATTTAATGCTAAGTAGGAATGGATGACTCAGCAGAGTCTCCAGAAATGGAATGTAAATTCTGAATAATTATTATTAATAAATAAATTATGGAGACAACAGCATGGGAGAGCTGTTAAAAGAGGTTACTGGTCTAACTGGTGGATGGAATTAGGTGGAAGGACAAAAGACAAGTGGCAGCATCCTCAAACACTTCCTGAGTTGCAGGTGGCAACTTCCCTATATTTTGGGGTCATGATTCCCCAAGAAAGTGGAATTTGAGCAGGTGGCTCATTAATGACAGTTAACCCAACTAAGACCTAGGCAATCTTTTAAATACTACTCAATGAACTGAGCTGGGGGTTCAACATTTGTTCTAGAGGGAGAATACATTCAGGTGAATGCTATTCAGGAGTCCCATTGAGGAAGTGGGAAAACAGTAAGGAAGTGTTTTGAGTCAGGAAGTTGCAGTAACTTGGTTCCAGTATAGCTGCTTTGGCTGAGGGAATTGTTGGCTGTATCTAGTTCCAGCCAGTTAGACCAGAGCAAGCTCGGGGGTCCTGAGAAGTGCTGTCTGGGCACTCTCCAGGAATTGGTAGGGAGGAACAGCCTCCCATTGTTGTTATTGTCCACCATAGATACAGGTTCTGCCACTCTTCCTGTTGTGTATTTAATAAATTTAAATGTAGAATGGACTATCTCAACTGTGTTTTGAACAGTATTTATTTTCAGTAGAGTAGTCTTTCTGTATTGTCTTTTGGTAGAATTTGCAGAACTCATATGTCTTAGAATTTTTCCTATTATCACTTAAATAGAGTAATTATTTTATGCAGAATATATTTGTTACTGTTACAGTAATCAAATATCATGGTGATTTATTCTAGAATTTCTATTAATAGTTAAATAATAGACATAGAATACTAAATAGTAGTCATTCCAGAAATACATTTATTACAACAATCATAAGAATAGACACATAGATAAATCTTAGAATTACTGTGAAATATTTCCCAATAGAGAAAATGTACAGGGATAATTTCTATTAGAGCAATATACCAGTTTATATCTGCTTCATTTTCTGTCAACTATAGATACCGGTTATTCTCTGTATCGAGCTAAAGGAGAACAAAACTTATATCATTATATTTATCTATACTCAGAATATAATTGACTGTTATCGACTATCCAAAAGATGTGGTTGCAATAATGTTTCATTGTTTAAAAACTTCCCATACAATCTTATTCAATAAAAATCGTAGTCAAATACAAACACATAAACTATAAATTGTTTTTGTCTTTTAAACCTAATACTATAGTATTTATAGCCATGTTGTCACAATAGAGTTGACAGAGTCATTTTAAAACAAGACAAACATATTGACTAGCTCGAAGCCAAGTCTTACTACTTATAGACTTCATTGTTTCTTTATCCAAATCACAAGCATAGATTATTGTTCATTATCGAGCTTGTATTACATGTAATACACAGCACTGTCGTAGGTTGTCCTATCAATAGTCAAACATCTTAACATGCAGAGAAGCTATCAACGAGCTTAGCCATTGTTGGCTGTTATAAACCCTCGTAGATATTTATTGTAATAAGACTTATTTCATTATCAGTATTTCCCCTTGGGAGTGGATACAAATCTACTACAGCCGTAGCTAGACCACATTGTTTCGATAGATTGAAAACAAACAAAAAGAATTGCCTCATATAACAGATTGAACCGACAGGAGATTTCATACATAGTTTATGTATATTATTTCACCCACAGTTACATTCGATATTTATACAAGAACCAAAAATTTCACAACTCGTTTCCAGTCACCACCTAACTCAAACATTTTCATATATATATGTTTTTAACCAGGAAGAGAACCCCCAACTCACCGGGGTTAACCTTATTTTAATTAGCCATTACAGTAAGGGTAGTAAACATCAACATTTTTATTTATTAAACACTCAAAATCAAAGAAAACGCAGAGAGACAAACACATTGATTTCACCTACAGCAGAGTTATCATCCTCTGCAAGTATCTGAGAACTCAAAACAAATACCTGTATTTAAACACTTTGTTCATTTAATAAAAATGAAAAATGATACACGGCCACATGACAGGCCCAATAGTTACAGTAACTATTAACTTATACAGCGTTGGTTAAAAACCCTGCACATTGAAAATACAATAACAATAACAACCCCCAGGCCTCATAACAGTCTGAGCCGTAGTTTGTTCTTCGTAGACATGCCGGGGTACAACCCTATCAACTTTAAGCAAACAGTTTCATACATGTGACAGTACCCATGACACCAACAACGACAGCAAACCAGTTACAAAAGGAGGTCCTTCTAGGCATAAACCTAGCACAACAAAACCAACAAAGGGAGATACGGCCATGGAATAACCAGGCTTACCCGGAGGAGCCAGCACTGGAGATGAAACCCTGTGCACCTTCAGGAACAGCATGACCTGCACATTACCAAGTGCCGAGAATTGTTAACACTAAATTAAATATAAACAATCTTGTGCAAAACCGAAAACTGCGAAACCATTGATATTATCTTACCTGAGCCATTGGAGAAAGCAACCCCGTGGACAACTTGAGCCAGGTAGCAAAACCCCATCACATTCGTCAGAAGAATGAGCAAGGAAGACTTCTAGTTCCTCTCTATGGACAGCTGTGACAGGTAATACTTTAAACAAACCCTTAAGTTGGGAGCCGGGAAGCACATAATAAAACCCAGTACATGACCACCTCAGGGATAAAAACAACAGAGCAAACCCTGCCTCAAACTCACACCAGCGATAGTGGAAAACTGTAAATAGTAGGTGACTCAAACATAGTGATGACAACGAGACCAAGATACAAATGGAACAGTAGCAGACGCCAATAGCAGAGCCCAAGACGTCTATACTACCAGAGAATAAAACAACGTGACCAGAACCTAAGCAAATAGCATTTTACAGTGCCCAACTTCAAGTTCAGACATGGAGGGTTTCTCCCTTACAACCCGAGCCTGAAGGCAGAGATAATGACCAGGTAGAGTTTCAATATTGACTTATATATCACCCAACGCAAGGAGGAGAGTCAACCACGTAGCCATCAAATTTATCAACTTCATATGGGTCGAATTTCTATAGTTCAGTTGCAGCTCGATTAATTGTTCATCGATTTCAAATCATTTGCATGGATATAAGTCTTGTTCAACGTATGGAAAAACACTATGATTGATACACAATCATTGTATTGTATATATATTGAAACCAAGCCATCGATAATGTCAAGGGCACATTATATTTTTCTTTTTCCTACAATCATTTGAACAATGATGTAGTCAATCTTCAAAAGAGAACTCCATATCATTTAAAACATTGAAATATTACCTTGACCATATGATGGGATAACCATGGTTATATAAGTCCTATTATCATAATTCTCCCAATACTATGGTGAACAATCAACGATGAAAATAACAATCTTTATTATTATGATGTAAGAATATAAAATCATCTACAGGCCCATACTATGAACGAAGATTTAAAACAATGAACAGAGATTTTGACATAAGTTAAAATACTAAGTAGACATTGGACTTTGAAATATAGATGAATATAATGAAACATCGCTAGAGGTGTCACAAGTCCAACTCATACTAATAACCAGTAATCACAGCTAATAGTTGACAGTAGGTTACATTATGCTAACGTCACGTTATGCATACAATGAACATAATACAAACAACTTGTTCCAATGATAGTTACAGTATTAACATAGAGTCATGATCATAACGCAATGGATATGACGGAAACATAGTAATTCATCGCAAAACCTGATGATATTATCCAGGATAAGAGGTATCATGTCGAGACAGACTATCAATCTTATTTCAAGCATAAAATTTTATGAAAAGAACTTTACTGTCTTACACGACAACCAGTAATAGTAAATAGATCTTCTTTGAGTTATTACAGTGCAGGGAAAGGAGTTTGATGCTTACAAAAATTAAATTACAGTGATCCATACTTCACCAGGGTACCTGCGAACAAAAGACAAATTATGCATTAGCTCGTCAGTCAGCTATGGCTAGCTCTCCCTTTGAAGTTATAAACGAAAAAAAAAAAAAAAACACATTTGTATTATAACAGAACCTTTTAAACAAAATTATGATTAGTTACTGAAAATAAACAGGACCAGGAATGAAATTAATTAACATTTATGGTTATATGAAAAATTTTTAAATTTTTCAGAAATTTCGAGTTATGACATGTGGTATCAGAGCATGGTTTAGACACTAGGCTTGGATGTGACTCCACTAACTTCCGCAAAAACAGTAACCATAAAGGAAAATTTAAATGTACATATAAAGTACTAACTTATATTTTGGTTTCATGAACAGAACAGAAAATTTCCTTTTTCTGAATTTTTCAGACAGGTATGGAAAAACTGGGAGAATACGCTGAGGAGGAATCTCCAAACACTGCGACAAGACAGATGTCGGGAGAACCTGAAAAAGAGGAGACAATCGTTCATTCCACTGAACTGTTGCAGACCATAAAAGGATTAAAGACAGAGATAGAAACAGTTAAGAAGGATAATGAAAGGATTCTAAAGACTCAGGAGCAGTTAAATCAGCTATTGATAAAAAAATTTCAGACAGAAGGAAGGAGCAAGCGAGCTGACTCAGAAGAAGTTAGTCATCAAAAAGGGTCAAAAAGGACAAAACCAGCTAAATCCGACAACAGTTCATCATCTGAAGAAAGAAAGGGACAACCCAGTTATCACACTAGCAGTGACAGCAGTGAAGCTGAGCTGCACAACCGAAGGAAAAAGTACAGGCCTTATGAAGAGATTTCCGGGGAGTTTAAGAAGATAAAGCCCCCAACCTTCAATGGAGAATCTGAAACTGGAGAAGAGGCAGAATCCTGGTTATCCGGGATGAGAAAATATTTTCAGATCTATAACTACTCAAATCAGCTGAAGGCACGAATGGCCATCTACAACCTCTCGGGAAAGGCGGACATATGGTGGCAAGATCTGAAAAGGGTCAAGGGGATTAAAGAGAGAGAAGTTAATTGGAGTACTTTTAAAAGATACTTCAAGAAGAAATTTCTGTCTGAACAGTATTATGAGGAGAGGGCCAAGGAATTTTATGAACTAAAGCTCGGATCTATGACGATGAAGGACTTAAACAGTAAATTCTTAAGTCTGTTGCGGTATGTACCGTATTTTGTCGAAGAGAAACCAAAAATACAGCGGTTTCTTAGTTGTCTACCCTATCATATCAAGGAAAGAATTGAATATGAGAACCCCAAAACACTGGAAGAAGCTATGCGCAAAGCTAATTTCTGTTATGAACAGAATAAAAAGAAAGAGGGAATAGCCAGCTGGAAAGCCAAAAAGAACAGCAATCCAATCGAGTACAAGAAAAAGGAGTTTGTCCCCCATAAAAGTTTCAAGAATGGCAAAAACGGAAACCACTTTAATGGTAAAAGTTTCGAGGGAAACAAAAATGGAGCTGTCAGCCATTCGAACAATTACAAAAGCAGCAAGGAGGCTCCTAATAATCATGGAAACTACACCAAAAACTTTGAGCGAAAAGAACCTGTCAAGTGCTGGGAGTGTAATGGGCCACATTATGCTTCAGTCTGCCCAAACAGAAAGAAACAAATCAGCAATATTCATACTGTTCAAGATGAAATGACAGTTGGAGATTTTGCAGGAACTATGCCCCGAATCAATGCAGCATTGGAAAACCGCCAAGCAGACTATCAAACTTCCATGGTGGAAGTAGGAGGTATGATTAACAAAACCCCTGTTACTATTTTAATAGATCCAGGTGCTAGTCTTAGTTATATTTCACCTCAGCTGGTAGAAAAATGTAAATTGACTGTTGAAAGATTTGATAATTCTTGGTCTGTACAACTAGCTACTGGGGCAAAAAGGAAAGTAAACTGTTATGTAAAAGAATGCATCTTAAACATGAATGATTTTAGAACTACAGTTAAACTAAACATCTTACCACTTGGCTCTTATGACATACTTATCGGGATGGACTGGTTGGAACAACATAGGGTCGTTTTAAACTGTTTTGACAAAACTTTTAGATGTGTAAACAGTAGTGGATAGCCTGTAACTGTCAGGGGTATCCCTAGGAAAACAGTAGTTAGGCAAATTTCTGCCTTGCAACTTAAAAGGGCAGTCAGAAAAGGGTGCAAGACCTATGTTGTAACTATTACAGATGAGACAGATAAGTCTGAAAGCAACCAGAAAACAGTAGAGAACATCCCTGTAGTCAATGAATTTATTGACGTTTTTCCTGAGGAAATCCCAGAATTACCTCCCAAGAGGGAGCTAGACTTTACAATTGAGCTAGTACCAGGTGCTATTCCCAGTTCAAAAGCCCCGTATCGTATGAATATCTTGGATCTTAACGAGTTGAAAACTCAGTTAAAGGAGTTAATAGACAAGAATTATATTCGACCCAGTGTATCCCCTTGGGGAGCACCAGTGATTTTCGTTAAAAAGAAGGACGGAACTATGCGACTTTGCATAGATTATCGTCAACTAAACAAGATGACGATTAAAAACAGGTATCCGTTACCTCGTATAGATGATCTGTTTGATCAGCTACGTGGAGCTACGGTATTCTCTAAGATCGATCTGAGATCGGGTTATCATCAGGTGAGAATTAAAGAGGAAGACATTTTCAAAACAACTTTTAGAACAAGATACGGACATTACGAATTTGTCGTAATGCCTTTTGGGCTTACTAATGCCCCAGCTGTTTTTATGTGCTTAATGAACAACATAATGCATAAGTACCTAGATAAATTTGTTGTCGTATTCATCGACGACATTTTAGTCTATTCTAAGAGTGAGGAGGAGCATAAAGAACACTTACGTATAGTCTTACAAGAACTGAGAGAACAACAGCTCTTTGCGAAATTCAGTAAGTGTGACTTCTTCAAAGACGAAATCCAGTACTTAGGACATGTAGTCACTAAGGAAGGGATTTCAGTGGATCCCGAAAAGATTCGAGCGATTGAAGAATGGCCAGTACCTAAAGATGTAACAGACGTTAGATCTTTCATGGGGATTACCGGTTACTATAGGAGGTTTATTGAAGGCTTTTCAAAAATAGCCAACCCAATCACTTCTTTGCAAAAGAAAGGCAAGAAGTTTGATTGGAATGCGAAGTGTGAAGAAAGCTTCAAGAAACTTAAGACCTTATTGACAACTGCACCTGTTCTTAGAATAGCGGACCCAAATAAAGATTTCGTAGTTTCCACCGACGCTTGTAATGATGGTTTAGGCGGAGTGCTGACTCAAGAGGGACATGTCATTGCTTACGAATCTAGGAAGCTGAAAATCCATGAAAAGAATTATGCCACCTATGACCTAGAATTAGCTGCTGTAATTCATGCTTTAAAGATGTGGCGACACCATCTAATAGGCAGAAAATTCACTTTACTAACGGATAATAAAGGTCTAAAATACCTTTTAGATCAGCCTAATTTAAATGCAAGACAAGCCACGTGGTTGGCATTCCTAAGTGAATACGATTTTGAAATCCAACACATAAAAGGGAAGGAAAATAAGGTGGCTGATGCCTTGAGCAGAAATGCAAAGCTAAATTTTATATCAGCTAGCAGCACTTACACCTCTGATTTAAATGAACAGCTGGCGGAAGGGATAAAATTAGACGAAAATTATCAGCATTTACAAACTGCAGCCAAAGAAAAACCCACAGAAAGTTTGATAAAAGGGTATAGTTTAAATGAAAATGGATTTTTATTGTTTAAAGACAGGCTGTATATTCCTAATGCACCTAAAGTTAAATTGTTAATTCTAGACGAAATTCATAAAACCCCTTACTCCAGGCATCCAGGCTATCAAAAGACCGTCACCATGTTGAGAAAAGAATATTTTTGGCCTAACATGAAATCTGAAACAGCTGAGTATTTAGCTAGGTGTTTGGACTGCCAACAAGTAAAAACAGAACACCAACATCCAGCTGGATTGCTGCAACCTTTACCTATTCCTAGATGGAAATGGGAAATAATCAGCCTGGATTTCATTACGGGTTTACCCAAAAATCAACATCAGAATGATTCAATTATGGTAGTGGTAGACAAATTAAGTAAATCAGCACACTTTATTCCTGTTAAAACCACATACAAGGCTGCAAACATAGCAGATATCTTTCTAAAACAGATTTTTCGGTTACACGGTATTCCAAAATTTATTATATCAGACAGGGATCCTAAATTCATAGGAAATTTTTGGAGATCCTTGTTCAAAGGATTAAACACCACTTTGAATTTCAGCACCTCTTTCCATCCTCAGACGGA
Source organism: Larix kaempferi (assembly GCA_027924585.1). Taxonomy (NCBI): domain Eukaryota; kingdom Viridiplantae; phylum Streptophyta; class Pinopsida; order Pinales; family Pinaceae; genus Larix; species Larix kaempferi. The sequence goes on along the minus strand of BSBM01000260.1, from coordinate 1,392,237 downwards.
CGGACAAACTGAAAGAGTTAATCAGGTATTAGAAGATCTGTTAAGGATGTATGTTAAAGATCAACCAGGTAAGTGGGAGGATTATTTACACTTAGCCGAATTTGCATACAATAACAGCTATCAATCATCAGCTAAGTTTAGCCCTTTTGAGATTTTGTATGGACGAAAATGCAACACTCCTATCTCTTGGAGTAATCCAGTAGATAGATTAGTGTTAGGACCTGATTTATTGAAAGAAATGGAACAGATTGTGAAACAAGTGCAGGAGAACTTGAAGATTGCCCAGGATCAGCAAAAGAGTCAAGCAAACTTGAAAAGAACTCCTAAAGAGTTCCAGGTAGGTGAACATGTGTTCATCAAGGTAAGGCCAAAGAAGAGCTCCCTAAGATTAGGAAGTTGTGCAAAATTAGCACCACGTTACTGTGGTCCATTTGAAATTTTATCTAGAATCGGTCAAGTTGCTTATCAGTTAGCATTACCACCAAATTTAAAAGTACACAATGTTTTTCATATCTCTGTTTTGAAAAAGTATGTTCATGATGCTACTCATGTTATTGATTGGAACATTGTACAGGTAGAACCAAAAAGGGAAGTTCTGGTGGAACCGGATTGTATCCTCGGGAGGAGGGAAATTACTCTACGGAACCGCATAATTGGACAAGTGAAGGTGCAATGGAAGCACCTTAGTCCTGAAGAAGCTACCTGGGAGCTGGAAAGTAAGATGCGGGAAGCATACCCCCATCTATTCCAGCAGGTGGCTGAAGAAGAAGAATAATTAACATCGAGGACGATGTTACATTTTAAGGGGGTGTGTATGTCACATACCCCAATTTTGTTAAAATAATGTAATTATTTTATTAATATTCCTGAGACATTATGTTAAATTTAATGCTAAGTAGGAATGGATGACTCAGCAGAGTCTCCAGAAATGGAATGTAAATTCTGAATAATTATTATTAATAAATAAATTATGGAGACAACAGCATGGGAGAGCTGTTAAAAGAGGTTACTGGTCTAACTGGTGGATGGAATTAGGTGGAAGGACAAAAGACAAGTGGCAGCATCCTCAAACACTTCCTGAGTTGCAGGTGGCAACTTCCCTATATTTTGGGGTCATGATTCCCCAAGAAAGTGGAATCTGAGCAGGTGGCTCATTAATGACAGTTAACCCAACTAAGACCTAGGCAATCTTTTAAATACTACTCAATGAACTGAGCTGGGGGTTCAACATTTGTTCTAGAGGGAGAATACATTCAGGTGAATGCTATTCAGGAGTCCCATTGAGGAAGTGGGAAAACAGTAAGGAAGTGTTTTGAGTCAGGAAGTTGCAGTAACTTGGTTCCAATATAGTTGCTTTGGCTGAGGGAATTGTTGGCTGTATCTAGTTCCAGCCAGTTAGACCAGAGCAACCTCGGGGGTCCTGAGAAGTGCTGTCTGGGCACTCTCCAGGAATTGGTAGGGAGGAACAGCCTCCCATTGCTGTTATTGTCCACCATAGATACAGGTTCTGCCACTCTTCCTGTTGTGTATTTAATAAATTTAAATGTAGAATGGACTATCTCAACTGTGTTTTGAACAGTATTTATTTTCAGTAGAGTAGTCTTTCTGTATTGTCTTTTGGTAGAATTTGCAGAACTCATATGTCTTAGAATTTTTCCTATTATCACTTAAATAGAGTAATTATTTTATGCAGAATATATTTGTTACTGTTGCAGTAATCAAATATCATGGTGATTTATTCTAGAATTTCTATTAATAGTTAAATAATAGACATAGAATACTGAACAGTAGTCATTCCAGAAATACATTTATTACAACAATCATAAGAATAGACACATAGATAAATCTTAGAATTACTGTGAAATATTTCCCAATAGAGAAAATGTACAGGGATAATTTCTATTAGAGCAATATACCAGTTTATATCTGCTTCATTTTCTGTCAACTATAGATACCGGTTATTCTCTGTATCGAGCTAAAGGAGAACAAAACTTATATCATTATATTTATCTATACTCAGAATATAATTGACTGTTATCGACTATCCAAAAGATGTGGTTGCAATAATGTTTCATTGTTTAAAAACTTCCCATACAATCTTATTCAATAAAAATCGTAGTCAAATACAAACACATAAACTGTAAATTGTTTTTGTCTTTTAAACCTAATACTATAGTATTTATAGCCATGTTGTCACAATAGAGTTGACAGAGTCATTTTAAAACAAGACAAACATATTTACTGGCTCGAAGCCAAGTCTTACTACTTAGAGACTTCATTGTTTCTTTATCCAAATCACAAGCATAGATTACTGTTCATTATCGAGCTTGTATTACATGTAATACACAGCACTGTCGTAGGTTGTCCTATCAATAGTCAAACATCTTAACACGCAAAGAAGCTATCAACGAGCTTAGCCATTGTTGGCTGTTATAAACCCTCGTAGATATTTATTGTAATAAGACTTATTTCATTATCATTATTTCCCCTTGGGAGTGGATACAAATCTACTACAGCCGTAGCTAGACCACATTGTTTCGATAGATTGAAAACAAACGAAAAGAATTGCCTCATATAACAGATTGAACCGACAGGAGATTTCATACATAGTTTATGTATATTATTTCACCCACAGTTACATTCGATATTTATACAAGAACCAAAAATTTCACAACTCGTTTCCAGTCACCACCTAACTCAAACATTTTCATATATATATGTTTTTAACCAGGAAGAGAACCCCCAACTCGCCAGGGTTAACCTTATTTTAATTAGCCATTACAGTAAGGGTAGTAAACATCAACATTTTTATTTATTAAACACTCAAAATCAAAGAAAACGCAGAGAGACAAACACATTGATTTCACCTACAGTAGAGTTATCATCCTCTGCAAGTATCTGAGAACTCAAAACAAATCCCTGTATTTAAACACTTTGTTCATTTAATAAAAACGCAGAATGATACACGGCCACATGACAGGCCCAATAGTTACAGTAACTATTAAATTATACAGCGTTGGTTAAAAACCCTGCACATTGAAAATACAATAACAATAACAACCCCCGGGCCTCATAACAGTCTGAGCCGTAGTTTGTTCTTCGTAGACATGCCGGGGTACAACCCTATCAACTTTAAGCAAACAGTTTCATACATGTGACAGTACCCATGACACCAACAACGACAGCAAACCGGTTACAAAAGGAGGTCCTTCCAGGCATAAACCTAGCACAACAAAACCAACAAGGGGAGATACGGCCATGGAATAACCAGGCTTACCCGGAGGAGCCAGCGCTGGAGATGAAACCCTGTGCACCTTCAGGAACAGCATGACCTGCACATTACCAAGTGCCGAGAATTGTTAACACTAAATTAAATATAAACAATCTTGTGCAAAACCGAAAACTGCGAAACCATTGATATTATCTTACCTGAGCCATTGGAGAAAGCAACCCCGTGGACAACCTGAGCCAGGTAGCAAAACCCCATCACATTCGTCAGAAGAATGAGCAAGGAAGACTTCTAGTTCCTCTCTATGGACAGCCGTGACAGGTAATACTTTAAACAAACCCTTAAGATGGGAGCCGGGAAGCACATAATAAAACCCAGTACACGACCACCTCAGGGATAAAAACAACAAAGCAAACCCTGCCTCAAACTCACACCAGCGATAGTGGAAAACTGTAAATAGCAGGTGACTCAAACATAGTGATGACAACGAGACCAAGATACAAATGGAACAATAGCAGACGCCAATAGCAGAGCCCAAGACGTCTATACTACCAGAGAATAAAACAACGTGACCAGAACCTAAGCAAATAGCATTTTACAGTGCCCAACTTCAAGTTCATACATGGAGGGTTTCTCCCTTACAACCCGATCCCGAAGGCAGAGATAATGACCAGGTAGGGTTTCAATACTGACTTATATATCACCCAACGCAAGGAGGAGAGTCAACCACGTAGCCATCAAATTTATCAACTTCATATGGGTCGAATTTCTATAGTTCAGTTGCAGCTCGATTAATTGTTCATCGATTTCAAATCATTTGCATGGATATAAGTCTTGTTCAACGTATGGAAAAACACTATGATTGATACACAAGCATTGTATTGTATATATATTGAAACCAAGCCATCGATAATGTCAAGGGCACATTATATTGTTCTTTTTCCTACAATCATTTGAACAATGATGTAGTCAATCTTCAAAAGAGAACTCCATATCATTTAAAACATTGAAATATTACCTTGACCATATGATGGGATAACCATGGTTATATAAGTCCTATTATCATAATTCTCCCAATACTATGGTGAACAATCAATGATGAAAATAACAATCTTTATTATTATGATGTAAGAATATAAAATCATCTACAGGCCCATACTATGAACGAAGATTTAAAACAATGAACAGAGATTTTGACATAAGTTAAAATACTAAGTAGACATTGGACTTTGAAATATAGATGAATATAATGAAACATCGCTAGAGGTGTCACAAGTCCAACTCATACTAATAACCAGTAATCACAGCTAATAGTTGACAGTAGGTTACATTATGTTAACGTCACGTTATGCATACAATGAACATAATACAAACAACTTGTTCCAGTGATAGTTACAATATTAACATAGAGTCATGATCATAACGCAATGGATATGACGGAAACATAGTAATTCATCGCAAAACCTGATGATATTATCCAGGATAAGAGGTATCATGTCGAGACAGACTATCAATCTTATTTCAAGCATAAAATTTTATGAAAAGAACTTTACTGTCTTACACAACAACCAGTAATAGTAAATAGATCTTCTTTGAGTTATTACAGTGCAGGGAAAGGAGTTTGATGCTTACAAAAATTAAATTACAGTGATCCATACTTCACCAGGGTACCTGCAAACAAAAGACAAATTATGCATTAGCTCGTAAGCTAAGTAAGCCAGTCAGCTATGGCTAGCTCTCCCTTTGAAGTTATAAACGGAAACAATAAAAAAACAAAAAAACACATTTGTATTATAACAGAACCTTTTAAACAAAATTATGATTAGTTACTGAAAATAAACAGGACCAGGAATGAAATTAATTAACATTTATGGTTATATGAAATTTTTTTAAATTTTTCAGAAATTTCGGGTTATGACATCTGGGCTGCGTGGTGGAATACTTCATGAACCAGTGTAGCGCCCTATCGTGGAGTGTGGTAATCAGCTGAGCTTTCTTCTCATCATCATCACGGATTTGTCTGACACTCCAGACAGCTTCGCAAAGGAACCAGTGCTGGTCAGGGTCTTCTAGACCCGTTCCTTTGAATGTAGGTAACTTCATGTCGGTATGGGCCATGACTCTAGGTGGTGGTGGAGGACTCGGAGGAGCACCTCGAGGCATGCTCTTCCTTGAAGGCGTGTGTGCAGTAAAGACAAATGGGCGGGTGGGGGTGGACGCACTAGGTTGCGTACTCTATGAGGTGGGATGTGCAATGGGTGGGATATGAAATGAGGGTAGAACAGTGTCTGCAACCGGCAGGTTCTGAGGGGTGAATGGCGGTGCGGCTTCGTTTTCAGTATCAGAGGGAATATCAACATCTAAGTGGAGTCCAAAGCCTCCAGGATTGTTATTAAACTTATATATTTTCCCACATCTTAGGTTATGAGTGTCTTTGTCGGAATCACTATAAATGTTGTTTACCATGACAACTTAAAAAGATTACTGCATTCTTAGCACGCCTTTCTCAGCTAATAACATCTTAATATATAAACTGAGATTATTGAGGAACTTACCTCGGAATCCTTCAAAGAAGTAGGCCTCCGCCTGACTATAGGACTTCAACGTGTCAACAGAAAACTCTGTGACAAACCCTTCTAGCATATGATCAACCCAAAAGTCCACTGCACATGTCAATGCACTATCTATTCCTTTAAGCTGTGATATGAGTTCAGGAGTCCACTCTGTAGGCACTCCAGGTTGGAAACAAGTCTTCTTCTTGGCGAGCCGCGAGATCCAGTCTAGCATCTCGTTCAGGAATGATGCCCAGAAAATCTCATGGATATCTTTCAACAGGTATCTATTCAGCCACTAGTCGTCGAAGAAACGGGATCTATTCTCTTTCTTCATGAAGTCCTTTTTGGTCTTTTCCCACCAAGCTTCAATCTCTGTCTTCTTAGGAAACCAGTTCAATGCACTTTCTGGCAACTTAGATTCTTCGTCACTCATTACAAAGGAACCATTCGTTGGCTCCACAACTGCAACTTGCCACGGTTCTAGCGCGGCAACGGAACCATTTGTTGGTTCCAATAAATATCACAACTACAACTCACCATAGGATTCTAGCATGGCAATGGAACCATTTGTTGGCTATTACTTATGTCGAACAGATGCTTTATGAAGACCCAGGTTCTGCGCGGTTACTCCAAACCAACAAAACCCCTTTGCACCGGCCCTTTCGGCAACAACCTGTAAGCAGGTTGAAGTCTCACCAGAGGTGTAAGAATGGGGTCACTGCGGAATCAGGTGTCCATAGTGTGTGATGAGTTGACAATGTGAAGGTGGTCGCAGCACAACACGGGACTCGCACTACGGAGGTTGAACTACGCGGCGATAGACAACACTGCAATCCGCACCACTACTCCTTGCCTTACTGGCGACTTTCTGCCAGAACCGCGAACATAGCAGTTCGACTAGACATCTACTTTCTTTCCACTTACTTAAGTCACAGCACTGAGTTTCACTACTCCACTCAGCTGCTCGCTTAAGTACTCTTAACCCTTTTAACGATCTCTTTGTCCCTTATGTACTTGGACCAATATGCTTTTCAAGCATAAAACTCAGCTGCAAAGTGCTTCGCATACATATTCATTGACTATGTTCATGCAAACCCCTAAGTAACTCTCCCGACTTAGGCAGATAATCACCAAAATGTCCTTAAAGCAATGCAAAGTGTTAACCATTCACCCATTCAAGTAGACCTAATCATATCATTCCATGCTCTTCTGATGGCAAATGCATATATTAAGTCTCACACAACAGACTACAATGTAATACTAAGACATTCATTCGGACACAGTTAATCATAAACACAACCATACAAGCATTCAATCAAATAACACATGATATAATGTGGTTCACTCCCCCGGATGGGAAGCTACATCCACAAGAACTGTTGTGATGTATATTTCTTAAAAGGAAGGGTTCAACAGTTCTTGGCCGCACACTCAACTGCGACTCTCTTCTACTCAGATATATCACTGTGCACTCAGCTGCAATGTCTTTACAGTGATTTCTTTACTCAAAAGATATTACAATAACAAAATAAGAGCATAACTCTAACATCAATAATGGCTAACCCTCTAATGATATTTTACTCTACAATCAGGGATTCTGCCACTCTAACCCAACCAACCCTTCTCATTACAAAATGTCTCCTTTTATAGATCATGCCTAAAGGTCGTGTCTTTACAATCATGGAGATCAAAACCCTAAAAGGTTTCCCAACCACTACGGTCCCTCTGAACCGTTCTGCAGGCCTCTGGCAGCATATCTTCTGTCGTGGAAGTCTTTGACGTCCTTCTTCTATCGCTATCAACCTTCTTCCTTGTACTCGAGCCGCCGTCCTACTAACGACTCGTGCGACTGGCTCAACCCCCAGTCACTTTCCTTAGCACGCCATTTGTCCCCTAATAGAAATGTACAACTGGCTCAGCCCCTAGTCATCATTATAAGCACGCCGTCCTCTGCACAACAGTCACGTACTGCTCTGCACGCCAAGCTGTCGCTTTCCAACCCGTCCTCTGCTCAACGGACTCGTACAGCTGGCTGCCTTCCCAATCTGCTCATGCCCGCAACTCAGCATCCTCTAGCAGACCTTCCAAAAATAGCCCTCCATCGGCCTTATCCAAAATTTCCGGCAATCCTTCATCCAGTCCACAACTTAACTGGCTCCACGTGGCCTCCTGACCCCACAGCACTGTACCTTTGTTGCGCACCTCTTTGCGGTGTACTTTCAATACTTGGCGCTGAACGCAACTTCACAGCACCCTTCAAAACTCAGTACTACGCTCCTCAGCACTCTCCAAACTTAAACAATTTTTTCTTATTTTCTTGAGCTGCGACCAGCTCAGCTCCATCTATTCTCAAAAATAGTTCCAAAAATGGCCCTATTGGGCCAGGCCCAACATAAACCTGCTGTGACTCCCACATTTTGACAGATCCACTGAGCTGAACGTTGTGGTTCACACCTTGATGGCTCGCATCCATAGGGCTACCAATGGATGGATCAGCCCATAGATGTTAACATAGATTTAATCCATGTCATTACTGGATTGAGCAAACGCAGCAAAGACCTGAAACTATTTTTCCAAGGGAAAAGCAGGGAAAAAGAAGTAGTCACAAAGCTTAAGAACACCTACACGATAGTAAAAGGGAAACATGGGTTTCCCACTGAAGCCATTGAGGACCAAGTTGGTAAGTTTGTAACGCAGCTGCTCGCAGTGAAGATTTTAAGAACGTTAAGACCAGCGGAGGTGCCCGCGGGCACAATTCTACTCGGCGTCGTGGCAGCAGAAGGAACAGAGTTCAACTGGTGTCAGTACCTGTTAAATGAGTTCATGGAGGAACTAAATGACATCTAGTTGAACGGGGGCAATTTCCACTTTATGTGGTTGATTGTCCTTATTTCGTTTCGGGGATGGAAGGAACCAAAATATTTTTTCGATGTCAATTGTGACAAATCAGATCCTAGAGGGTTCAGGTATATCAACCTCTGGGCCAACCTGAACTCAGAACGACAACACACGACACAAGAGGTATTTTATCAATACTATATGCAGCTCAAAGATGGTATCTCGTGGACACCAAGAATCACAAAGCAGGTAACCCGCAAGTTTATATGCATCGTCAATTTCACTACTGACATGCGTTGCATGTTTATCTCTCCTAAAGCCAAGATGAAGAAGCCACAGTGGTACCCCAACAGCTACCACATGTATGAAGAAGACATTGATCTTATTATGAAGGAGTGGTCCGCGGACTACTGCATAGAGTTCGTCGATGTCCCTACATATTCATAGGACGACAAGCCAATTCCATCACCGTTCCCCATCCTGGAAGAAACAGACAAGCAAGTAGGAAAAAGAAAAGAGCCGGGAAGCCCATCCCAGCCAAAGGCCAGGAAGAAGCAGAAAGCAATAAGAGGTCAGACAGACACTGTGCTAAAAGAGGATGATTATGACATGATTGTTGATAAGGTAACTGAGACCCTTGGAGATTTCATGTCAGAGAAAGAGAAGCAGGATAAGGTCATCCAGGATGACCTCTAGAGAAATTGGCGTGCCATGCAAGGGATGATGAAAAGGTTGGATGAGATGTAGAAAATCCTACCGCAGCCGCAACAAGCAGAAGAACCATCGCAGCAGCCGCAGCTCACGCTCGCAGCACCCGTCAAGACAAGAGTGGTCTATATAGATCCCATAGCTGTTGCGTTGCCCAGACCCGAAGATATGGCTGTGGATACCACAAACATCGAGCGCGTAGAGCTCGACTTGGCAAAAGTACCCATCCTGGCACTGCACTTTCTACATGCGCAGATTAGGGATGAGCTGCGCGACAGAATTGTTGACTCAAAGAAAGCAGAAATTGAGCTCCAAGCTGCGAACAGACAGCTCGAGAAGTCAAGCACGCATACCATACTGCTGATGCAGGATGAACAGTAGCAACGACAGAGAATGGAGGCTGTGATTAATTCTATCACAGAGAAAATGGAAGAAGTACAGATATGAGACAATCCTGAGGATACAGTCCATGGAATAGCTGAAAGATTCAGAAGCCTCAAATCAGACATGGAAGACCAGAGGATCTTATTTGAATCAGACATCAATCTGTTGAAGGAAAAGCTGAAGCCGCGGGATCAGCTAACGGAATAGCAGAAAAGAGAGGCTGAAGTCAGGATAATAGCAGAGGTCATAAAGTGCTAGGACTTACTGGATGAGTCCGTCAAAGCCTTTATGGCGCTAGAAGAAAATCCAAGATTGCAACAATTGAAGACCGCGGTGAAACAGAAATAGACCATGTTAGATAGAATGGAATTAGAACTAAAGACTTTGTCAGGAAGGGTCAAACTCCAAAAATTCAAAGAGATATCTGCCCTAAAGAAAGAAGTTCATGTATGGAGGGAAAAGGAGACTGCGTTGGACAACTAGTCATAGCCACTGCATGAAGATGCGTCAGTCGTGTCGCAGCTCTTAGAAAATAAGTTAAAGGAGCTGTGCGACAGTCAAGAAATAGTCGAAGCCCATATTGGCGAAGAGATAACGCCTGAAGTACTGGAGACTATGAAGCAGATGGAGCAGGAAGTTAAAGACACTATGCAGGAGCTGACGGATGCATACAGTGAGTTCGTAGCAAAGATAGCTTCTCAAACTGGAGAACAGGTCCCAGTGGTAGACATCGAAAGTGGCTCGGGGACGAGCCACAGGTAAGTGTTAGGGGCATGTTGGGCCTAGCCCAACAGGGCCATTTTTGGAGATAGATGGAGCTGAGCTGGTCGCAGCTCAAGAAAAGCACAAAATCAGCTAAGTATGGAGAGTGTTGCGGAGCGCAGCACTGGATTTCAAAGGGCAGTGCGAAATTGTGCACAACGCCAAGTTTTGAAAGTACACTATGAAGAGGAGCGCAACACAAGTACAGTGCTGCGGAGACAGGGAGCCACGTGGAGCCAATTAAGCTATGTACTGGATGAAGGATGGCCGGATATTTTGGATAAGGCCTACGGAGGTCTATTTTTGGAAGGTCTGGTGGAAGATGCTAAGTTGCGGGCATGAGCAGATCGGGAAGGTGACTAGCTCTATGAGTCGGAAAGCGACAGCCTAGCGTGTAGAGCAGTACGTGACCGTTGTGTAGAGGACGGCGTGCTAAGTACAACAACTAGACGTTGAGCCAGTTGTACGTGGATGATCAAAGGATGGTTGACCTGCTGAAGAAAGCGACTGGGGTTGAGCCAGTCACATGAGTCGTTAGTAGAAGGGCGGCTCGAGTATGAGGAAGAAGGCCGACAACGACAGAAGAAGGACATGAAAGACTGCCACGACAGAAGATACACTACCAGAGGCCTGCAGAACGGTTCAGAGGGACTGTAGTTGTTGGGAAACCTTTAGGGTTTCGATCTTCATGCTTGTAAAGACATGACCTTCGGGCGTGGTCTATAAAGGAAGATCATTTTTGTAATAGAAGGGTTGGTTGGTTTATAGTGATTGAATCCTTGATTGTAAAGCTGAATATCATTGGAGGGTTGGTCATTAGTGATGATTATTGTATTGTAATATCTCTGAGAGAAGAAATCATTGTAAAGGCACTGCAGCTGAGTGCGCAGTGACCTATCTGAGTAGAAGAGATCCGCAGCTGAGTTCCCGGCCAAGAACTGTTGAACCCTTCCTTCTAAGAAATATATCACAACAGTTCTTGTGGACATAGCTTCCCATCCAGGGGAGTGAACCACGTTATATCTCGTGTTATGTGATTGATTATTGGCATGATTGTGTTTATGCTTACTGTTTACGTGAATGAATGTCTTAGTATTACATTGCAGTCTGTTATGTGAGGCTTTATATATGCATTTTCCATCTGAGGGAAGTATGGAATGATATGATTAAGTCTACATGAATAGGTGAATGGTTATTACTTCTCATTTCTTTTAAGGACAGTTCAGTGATTGCTTGCTCAAGTCTGGAAAAGTTACTTAGGTATTTGCATGAACATAGTCAATGAATGTATGTGAAGTACTTCGCAACTGAGATTTATGCTTAAAAAGAATAATGGTCCAAGTGCATAAGAGATCCTCAAGTGTTAAGAATACTTAAGTGCACCGCTGGGTGGAATAGTGAAACTCAGTGCTGCGACCTAAGTAAGTTGCAAGCAAGTAAGCGTCAAGTCAAACCATAGTGTTCGCAGTTCCTGGAGAAAGCCCACACTAAGGAAAGGAGTAGTGGTGCGGACCGCGGCGCTGTCTATTTCCGCGCGGTTCAACCCTCACAGCGCGTGTCCTGCGTTGTTCCATGACCATTGTCACACTGTCAACTCATCACTCACTGTGGACACCTGAGTCCGCATTGTCCCCATTGTAACACCTTGGGTGAGACCTGAGCTTGCTTGCAGGTTGTTCCCGAAAGGGCCGGTGCAAAGGGGTTTTGTTGGTTTCGAGTAACCACGCAGAACCTGGGTCTTCATAAAACCTTTGTTCAGCATCTGTAATCCCCAACAGGTGGAGGAAACCTTCTTAACCTTGAATGGCTAGAAGATTCATTTAAGGATTAATATTTAGGTCTCCTCCATTAACCATGTCCAAGACCATAAACCTAGATACATAAATTTCCTCAGTGGATTTGGATTCATTAATGGTTTCGTTAGGGCTAAATTCATGGTCTTATTCCCTAGAATGTCATTACCAAGGCATTGGGACACCTACACAAGGCTCTTGCTTTCCTCCTATGACTCTTTCCAAGGCCTTGAGATCTATCCCACTATGCAAAAACTCTTGATTGTTCCCATATCCAAATTTTATGCCAAATATCAACTTTAAAGGGCGTATGTTATGGTTCATGGCCTTTATCATTACCCATTACCTCAATAATATTATGTCAAGGTATACATCTTTCAATTCCTTCCCCGGCCATTTTCTTATAAGACCCATCCCTAGTGTGGTAGGTTAAGAGTTTATTCATGGCCCTTATGTTTCAAAGGCTACATTTTAGTACTAAGGCTAATGTTTCATCACTCTATCTTGGTTTATCCCTCAATACTGGTTTATCCCTCAATATTGACACATAGTTCTCAAAATACCATAATGGTTCCAATATGCTCTATTGAAGGTGAAGGATCCCCTTGAGAAGTCATTTGTGTTTGTTCAAGGCATTGCTATTAGCATTGGAAGCAAAAAATATCCCTTTAGGGTCTAAGGCATAGGTTTCCTCCATCCACCATGCTCAAGGCCTTGTGAACAATACCTTGTGCTAAAAAAATCATAATGGTTTCCACATCACCCTTTTGAGGTCAAATATCCCCTTGAGAGGTCATGTGTTTTAGCTCAAGGAATCAATATTCTTGGGACTATATTCCATGGGTCGAGCATAAATCCATATTTTGGAAGGGGCTAATCCTAAGTATGCCCACTTTGGAGCATTTTTATGAAGCCAACGTAACCTTGAAAGGGGGATTTTGGGACATCCCCTTGTGATCACTAGTTATTATAATGAAGCATCCCCTCTTTAAAGGCCTTTTTTATATCTAGTTGACATTGAAAAAGTGGCTTTCACCACTATTTTGATTATTTTGAGGTTAATCTACCTTTGGTGATGGATTAATAAAGATTATTTTATGGACGTGGTTTCATTACATTGAAGAAACCTTGGATTGATTGCTAAGTGGATGACATTGAAGGTTTTGAATCCCATAATTAACATTGCTTAATGGACAATTTATCTTAATTATTATGTGGTGGTATTGTAACTTATGCATGGTCTATAATCCATGCCCATCAGAAGCATGCCCCTCACCAATGTTCCGTTTTGTAATAGTGTAAGGGAAATTGTATGGCCCGAGACTATGATGTTTGAGCCTAGACCATGAGAACATTCATTGCCATAGTTATTATTGAAATGACCACTATATCATATAGGGAATGTGTGATGTCCTAGGGCTTCAAGTGTGGGCCATGAACCTCAAAGGATAATTTTATTTCTTAAGGAATGTTATGTATGGTCAGGGAATTCAATTTTCTAGTTGGGTGTTGATGGTATATTTTTATCTAATAGAATTCAAGGTACATGGCCACATGACCTATGGTATATGATTTTAATCCTAGCTAGTATTACATTTGCTTCATAGTTAGGTAGGTGTTTTGATATCCCAAGTGTTCCAATGAATAAGGGGCACCATGGGACTCATGTAACACTAACATTCTTAACTTTGTCTAATTTGGCACATAAATCTAATTTCTCCATAGAAAAATCTATGGTGTATGCCTTTACTCCTGATTATCTTTAGAGTTAGATAGGTCTTTTGATATCCTGAGTACCCTGGTGAATACAAGCATCATGGGCCTCATGGAACACTAACCCTCTTAAATCTGGCACATCCATTTGATTTCTTCACAGTAGTACTTCACTTCAACTGAATTTTAATCTTCATATTTTTTACTTCCTTCTCCATCCAACTCTCATTTCTTAATAGAGCTTCACACACCTCTTGGTAACATTTGTCATCATTGGATCACCTCCTATCATTGTCCTTACATTTTATTAAGCTTGGGAGATTACATATATGTAGAATCTTAAACTCAAGGCATATGCCAGTTGATTCTCTTCCCCTTTTATGTGAAATAAAATGTAATCATAGTTGGCTAAAAACTTCACCCATCGCCACTACCTAGCAGTCAATGGCGGGCGAGTCTACAAGTATCTCATGATCTCATGATATATTCATAATTCAAACTTTCTATCAATCAAATAATATTTCCATGCATTTAGGACATGGGCATCTATTGTTACTAATAGATCCAAGTTGTCATGATCTGCTTACTTTTGCTTGTGAATGTTTAGCTGCTTAGACTCATATTCCACCACTTTTCCTTCCTTCATGAGCACTCCCTAAATGCTCCAACGACTTGCATTTATGCATACTAGGAAATCCTTATCAAAGCAAGGAAGTATCATTATAGGTGTTGTCATGAGAATTCTCTTTAAGTTCTTGGTATCTTTCATCATGTATGGTTTTCCACATAAATCTAACACCTTTATCTTGTAACTTCGGCAAGGATCTTATAATTTTTTAGAATCCTTCGACAACTCTCTGATAATATCCAACTAATTCCAAGAAGCTTCTTACTTTGGTCTCATTCTTTGTTATGTCCCAAATTTTGCATTGGATAACAGTGGCCTAATCCCATTGGCCATATTCATGCGAGTTTATCAAATTGATGCTAAAGGTCAAATAATTGCCAAGGAGGCAAATTACTAGTTTCCTAGGTTTGGGGTGGAAGCTTTGGGATTTGGAATAAGGGGGATAATAAATGATGTTTGAAAATTACAATGGCATAAATATTTAATAAAGGAGATAAATAAATATATACAAGTGAAAATAAAAGTGGCATTTGATCATGAAGACACATGGAGGAAGTGGGACCGACATATGGCTAGATTTCCCCACTACACTTGGCATCATTCTCTCACCAATTCAAATTCAAGGTGAATGGTAACATACTTGGGGGAGTTCAAAAGGTTTTATTAATGGCATGAATCATCCAAGGTCGGAATATAGAGGAAGAGTAACTCCCATGGAAGAGAAAGAGGCAATTTGGAGCTAGTGGGACACTTGGGCTAGATTCCCTAGCTCTATGACAACAATGATGAAGATGCTATGACACCTATGACACAGATCAGACCTGAAGGCTGAAATATGACATATATGACATGTCAGGCTAAAAATATCCTCCAATATGGCACTCAAGGGAGTTAGGGAAGCTAATATGCTTCCACATGTGATTTGGTGGAAGTGGTAGACTAGGAATTGTTATACAAGTGGCATTCTTTGGAATCTCTTCCCAACTTGAGTTGGCATGAGTCTATTGGAAGGAATTCGACCCATGGAGAAAATTATAAGTTTATAAAATTCATGAATAGAGAATAATAGCAGCTTTTTATCATTTGATAAATTTGCAATTGCATTGTTGAAGAGGGAGAGCTAGTGGATGACTAGTTTCTTGCCTTAGCCAATTTCGAGGGTGAAAGATTCCCATCCAAGTTGGTAATTGAAAAGGACATTCAGACATTTCATTTGGAGCTTTAATGGAGTCTTTATTTTTGGTTTTAAGCTACAGGGAAGCTCATGGTTTCTTCTAGTGCAACACATTCTCTCAACCATTTCCAGTTTTGATGGCATATTCTTGATCCTTGACGGAGGGCATTTTTGGTGAGCTATTGTACTCTTTGGGGGAGATTCTCATGCCCCATTTCTTTTGTAATATGAATTAAATACTCTTTTTTTCATCTCCAAAAAATTTCAGGTCGAAATTCCAAGTAGAAATGTATAAATCGCATTTTTAATGAAAGAACGGTGCCATTTCCCCACTACCTTGTTATGAAGCAATGTAATGTTGATGGATTCAAATGGATAAGTAAAATACTTATGGTTTATTTATGAATGGAATTATATTTATGTATTATACAAGTTTCATATTCAGTACTTAAGCATTGGAAGTCATTTTACTCAGTTTATTCACATTTGGAGAAGATTTGGTGGCATTTCCCCAAGGGTCGAACTAGTGATTTTTGTTGTTGTTTGGGAGAAGGTTAGAAAAAACTTAATAACTGATTAATGGTGAAAATGAGACCTAAATAATTTCCCTTATACATCCCCTACCTCTGTTCATAATTTTGAGTGGGTTTGGAGGCATTTGGAGAGCCATTTTCAGAACTTACCTTGGGGGGATTTGAACCTCAAATTGCTAGTTAAATTCCATACTTTGTCCAAAATATTAAACAAGTTTGAAAAAGTATTTTTATGGTCATAAATCATCCCTGAACATCATAATCAAGTACAAATATCATTCATGCACCTTCCTTGAATATTTGAAGGCATTTGGAGCCAATTGGAGACCTAGACACCAATACTAGTCAAAGGAAAATTACTAGTAAAGTTCCCTACATTGTCTAGAATTGAAATAGGATTTGAAGAATTATTTTAAAGGTCAAAAAGCATACATGAAACACATATTTATGTTCTAACATCATCCATATACCTTCTCATAAGATTTGGGAGCAATTGGAGCAATTTGGAGACCTAGAGCTCAAAACTAGTCAAAGGTCGAACTAGGGAAAAAAAGTGAAAAATTGCCATTTTAATAAAATTCCTAACAAGGGACATTAAATTCTTTGGGTTGGACAACTAGAAATAGCTTCAACCTTATTAGGGTGTATCTTTAATCCTTCTTTAGACATGACAAGCCTGATATATTTAATCTCCTTCTTAAAGAATTTTCATTTTCTTTACTTAGCATATAGATGGTATTCACGTAGCTTCTACAACAAGAAATGTGATAAGTGTTACGTTCCTACTCATTTTGATAATATATTAGGATGTCATCAATGAATACCAAAACAAACTTGTCTAAATACTTTTGGAACACATCATTTGTTAATTAAATGAAAAGTATGGAGCATTTGTCAATGCAAAGGGAAATCTAGGAACTCATAATGCCCAGATATAGTTCTAAAAGAAGTCTTTGGTACGCTAATTTATTCCACTCTCATATGATGATACCTAAAACTTGAGTCTAACTTTGAAAAAATGTTTTCCCATTTGAGTTAATAAAGAGGATCATCAATTTGGGTAGGAGGTACTTGTTCTTAATTGTCACTTTATTCAACATTCTATAACCAATGCACATACAAAAGGTTCCATCCATCTTATTGACTAGCAATATGTGTGCTACCCAAGGTGATGCACTTGGTCATATGAACCCTCTGTCTAATAATTCTTGTAATTGCATCTTGAATTCACCCAACTCATTAGTTCGCAATATATTCTAGGCCTTAGATATTGGCATTGTGTTATGTTATGATTTATTGTTGCCATTGTTGTCCATTGGAAGCCACTTAAGTCACCCTTCACATAAAGGGGAAAACAATGAGAAGAAAGGGTGATGGAATGAAAATAACTAGCATGTTGAAATTGGAAAGAAAATTTTAATTTTTGGTGTTACAGATCTCAAATTTACCAACATATCCCACTTATGGTTGAAATATTCCCTCTATAGAGATTATGTGATGTTTCAAGGCCTTAAGCATAACTCGTGAGCAACAGAGGGAATTGTAATTACATATAGGCTAGATATTCCATACGTAGGTCATATGTGGCAGTCTAGGTTAACATGCATAGACCATCAACCCCATAGCAAATTAATATAGTATTAGGCCCTAAAATTAGTTCATAGTCCATGGTCTATGCCACGAGAACCATCGTCAATGTTACAAATACTGAAATGGCCACCATATCTCGCTTGTAAGGTAAAGTTATTATGTCTAGGGCCCTACACATGGACCATGAGTCATATAGTAAATTTATTAAACATGGAACATTATTTGGTTATTTGAACCATTATTGGTTTACATAACCTATAAATATTAAACCATGGTTGGTTTATTGGTTTACACAACCATGGACAAACCAACAAAAACAATGACAACGACAATGATGACAATGATGATCATGATGATATGACATGTAGGATAGATATTCTTATGTGGTAATCTAGGTTAACATGCATGGACCATCAACCCCATGGAAAATTAACATGGAATTAGACCCTAAGTTTAGTTCATAGGACATGGTCTAGGCCACTAGAACCATCCTCAATGTTACAAATATTGAAATGGCCACCATAAATAATGCCACTAAGACACTGAAGTAACACAACCAATGCATGTACATGACTCATGCACTTGTCACACTTGACCCATGCAATGAATTTATGCATCTTGGAAGCGTCAACCTCTAACCCCCTCACCTTTTACCTAACCTTAACATCTAACCTTTGCCTCAGCCCTAGATTGTTGAAGCCTTCTCTTTTTCAAACTATACAAATTCCCATATGTTCTCCAGTTCTTCTGACTACAAGAGGATGAAGTAACTTGAGAGAGGACCCTCATGGCTAACTATTGTAGAATAGGGCATGATGCCCCATGATTTTTCCCACCAACCATGGGGCTTCTTGAGCCCCTTGGAAGTTCTCATCTCCTCCCTCATGAATGAAGCTCAAAGTACTCAACCACTTGAGCTATTTATCCATCAAGTTCAAAGCACTCAATGCATTCTTTGCATATAATGCAAAAATCATTAGTATGTGTTAGTAATTACCAAGTAATTTGTTCACTATATAATCTATCAACTAAGTAATTTGTTCACTACATCAAATATCAACCACGAAATTAACAATGAGGACTTTTGGGGGAGGTTCTAAAAAGACCCCCCCTAAAGGTGTTTTTGAAGGCGGTTATTTAAAACCCCCCCTTAAAGGTGTTTTTGAAGGCAGTTATTTAAAAACCCCCTAAAAGTCATGATAATTCTCATGAATTTTGGGGGAGGTTCTAAAACGACCCCCCCCTAAGGTGTTTTTGAAGGAGGTTATATAAAACCCCCCCAAAAGTCATGAGAATTCTCATGACTTTTGGGGGGGGTTTTAAATAACCGCCTTCAAAAAAACCTTTAGGGGGGGGTCTTTTAGAACCACCCCAAAAAGTCTTGAGAATTGGACTTTTGGGGGGGGGGATTTTAAACAACTGCCTTCAAAAACACCTTTTGGGGGGGGGTCTTTCCAAACCCCCCCCCCAAAAGTCCTCAGAATTGGACTTTTGGGGGCGGTTTTTACAAAACCACCCCCAAAAGTCCAATTTTCAAGACTTTTGGGGGGGGTTTGTTAGGACTACCCCCAAATACCTAAAAATACTTTTGGGGGCGGGAGATTTAGTAAAACTGCTGCAAGCTAAAACTGCCCCCAAAAGGGTAATTTGTTGTAGTGTTCCTTACTAATTCTTTTAAAATAATCCTGCACTTTGGAAATTATCATTTTTAGTAATTTTGATTATTGTTGCAGGCCGACCTAGAATATGGAAAGTGGAAGACAGATATATTTTTGAATGAAGACATTCAGGAATTTAAACTTGTTAGGGCCGCTAAGGACAAATGGAGTACTACCAAGGCCATAATTGGAATGGTTTTCATTGTGGTAGTGAGTGGTGCTTCCCCTTTAAAAGTCCATTTATTGTGTGTATTCACACACTCACTCCTTAGCTCTAGAACCTCAAGTCCTTTCCTTCTGCTTTCGGCTTCTCCTCTCTGGCCTGTCAACAAGAGGAAGGAAAGGAAAATCATACCTCGCAGAGGAAGACTGGTGAGGGGTGGTCTGCAAGACTAGGGAGGTCCTACTCGATACCAATGGCATGCGGAAGCCACGACCACTTTCTTCCTCCAGTTGGTTCCGCAGGAAATACATAATGAAATTGAGGAGATGGAGGAAAATATCTGGCTAAGAGTGGGGGAGGAAGAACCCCTACGAGAGGTTTTTTCTATGTTAGACTAGATCCAAGATCCTGGAAGTACTAGAGGCAGAATGACACTTTATAATCGCGTGTTGGTGATGTTCTGGGTCACGAAGACCATGATTGCTCAATCTATGGAGGTCTCGTCTGATTTTCTAATTGGTTCATAGATGTTCAAAGATCATGACGAAGACTCTCGTTTCATGCACATGAAATTGGATGCCATATCTGAACATCTCAGTGTCTCTTTCCTGTCACATTTTCATGCAAAGGCCCCAACTAGAGGGGTGGTGGACAAAACCAACCTGCCAAAGGCATCCTCGGAATAGAAGGCTCCTATAGAGTTTGAATATCATTGTCCATCTGGTTAATTCATTGTGTCTTTCCTGCATGATTTTGGGGGGTCATGGCTCGTTTCTTTTTTGTAGTAGAATTTGTCTGTTTTTCTCCAATATAGGCCTAATATCGAGTCTATCTTTCTCCAATCTATGCCTAATATAGGTCCTTACTTTTAGTTTTTTGTCATGGTGGCCCGCTGTGATGTATTTGAGCAACAGTTACCAAAACTGGGTCTTTTGTGTGCCGACCATTTTGATGTCAAATAGTAAGGCTTTGTGTTCAGTCTCTAAGGTTGATAGTAGACATGGGAATTTCTCTATATGGTAGTTTTTGTCTCAGAAGTTCAATGTGAAAAAGAAGACAGATGTAATATTTTTTACCAGTATATAATACAGAGTTTCTAGTATTTTGCTTAAAATAAAAATAAAAAATCCTTTCAATAAACAAGAAAACTAGTGGCACTGTCATTGTCATAGGAATCAAATTTGAAGGGACGAACTTAATTTCAGGTTGAAGGTTATATATTCATACCAAGCTTCTAGAATGAAGGGCTTTAATTAAAAAAAGATAATAACTAAAAACACTTTTCATTCTTTTTATGAGATTTCATTCTATTTATAAAAAAAAACAAAAAAGAAAGAATGATTCTATTTAAAAATAAATAAAAGGAAAGAATGTTTCTATTTAAAAAAAAAAAGGAAATAATGTTTCTATTTAAAAAAAACAAAAAAAAGAATATTTCTATTTTAAAAAAAAACAAAAAGAAAGAATGATTCCATTTTTAAAAAAATAGAATAGTATTCATATAATGCTACTATATTAATTTTTTTATATAGAATGGTATTATTACCTATTCCAAAAATTTATATAAGTTAAATCCATATGTTTATATTGAAATGGCACCATTAATATGCTTAATATTGTTTATACAATCTTTAAACTAACTTTATAAATCTAATATGCTGCGTGTCACAATCTGAGCATTCCACGTGTCACCCTAGATACTATATATCAACATTAACAAAAAACTGCAATTTTAAGGTTCATAAGTAGTCAAAAAACACACTATTCGAATAGAAAAACACACTTTTCAAAGCCAATATTGCCACTTATTTTGCACTTCTACTAAAAGAAGGGGCGACCGATATTTCTTGTTGGAAAATTTTATAAAGAGAGGTTACATTCAAACACAAATAGGTCGAAGCTCTGTGTATCTTCTACGAAACCAAGCTCTCAAGCCTTACAAAGAAATAGAGATGTTGTATGACTGTTCTACCCATAGCCAAAATCTCGACTTAGAGAGGTTGTAACTTTCAGCCGAAACATCCTGAATATCAACCAAAAATTCCTAACAAAAAGATTATTAAACCGAGAACTAAGCATACACGGACACAACATAATGATATAAACCCAAAAAACACACCAACTACATAGGAGAAACAACCACCAATCACTAAAGAGCATAACAGCATTATAGAAAAATACAAAGGAAATCTCAGAAACGGCCTTGAGGATTTTCTTCCGGCATAGTCAGGGGAGCATCAGGAATATAGAGGCCCATGGATTGCAGCAAGAAGTCCATCTTGTGGTTCAACTCCCTGGATTTGGCTTGAAGCGAGTTCTGCACCAGATCCTCTTTTTCCATACTGTCCCTACGAGCATACCCCACCAATTTTTTCATTACCCAGTAAAGGGAAATAGTTTGCTCGTATAAGGTTAAATGGCCAACAGTGTTCCCCGGGTCCATGACCCAATTTTCTAGCTTCTGGAATTCCTCCTGCAAGGTCTTTTTACCAATATTTTTCCATAGCTCCTGCTCCACACGTTGGATTCCCTTCTGCACTACTAACGGTATAAGGTCAAGTTCAAAAATGCTAGATTCCCTCCAAACTGTCCTATGAGCAGAAGAGACTCTGTGATTGTCCTACAAATGGATCTCTTCCCTCTTACACCTCTTCCTTTCCACCTCTTCATCCTGACGATGGTCGTCCATAATTCTTGTCAAAGTGAATTTTACTTGTCGAAGTGAAGTTTACTTATACAATTATCGTTTTTGTTCCTCGTCAATGTCACGAACTTCTATATAATTGCATAATTACTCCAGCAAAATCTACAAAGATGATGTATTACTCTAGCAAAATCTACAGAGATGATATCTTACTCCAGAAAAATATATAGAGATGATATCTATGACCACCTTCACACCATACTTTGATAATTACCGTTCCCCATCCATCCCATTTGTCCCATCCGTCTTCATTACTAATTTTGGAAAAATAAATACATATGTTTATACTGAAATGGTACCATTAATATCCTTAATATTTTTTTACACAATCTTTAAGCTAATTTTAAAGATCAAATAAGCCATGTGTCATAATCTGAGCGTTCCACGTGTCACCCTATGATACTAGATATCAACGCAGTTGTCTAAATGTGAGACGATTTTTCTCGGTGAAATCGTCAAACATCCCTTTTTCGGCTGCGCTATTCAGTTGAAAGGTCATCTAATCTAGGAAGACCCACAAGAGAATTCCCCTACAACCACTTTGCGCTCCACTACAACCACTTCCATCCATCCACAACTTCGTGCAGGGCATCCATCCACCACATCGCGCAGGCGAAAATAATGGACAGTGCAACCGGAAAAAAGGATGTTTGCAGCTGGAAAAGGAATGTTCGACGATTTCGCCAAGCGAAATCGCCACACATTTAGACAATTGCGATATCATTATTTTAACAACAAAATTTATAGAAGTTTTGCTTCAAATACTTTGTTGGCAAGTGGAAATATTCATAGAGAAAGAGCGGTCGCTCTTTCTCCAAGGTGTAAATTCCTCGTAAATGAAGGGTCAGATGACCCTTCTTATTCCCAGATTTCTTTTCAAAATAGTTCAACATTGCAAGAAGGGTCGGTCGATCCTTATTTTGTTCTCCATTATGGATATAGTTGATTTTTTGGATAAAGGTTTTCACAATTAACTACGAAAAGAAGGGGTAGCTGATCCTTCTTGTCGGAAAACAGAATTTGGAACAAACAATTTTTATATGTCATAACTTAGCCGATGTCTGGGTCCCTACTATTTACCTTGGAATTTAGAAGTTAGGAATTGTCGGCATAGCCTTCGTAGATCGAATATTTTTACATTTCTCATGTAAATGAAGGATCGGCTGACCCTTCCTATGTTCAGTATTCTTACATTGTTCACCATTTTGGATATACATAAATTGACATCTTAGCCTTTGTAGGTTGAATACGTTTACAATTCTTTCATAAATGAAGGGGCGGTCGACCATTCTTCTTCCCAGTATTCTATTCGTTTTATGTGATCTTAGCCCAATAAATTTATATTTTGTTGCAATCCTTCTATTATGTCTATCAACCTGGTTGGGCGAGCAAACATCGAGCATCTGGAACATCCATGAACATCTAAGTATTGAGGAAAAATTACTACTGTGATGCAGAGGTACACCGTTTATTGGTTACTACTGTGTAAGTAAGTTGTTCCTATATAGATTATGCAGAGAATTCCTACCTCATTTGGAAACTATTAAATTTATTTATGTAAAAATATAAATATTCTTGATACTGTATCAAAAAAGAAACAAGAATTGATTGACTTGTTATTGAAACAATGACTGAATATTTTAGACATTCAACTTTTCACCTTAAAATGTTGAACATTTACAAATGAAAATTGCACTTTTCAAATAAAAAATTGCATTTTTTTATTTGAAATTCACACTTTTCAAATTAAAAAATGATTTTTTTTATTTGAAATTCACACTTTTCAAATCAAAATTTGCATTTTTTTATTTGAAATTCACACTTTTCAAATCAAAATTTACATTTATTGATTTGAAATTCACACTTTTTGAATTGAAATTCATAGTGTCATAACAAAAAACTACAATTTTAAGGTTCATAAGTAGTTAAAAAACACACTATTCGAATAGAAAAACACACTTTTCAAAGCCAGTATTGCCATTTTCAGAACCTGATTTTGCACTTTAGAAAGGTTGATATTGACACTTTCAAAGTCTAAATTCACACTTTCTTAGTCCAAAATTTGCCTAATATGTCCAAAAGTAATGTAATTGGCGTTCACTCTTTAATTTTTCGGGGGATTTCGATTCCACTATTCATCTCTCTTCTTTTCGGCAAAACTCATCTTCCATCGTCGATCTTCTCCCATGCA
Organism: Larix kaempferi; assembly: GCA_027924585.1. NCBI lineage: Eukaryota > Viridiplantae > Streptophyta > Pinopsida > Pinales > Pinaceae > Larix > Larix kaempferi. The sequence continues at coordinate 1,367,614 of BSBM01000260.1, read as the reverse complement.
ATCGTGACCATTGTTCATTTCGCATGACTTCCAAAGCACTTCACTCGATTCGTTAGCTCCTTTTTGGTATAGGCAATGGTTATATGAACCATTTTTTTTAGGACTTGAGGCTATTCTCACCATTTTTATATTATATCAAGACTTATTTTTATCAATCTTTTTACCATTCAAAATTGAAGAATAATGTGTCAACAAGTTTCACAAAACTCATTGAATTCGTTTGAGGTAAACTCTCCTCCATTATCTGACCTTAAACATTTGATTTTCATATTTGTATCATTTTCAACCATTGCTTTAAAAAATGTAAACTTCTCAAAAGCTTCTGATTTCTCTTTGAGGAATGTTACCCAATTTATAACATATAAAAATATAAACAATATTTATCTCGACTTCCGACTTTTGACAAGAAGGATCGGCAACCACTTCGTTTAGTAGATAGTTGTAAACACCAATATCCAGCAATTCACCTGTATCCAGAATGGTGAACACAAGAAGGATCGACCGACACTTCTTGCAGTATAGAAATATTATGAAAATAATACTGGGAAAAAGAAGGGTCGGCCGCTCCTTCATTTATGAGGGAATTGTGAAAATATTCAACCTACAAAGGCTAGGCCATCAATTCATGTATAACCAGAATGGTCAAGACTAAAAAAATACTAAGCACAAGAAGGGTCGGTCAAGCCTTCATTTAGTAGATAATTGTGAACACCAATATCCAACAATTCACCTGAATCTAGAATGGTGAACACAAGAAGAATCAGACGACCCTTCTTGCAGTCTAGAACTAGTATGAAAATAATACTGGGCAGAATAAGGGTCATCCGCCCCTTCATTTATGAGGGAATTGTGCAAATATTCAACCTACGAAGGATAGGATGTCAATTCATGTATATCCTGAATGGTGAATACTGGAAAAATACTAAGCACGAGAAGGGTCGACCGACCCTTCATTTAAAAGAGAAATGAAAAAACATTTAATCTACGAAGTTTGGGACATTTTGATCCATGGTTAGGATGCTACAAATACAATGATTGTAGATGAATCAAAAGAAAAAAATGATTTTTGTAATGAGGAAGCCTGAACTTTATTATAACAAAAACTTATACTTGCCAAGATGTTAATAACACATTCTTGTTAGATCGATTATGGCCTTGCTTGCTACACTTGAATGGCGTAAGTGATGTGAGGCCAATTGTGAATAATACACTTGAATGTTTGTTTGTGCTAGTATGTTCAATTTCACTCTGATTATAATTCTTGTAAAGTGTCAAGTTTGGTTTTCGAAAATGCAAAATCAAAGTTTGAAAGTGCTAAAATCTGTTTTAAAATTTCAAAATTAAGTATTGGAAGTGTCAAAAGTAGCCTTCCAAAAGGGAAAAATCAAGTTCTAAAAGTGCCATTATCATATTTATCATATCGGAAAAGCGAAAAAACCAATTTATAAAGTGGCAATATCAAAAGAAAAAGTATGCTTTTGGAACTTGGATTTGACACTTTTGGAAACAGATTTGGCAGTTTCGGAACCTATTTGGGCACTTTTGGAACTGGTTTTGGCACTTTTGGAACCGGTTTTAGCACTTTCGAAACTTGGATTTGGCACTTTTGGAACCGGATTTGGCACTTTTGGAACAGGTTTTGGCACTTTCGGAACCGGATTTGGCACTTTTGGAACTAGTTTTGACACTTTTGGAACCTGGATTTGGCACTTTTGGAACCAGATTTTGCTTGATTTTTGGGTTTAGAAAGGTTGTTTTTGACCCATCGTCAAAGTGACTTGGACTAGAATATGTCCAAGTTTAATGAAATTGACGTTATACCCAGGAAAGGTTGTTTGGTCTCAATGTTTAATTACATGTTTACATTTTAATATCATATAATTAACATCAATCCAATATTTTTAGCAATTAAACTTTAAGTTGAAAATAAATATTTACCCAACTGGTTTTCATATTGATACATTTGTTTTGTATATTTACATTTGTTTGTCATCACTCAAATACTCAGTTTTCTTTACCCACATAACATATATGCACATCCTCATCCTTTATCACTCACTCTTTGTACATGCATACATAAATATATTCTCCTCACTGACTTTGAGGATGTATCACTTCTCTTATATCAATCTTACTCTTGTATCACACTTCTTGTGTCTGAAATTTAGAGTGTATTAATACTTTTCATGATTTTCCATAATTATGTGTAATAATATTTTTTGTGATTTTTCATAATCATTCTTTCAATCTTATTTTATCAACATTTTTCATATTGATACAATTTTCTAAGGAAATATTTTTGTTACCTACTCATTTTCTGTCACTCACATAGCATATAACATTTGTACATTCTCATCCTTTATCACTCCCCCTTTGGACATACACACATAAAGGTAATCCCCTATCCACTTTGAGAATGGATGAAAATGCCAATGATTTATATCCAAAAAAACCTCATATTCTTAGATAGTATGGTTATTAAAACACAAAGTTCATTTCAAACACCTTTCTTCTAAATGGTACACTCCACTATCTTCTAGGAAGTGTTACTGAATATCCCATTACTTTTATGAAAAATAAATAAATATTTTTTTCTTACAAACTTTTTCCATTTTTCCTTCACCTTGTTCTAATATAATTTCTATTATTTAACCAACTTCATTCTTATTTAATATTAAACCTATGATCTAAATCTTGAACTTATCATTTAATTTTACAAGGTTTATATTAAACCAAATTATTGACCAATGTTAACCTTATCCACCTAATCATACAATTACCACCTAAACTTCTAATTCTATGTTTTATGACATCATTTATGTAAAATAAAAGACATTATATTTTACTATGTACTTAATATATGATAGATATAAAATTATTTATAATATTTAATATATAAAATACAGTGTTTTTTTGTAAGTGACATCAAATCACAAGAGAGTAATATATAATAAATATGGAAGTGATAATTGATGGACCAAATGTATGTCTATTCTAAAAGTAGAACTTGAAATTGCTAAGATATTGCATAGTAGTAATAGTAAGAACGGGAGTATAGATCACTGGGGTATTTGTTGTACCTTACATGATGTAATTTCCATTATTGGTGAAGATGTTATCCATATTCTATGGAAAGTAGTATTAGTAAACAACAAAGGGAAATTTTTAGGGGCGAAAATTTATCCAATTGGCTATTTTTGGGTTTTTTTCAAAATAAATTCGCTACTTGGTCATTTTTAGTCTCTAATATCACCTATATTTACATAAAATATCACTTTTATCATAATAATCGCCAAAATTTACCTATTTTGGTAGTAAATTGTATGTTTCATATTGAATATTCGCCTACCAATCTATATATATGTTTTTTTCATTCCAAAATAATCGCCTAGAATACTATACTTAAGTATACTTTTATAATTCTTAAAAAATACTTTGGTAATGATAGTTCTCAAGAGGCCTTGAAATTGATAATCTACATTGCGTAATAGTAGTAGCAATAATTCAAATACAATCTCATAGTATTTTGCAATAATTAAGATTGCATGCTAGATCAACAGATGCATGTTTAGGAAAATATTAATTGTTCAAGAATTGTTGTTGTTGTGGATTGGAATTGAGATAGTAATGGTGGGGAGTTTAGTTATGAAAATCAGAAACCATTCCTTATGTTTCTCCATGCAAACTCTTCTAAAACGTAGGATTTAGAGATTTTTCTTTATTTTTTACACAACTAATTTATATAATAAAATTCTATAATTCATTAAGATCCTACAAGACTTACTTTTCTTTGTGTGATATAAATTGTTATGATCTCTCAATATACCACTAACATATTGAAATATTTTAATAATGTCTATGCTTTCAACAAAAAGGTAATGTACAACAAATTCATTTATACACCAAGTGACTCATAACTTGGCAAGACCCATTGTTTATATCGTTAGTTATTTTGTAACCATGGTTAGAAATATATATGTTCAAGAAATAAACTTATTTGGTGGAATAGTCCATATGAAATATTCCTCAAGATACCAATACCGCAAAATGTCAATGTTGTGGTTTGATATTTCTTTTGTAGGTCAAATACCAATGTTGTGGTTTGATATACCCTTTGTATTTACATTGGTGCCTCTTATGACTACAAGTGCATTTTTCTTGTGTTTGAAGTGCTCAGTAGATTATAATATTAATATATTGCACTTTCTTGGAACATTGGACCACTATTATAACTTATACTTCTTTTTTACACTTGCCTCTAGCTTGTGCTAAGGTTTTAGATAGTTCTTAGCTAGCCTTTAGCTCCTCTTTCTTATTGTTATAGATCTTGTTCCATTTATAGAAGTATACCATTAATTATAACATTAATATATTGCATTTTCTTGGAACATTACACCACTATCATAACTTATGTACTTCTATTACAATTATTTTTACATTGACTATTACAATTTTTACACTTACCTCTTATGCTAAGATTTTAGATAATTATTAGCTAACCTTTAGCTCCTATTTCTTACAGTTATAGATCTTGTTATGTTTATAGAAGTATACCATTATTGTATTTGAATCTTGATTCTCAATGTCCATCAAAGTTGAAAGGCCAATGACATATTGGATATTGCAATTTGACTTTCTTTACATATTGATGTCACAAAGATTTATTTGGTGCCAATTTGATTTCTTTTGATCTTTACAACCTCAAGGTTATGAATTCCTTAGTGTTCCTCAACCTTGGGATTTGTGGTCTTCATTGGTGTTTTGGGAACTTGTGGTTGTGGTCCCCTTGGGTGTTTCATAATGTCGGGTTTGCAACCTCCTAAACCTCCTCTATAAGTTTTAAATTTAGGTTGCAATTGTTGTTATTAGAGGAGAAATATTTAAGGGGTTTAATACATTATGATAAAGATCATCCAGTGATGTAGTGCATGCCAGAGAGGTTGCACATATGTGTGTAATTTGCTATCATGAGTAATTGGTTTAAAGTTTTGGAATTCATTTTACTCAACAATTATTTAAAGGCTAGCTTCAATAATAATTTATCATAACAATACATAAAGTTATACTTCTTGTATACTATATAGTAGTGGACTTTGGGTAGATGCCCATATCCTTTGGGATTAATAACATGTTTGTAATGGATCAATCTTTCATACTTAGAGTCACTTTTAACTTAACCAGTTGACAGAAGGCTTTGCTTACCTTCCTGTAATCAACATAATCAAATGATTATAAATTAACTCAGCTCACTTGCAAAAAGACATGTTTAAATATAAATTAACTCAGCTCACTTGCAAAAGGACATGTTTAAATATAAATTAACTCAGCTCACTTGCAAAAGGACATGTTTAAATTTGAAGTATATTGATTGACAAGAATAATGACTAAATATGGCCACCCGGATTTTTATATTAAAAGTAGTTGTGATGTATAACTAAAAAACAATCTTTTACTCAAACATAGACTAAGTTTAGTATCTTCTTATCCATATGTTCATATAAATTCATACTTCAATTGTGATGTTGTTTCTTGTTTCAATGATAAGCAAACTATTACCCAAATTGTTTTTTCTTTTTCTTTTCTTCATAGCGTTCCTTTTACCCTCTTACGGCAATTGCCTCTAGAATTATATCCTTAAACTTGACTATCACATCAAGTAAACGTTACATTGTCTATAATGCCACTAGTGCAATTAATAACCAGTACCTTTTCAAATAAAAGAATGATATACTCGTATTTCTAAAATTTTATATATGTACGGTCACACAATGAAATTACCTTTGCTTTTGATCATACGCTGGCGCAGCTTGTCGACTACTTCCTCACTCAACTTTAGTTTGGGACATTCAATTAACTTGAGCCGTTTCAATGACATGAAATCTTCAACACCGGCAAACTCTTCAAGTTCAGAACACTGAACAATATCTAGTCGTGATATTAAATCTTCAACACCGACAAGCTCTTCTAGCTGAGAACACTGAACAATATCTAGCCGTCGGAGCTTGGTCAACTGGGCCAAGCTTCCTATCCTCTTCAGCTCCCTACACTCATTTACATCTAACGCTTCCAAAGATGCCAATGTTTCAATACTGGATAGCTCTACCAATTCTCTGCACCACTTAATGTTCAACTTTTGAAGTTTTGCAAGATCAGAAAGCCCTTCTATTTTCTTCAATTTAGCACAACTAGTCAATTCCAGTTTTATGAGTGCATTTGGCAATGTTCCAACTTTCACTAGATTGTCACAAGACCTGATGAGGAGCTGTTGAAGGTTGGGGCAAAAACCTGCAAATGATATCTCTGATATTTTTGTGTTGTATAGTTCTAAGTGTCGGAGCTGCAAAAGCTTTGACATGTCAATGGAAGACCCCAAATTACTTAATGTTCTTTCCCCTCTCGACTGTATTGATGCTGATGTTTCTGTTTCTCCACTATCATTTTCAAATGGCGGTGCGCTGAATACACACTCATTGACTGTCAACTTAGTCAACTCAGTCAACAGTTTATCTGAAATTGGCAAACATCTGAATTCCTTGTAATCACGGCCCTAACGGAGCTTCAATTCCTTCAAGTCTCTGCCCAGCGGAGACGGCACTGTTAACTTTTCCAGGGATTGTTGAAGGGCGACTTGGGGAGGCAATTCCTCAATTTTCATACAGTTGTTAAGATTTATGTACTCAACCGTTCTGATATTTCCAAGTGTTTTGCTGGAGATGGTTAAATTATTGCAGCGGCTTAAATCGAGATATTTAAGCTTGATTAAATCCCCGAAGGAATCTGGAAGGCTCTCCAGATTTTCTGACCGAGACAGATCGATGTGTTCCAGGTTTGTTAAAATCCCGAAGGAATATGGAAGCTTCTCCAGGTTTTTGTAGCCAGACAGATCGATGTGTTCCAGCTTTCTTAAATTCCCGAAGGAATATGGTAGTGACTTTATTTCTGAGCAGTTTGTTAACTCGAAGCGTTTCAACGACTGCAGCTTACAAAATTCATCAGGTAAAGTTTTGAGATTACCCGTCGATGGACATTCCGTCGATGGACATTTGAGGATAATCAGTTCCAGATCCTTCAGCTTCCCTATGGACTTCGGTAACATTGAAAGTGGAGAATCTATAATCAACTCTTGCAACTGCAACGGTGCCTGCAAAAAAATTCATGTATTCAATTAAAAGAAAACTTTGATGATTCCTTTGTAGAAAACCCTGCAAATTCGTAGGAGACCATGTGTTGCTAAATCAATAGTGAATGAACACACAGACTTTAAGACAACAAATTTGTATTTACCAGAGATTTGTCTTGCCACAAATTTTTCAGAACGCCACTGATCACTTCTAAAACCCTCAAGTTCTTCATTGGAATCCAGTCAGGCAGAGACGAGGCGGAGCAATTCCGCCAGCGAAGCCATATGAGATTTGGTGAATGCAGAACCCTCAAAATGCGTACCAAGTCACCATCTTCAACATCCAGAAGTTTCAACTTTGTAGCCTGCACTAGTTTATTGCGAGGCTTCCCAAAGAAGTGTCTATATAGCCTATTCTCTTTGTACCGTGTCCTGGTTCCCCGCACATCCGTTGAATTAGGATCACGAGCCGTCCTAATTCCCCGCACTTCCTTTATTACCTGTTCATTCTGAAATATGGATCAATAATTAGAAAATTTAGCGAGTTTTTTATTTAACAATTTATAAGCGCGTTTGAATGATGTAAGCACTTACATTTAATTGCACGCGGCAACCCTGCAACCTCCACAATTTTTCTTCCCATATGTCGAAGGTGATAATGCATTTTTATCTTATTTTCACTGTCCACCTCTACAATAGATTTGTTCTGCAGATTTTGGAACGCCTGCTTGTAACCTTCCTTGTCCCCGTCCCATATTCTTAATGCCATATCCCTCCTTTCTCCTATGAAAAAACTGACAATGTCTAAAAATATCTCTCTTTCGTCTGTATCTAAATTATTATAACTAGTTGTTATTATGTTTTGTATTTCATCAGGAAGTGCTTGTTCAAGTCTATCCAAACCTACACCACCGAACCCAAAAATCCCTGCTACCTGAGGTTTTTCACCCTGCTGCTCAGTCAATACGACTCTCTTTTCAAAATCTTTAACCTTTTCATCCGCACCAGTTGGATACTTGGCGACTTGGAAATTTGGTTTTTTTACGTTCTCCCGCACGCTATTAACGACCTTATTCACTAGCTCTCCCTGGTCTCTATTTATACACACAAAAAAAATACCAGTGAGAACAAACGTGTGTGTATATTAATACATAAAGTAATACAATATCGAGGGTGAAGACTGAGGTCTCACCCAGTAAAGGCCTCCAGCTCAAAACCGCTTATTCCTGCAACATCAGCTAGAGCATTTCGCCATTTTTCAATTTTTGCGTCGTCGTACCTTTTCTTCGTTTTGTGTTCGTGGAGAGCTTTTGCATATGAACTATTTTCTTCGCACTTGAGCTCGGAAGGCTTGACCTCGAAAAATACCGGAATAATGATTCCGCCCGATTCCCTCATGAGCACCAGTTCATCCAAACACCAATTTGATTCGGCATATCCTGGACTGAAAATCGCGACGTGAACTGACGCGGTTCTAATGGCACCTTCAATTTGAGAAGCTATATATTTTCCGGGTTGCATTTCCTTTTTGTCCAGAAAGACATTCAATTCACGTGATGTAAGGGAATGGTAGAGAATGCTGGCAATGGAATTCTTTGTGTCAGGTCCCCGATGATTTATGAAAACCTGGTAGGAGTCCTGGTTGCAAGGATGAGCAGCAGAGGAGTAGGAAGTAGAGGGCCGATTATTTTCGATTTCATTTTCAGTTTCAGGGTGGCTTTTGGAGGATGAGGATGCAACCGATGAGTGATCCATCGCAAAATCGAACAATAAGAAATTTGAGGTCGAATACTAAAGGATATGAGTTACGAGTTTGAGAAAATCGGAGATCTTGGAGACAATGATATTGAAAAGTATTGATGGAGTGCAGCGATATAGTAAAGGCTATCTCTTTGTTGGTAGGGTTAACGCGCGCAGTTTAGGGGACTCTCAAGATCTTGTAGTGACACGCATTATAGTAATAGACAAGTTGTACGACAGGTGGGATCGGAACAAACCTCCTTAAAGCCAAGCACACAAAAGGGCTGAAGATGCTCTGCCACATTTGTGTGTCCGTCCGGAAAGAATTTGACTCGCAGATGCACAAGTGCCTGTCCACTTCAGGTTGGAGTATGGATTGGATCGGAACAAACTTTACAGGCAAGCATACAAGGACCGAAGATGCTCTGCCACATTTCTGTGTCCGGCGGGAAAGAATTTGACTGGCAGAGCCACAAGCGCCTGTCCACGTCAAGTGCTCCATTATTTAAAGACATTGACATGAGAGGGTCTAACCTTTTCAAGTTGGATATTTTTGTACACTCCGACATGAACTTGATCGAGTCAAATTCTTTAATCCAAAAGAAAACACATTAGGGGAGGGAGGGCAAAAGTGGTGCGGGGCCACTTTGAACACCTAAGACGCCATGTGGATGCCACCCAGAGGTCCGGAGGTGCCCAGGGGGCTGCTCCATGTCGTCCTGGGTAGATAGCGCTTTACTGCGCTTTATTACACCTCAGGAACCATGCCAGGTGTCGATTTCTCTACAGCTGCTCCAGACGCCTGTGTATTCTTGCTCGGGGCTGGAGTGTGAACGTTTGGCCACCCCGAAACCTGTCCGCCATGGTGTTGTTGTTGCTCTGATGCCGCCCTCTGCTCCTGTTCGAACCTACCATTGCTTGGAGGCTTCGTCATCGTGTTGTGGTCCGCATCTGGTTGTTGTTCGAGCGGAGGTGTTTGATGTTGTTAACCTGGTTGGAGTTCATGGTGGAGCGGCTTGCCTCCATGGTCGTCGCCGTGGGTTGGAGAACTATTGTGGTGGTGTTCTTGTGTTCGTGGTCCGTGGCGCCAGTCCCCCGGTGGGAATCTGTTGTTCCTGCTTGTTTGTGGGTTGCTCCTGGTGTTGGTGTTCTTGCTTCATCCTTGGCTCCTGGTTCGTCCTCAGCTCCTGCTTTGTCCTCGGCTCCTGGTTCCTGCTCCGCTCCTAGTTCGTGCTAGGCGGTGGCCATCTGTCTAGAAAACGTGGCAGGATTTCGATCCTACCGGCTTCTCTTGCATTGTGTTTTTCAACACAACCACTCTCTCGGTGTGATTTGCTTGCTTTCTCTGTCTGTGTTCGGTCTAGTTGGGTCCGGTTACGTCTGTGTCCTTGGTTGAATCCAAACGACGTTGTAGGTTATGGTTTTTGGTTTTTAGTGGAGCACTATTATGATTTTTTGTTTTTAATGGAGCATTTTTAGGGTTGAATTCGTTTACGAATAGAACAGTGTTATGGTATTTGGTTTTTAATGGAGCACTGTAATGGTTTTTTTTTTAATGGAGCACTATTGAGGTTTTTGGTTCTCAATGGAGCACTGTTATGGTTTTTGGGTTTTAATGGAGCACTGGTATGGTTTTGGGGTTTTAATGGAGCACTGGTATGGTTTTGGGGTTTTAATGGAGCACTGCCTTCGTTTCAAGGCTATGGTTTCTAGGGTTTCATGGTTTCGACTTTAAAATAAGACATGTTGGTTTATAATGGAGCATTGTTAATGGAGCACTGTTATGGTGATTGGTTTTTAATGGAGCACTGTTATAGTATTGGGTTTTTAATGGAGCACTGTAATGGTTTTTGGTTTTTAATGGAGTATTGTTATGGTAATTGGTTTTTAATGCAGCATTGTTGTGGTATTTGGTTTTTAATGGAGCACTGTAGTGGTTTTTGGTTTTTAATGGAGCACTATTGTGGTATTTGGTTTTTAATGGAGCACTGTAATGGTTTTTGGTTTTTAGTGGAGCACTGTTATGGTTTTTGGTTTTTAATGGAGCACTGTAATGGTATTTGGTTTTTAGTGGAGCACTATTATGGTTTTTGGTTTTTAATGGAGCACTGTTATAGTCGAAATTGATTATTAATGGTACACTGTTAGGGTCGAAATTTATTATTAATGATTGTATGAATTAGCAATGAATGGTTGTTAATTTGTTAATGGAGTTGATTATAGGATTAGGGTTTGAAGGTTACAGGAAATTCTTACATAAAAAAAAACACCATAAGAGTGCTCCATTAAACCCTTCAGTGATTATATTGCTTTCAGTGATTGCTTCAGTGATTGCTTGAATTCGTAAGGAATGGTTGTTAATTTCTTATTGGAGTTGATTATAGGATTGATGCATGCTTGAGAGGCAAGATGACGCTCTCAAATAATTTGGGCATGCCAATTAGATGAATAATTTGGACTGTGAATTGAAGGCATGAAACCTTTTAACAAATTAGGGTTTGCTATGGTTCATTGATTATTTTAGTGATTGTATGAATTTGCAATTAGGGTTTGGAGGCATGAAACCTTTTAAGAAATTAACAACCATTCCTGCTAATTAGGGTTTGCTATGGTTCAGTCACTGTTTCAGTGATTGTATGAATTCGCAATGAATGGTTGTTAATTTGTTAATGGAGTTGATTATAGGATTAGGGTTTGATATGGTTTCATTGTTTCATTGGTTGATAAGTTAGTATATTTTAAAATTGAGAGAAGGTTTCATGGTTATGGAAAATTCAGATATGGTTTAATGGTATGAAGGTTATGGGAAATTTTGACATAAAAAAACACCATAATAGTACTGCATTAAACCCTTCAGTGATTATATTGCTTTCAGTGATTGCTTGAATTCTTAATGAATGGTTGTTAATTTCTTATTGGAGTTGATTATAGGATTGATGCATGCTTGAGATGCAAGATGACACTCTGAAATGGATTTGGGCATGCCAATTAGATGAATAATTTGGACTGTGAATTGGAGGCATGAAACCTTTTACAATTCTAGTATCCCTTTATTGGATGAATATGTGAAATAAGCATTGATTTTTAATGAGAGTATGAGAGGATATGAAAGAGTATTTGAATGTTGGACATGCATATGTGTTTGTCCCATCTACAGTTAGCCCTCATTTTATATTTTTCTAGAGTTTTGGTTCTCATTTAAAAATTTGTCATTACTCTTCCAACAGTAATGCAATATGCAACATGGAAATAGTGATACCACTTGCTTTCATTCTTGCTGTGTGCTCTAACCTAAGTAATCTTTAATTGTGTGCTCAGCGGTTGTTTGCAATGCTTACTATCAATCCAGTTCAAGTTGATTTGCATTCAAGTCAGTATTGCATTCAGGAAAAACTTGCATTCAATTTAAATTTTCAATCTGGTTGGTCTGCCATCCAATTTAGTTTAACATTCAAATTAGTTTGCCAACCAAGAAATCTAGCAATCAATTTTAGTAAGGAATGTAGTCCAGTAAATAGACAGAGCCATGAAGAAAACAATACTTGACATAAAGGGCATATTCTTGTTCAACATAGTAGCAATTCGAGATTTATACATATGGTTGGTCCGGCTAGTGGGTTGGAACTTTATACATTTACTGTGGTTATGCCTAACATATATCAACTGTCAGATTGGAATCAAACAAAAACTTAGGAAACCACCCAAAATTCCTCCTGCAACAAAACCTTAGGGAACCACCCAAAATTCTTCCTGCAACAAAATCTAGCTTAATCTAGCTTTCACATGTGTATGCCAAAGAAAACACATCTTCCATCTTTCAAACAAAAACTTTGGAACCACCCAAAATTCCCCCCAGCAACAAAATATTCCTTTCATATGTGTATGCTAAACACAAAACATCTATCATCCGCCAAACAAAAAACCCTATGTGTGAGGAGGTTGACTGCCTTCATTACCCAAACTAGTTGGATTAGATACTGATGCTTGACCTGGTTGTGTTGAGCTGCAAACATTTGGTGCGGGCCAGGTTGCTCCTTGTAGCCAAGGAGGAATTGAGTAACCATAGTTATGACTTGAGCCTAATTGCCCTCGGTTCACCGGAGGTGTTTGGAAGGCATACATAGTATTTCCCCCTGTCTAGTGGTATTGGGGTATCTGTATGTTAATAAGATCTTGGAATAATCATTTGTTCTCTGAAAACTGATCCAATGGGTTGTCAAACACCTCTGTCCTCTCCAGACCATTTGGATTCCTCTGATTTGCCTACCTTTCCCCCTTTCCTCCCTTGCCAATTGTTTCCATCGCTCTCTTTCCTCCCTTTGTTTACTCTTACAAGTCATTCATTCCTTCGATTTTCTGCTGCAACAATGTTTGCTTCCTTCTTCTCCTTTGCCAAGGCCTTCTTCTTCTCTTTTAATTCCCGCATCTCCTTTTTCTTGTGCTCATCCTCAATCAGTAGGGTGATGTAGTCCTCTGATGTTAGTAGTTATGAGCTCCTGCTTAATCTAAGATGCTTAGCAATGGGATTAGATAGTTGAGCTGCAACTTTCTCCACTGGCAGCTTAAGGAACTGGCCAAGTAGTGGCTCATTTGGTGGGAGTGCCTCATCATCATTTTCTTGGTCCACTGTATCTTCATTTTGTTCAATCTCATCTCCAACACCCCCAAGTGGCACATAATAATGTACAGCTTCATTGTTAAGGACTGTTGGCATCGAAGGCAGGTTAAGGCTTTCATCGTTGGTGGGGGTGACAATGTGTCTGTTCATATTTTTCATCACCTCTGCCAACCACTAGGGTTGTTTTGGATGGATTGGAAATGTCAACTCCTCGCTGTTGGTTACCACTGCTTGGTCACCTCCATTCACACTCAAATCGGCAACATTGTTATGAACAATCCCTTGGCCATCTAATTATGTTTCTGTCCTTCCAACACCTTCTATATTCTCCCCAACAGGTTCAGTTCCATACTAACTTTCACTTATGTGTTCATTGTCGTCATCCAGTGGTTTGCAATGACCTTGAGAGAGTGATATGATGTTATCTGCAACATCTGCACCCTCTTTCCCCTGAACATCAAAAGCCTGACTACATCCCATGTCATGTTGAAGAGCATTAAAATTGAAAGGCCATATTCCTGTCTACCTAAAACCATCCTTGATATTTGATGTTGTGAGCGCCCTAGCAAAAGATTTTCTTGCAAGTTCTGCTAATTCGAACCCCTTCACCTCTACCCCTGAGTTCTTTTCCATCCAGGATGCTCTCTTAGACCTGAAGTAACACTTGAAAGGCCCAAACACACTCACATATAGAGGTTGCAGCCTGTGGGTGGTATGTGTAGGCAGTGTCAACAGATCAATCCCTAGCCTATTTGCCTCCTCAATGGTTTGTATAGCAACGTGGCTGTCATGGCCATCAAAAATCAGCAGGTGTGTGTTTTCAGGTGAAACACCGCCAGGTACAGAGGAAGCAAAGTGGCAAAGCCAGCTCAAGAACAGTTCTTTTGTCATCCAAGCATGGGGGTGTGCAGCCATGCATGCGCCAGGTTCACAGTTTTTAATGTAATTTTTGAGTTGATTCTTTCCCTTGAACAGATAAAAACCTAGAATTGATGCTCCAACTGCATTGACACAACAAAGAAGATTTATCCACTCCCTACTTTTTGGCAGAATTTTGGGCACATTCCTGCTCCCTCTCTTGGCAAGTACCTGCATGCCACAATTCCTCCCTTCCTGCAATCCAGTCTTGTCACAGTTCCATATATGGTCTCCTTCGTATGAGTGTTTCTCATATGCATTAGAGAGTGTTTGATAGAACTTGGTCACAATTGTAGGGCATAGATTGAAAGCCCTATCCCTGTCAAGCCCCTCTGTTGTGCATAACACAAGTTCTGGATGTCTTTGTTTAAATCCTCTCCACCATGATTTCCCTGGAAATCCATCTTTGAAGGGGTTTGGCCTCCCTTGACAGATTTGGGAAACAGTGGATTTGAGTTGAACTAACTCGAAACCATGGCCTAGTTGAGCCATCTCTTCACACCAAACCACAACTTCTTCTTCCTCTTCTGCACTCAACACTGTAAGAGGTCATTTTCGCTTGGTATGGGTCAGGCCATTTATCCAGTAATGGATTGATGTTGGTGGAATCCCATGTTTTTTAGCAGCTACTCTGATAGAAAAACCATTTAACTCTATATCATCTATGGTAGCTTTCATGTCTTCTTGTGTCCATCCTCTGATGGCACTAATCTTCTTACTGGCAGTTGCACCTTGAACTGTGGTTGATTGTGGAATAACACCTCCAGGATCTGCATCATTTTCCTCTTCAACTGTGGTTGATGGTGGAATAATACCACTATGCTCTGCATCATTTGCCTCTTCAGCATCTCTGTGTGCATTGTTATTATCAACATCATGTGCTATGTCCTCATCGGACGAGGTGCATCATAGTTGGGAACCCCTGCTGAGTCTCCTACTTGACCTCCTTGCATGAGTAATGTTGACTCTTGCCATGACTGCAATCACCCATAGAATTAGAACAAACAGGGCCAAGGACAGGGCTAGGGACAGTGCTCCATTAAAAACCAAAAACCATAACAGTGCTCCCACCCACGGAATTAGAACTAGCTGTGTATCTTCACAGGGATTTGGAATATTAAAATAGCTATGTTAAAACAAAGTGTTAAGACGACCCCAGGATCTGGAGTATTCAAAAGGATCTGTTGATGTGATTTACATGTTCAATGTAGGTTCTTGCATAAAACTAGATATAGTCTGGCTACTTGAAAACATTATTGAAAGACAAGTTTATCTTGAATGCAATACCTGAACTCTGAATGTTGTCTTGAATTAACTCTACACCTGGAAATCAATCTGCAACTATGTTTTGCTTGAATGCAATGCCTGGACTTTGAAATTTGACGCTTGGAAATAGAGGTGAGTTTAACAAGGTTTGGGAATTTCGAATAGCAGAAAAATTGGAGTTTGTCTGAAGGTTGTAGTGTCTTTATAGCATTTTGGTGTTTGATTTGATTGGCAACTTTGAGAAGGCATGGATTGCAACTGGCTGGAGTTGGATGAGTGGCTCAAGATTGAGTTGGCCTCGATCCAATGGCCATCAATGGGGCTTTGTCCATCCAGGTGCTATTCGAAATGCCTATGGACATGCTTCTGTTTGGTTTTATGGTTGATTTGATGATTTATGTTTGGTTTTATGGTTGATTTGATGATTTTAATGGAGTTGCCAGCATTAATTGCATTGATTGGGCTGCTTTGTTGAACAACAATGCACCTGGAGCTGACACTCATCTCCATTTATTATGCAGGTGACATTCGATAAATGTGCAGGTGGGATGCCTTGGTGGTTAAGTGATTATCAATGCTAGTTTGGGTGTACACTGAATCTTGTTCGATGGGGTCCATGTGATGGGCAATCCGTCCTTGTACATTGGGCTGCTTGGGGAGTGATGAGGTCCAATTAGATGTTTGTGTCAGTGCATGTTGGGATTTGGAAGGGATATGATGGATTTGAATTTGGTTCTGTCAAGACTGCCCAGTTGTCAACCTTTTGTCCTATAGTTGACAGCTGTGGGCCTACTGTACAGAATGACACTTAATGAACTTAAATAGGACACTTTTTATATATTTATATAATTATATGTGTTTGGTAGTGTTTATCAATTTTTGGGTTGTAAACCTCACCGGTTCTATCACCACTACCGGTTCCCGTTCAACTATAGAACTCTCTCCCCTAATAAAGCTTATGATAAGGTCATTTTTTTTCAACCTGAGAGTAACTTTAACACAACTTATTCTAGAAGACAATACAACATGTCCAATTGTGAACACAACTTATTCCAAAAGACAATACAACATGTCCAATTGTGAAAACAACTTATTCCAGAAGACAATACAAAATGTCCAATTGTGAAATTTGCACTTTAAGATTTATTATGTTAAATTTGTTAACGAAGTTAAGTTGAGTTTTATAATGAATTTTTATTTTTAATTATAATTTGATAAAAAAAAAATCCTATGAAAACAACCACGATTTCTTTTCTTCATTCTGATGCTCAAAATATATATATTCTGATACTCAATATATATATATATATAAAATTCGAAAAAGTCATCCACCACGATAAACACCCATATATTGGGAAGCACACCAAAGTAGCTTCATAATGCAACTAACAAAACCAAATTGGTGTCTCAATTTCAAATAATTCATTAGCCAACATTATGTCGCTAGTTGTTGGGAAGAATATCAAACTAGTTTCACAATAAAAGTAATTGAATCAAAATTGGACCCTTTTGCTAATTTTTATAGCTAAATCATTATATGTATTTAGAAAATGAACCAATAAAATCATTTCTATTTAAAAAAAAAAATGAACAGATGAAAGGGGTAGTTATTAGTTCCAAAGTTATGTTTTTCTTCCTAGAAGGTAATAGTTTCAAATCCGGAGGGGATAAGGTATGTATACCTTCATAGATTTTAGTAGTCAAATCACTACATGGAGAGGGGTACTTTGTCCCACAAACAAAGGGGTCTCATACACCCATGATGTTTAGCTAAGATGTAACCTTAAAAATAGATTATTATTATTATTATTATTGGTATTAGTATTAGTATTACCAGGTTAGATCCAAATCCTAGGCTCTATCAAGCGCCAAGAGGGATCAAATCTCCCGAGGTGCAAACCTCTCCTTGAAAAGCTCCTTGAGTGCAATACCTGAGAAGAGGTTTGCACCTCAGGAGATTTGCACCTCAGGAGATTTGATCCCTCTCGGCGCTTGATAGAGCCTAGGATGTGGATCTAGGCTAGTTTTAGTCGTGGGCGGTGACACAAAACTGGAGTTTGATCAGCATTGCAAGGAACAGGTTGAAAACACATATACATTTACGACGATTATCATAATGTAAGTAATAAGTATTTAGGATTATCATAATCAATCAACAATTTTTTTTTTTTAGGATGTATGTTTTTGTGTGTACTTGTGCGGGTTCTTTTCCATTTTCAAAATAGGTGAGGCAATAAAAAATTATAGATGGAAGAAATAACCTACTCTTTGTGTAAGATTGACGTTAGTGCAATTGAAATTAACTAAAAAATAGGAACAAATAATAGTTTTAATAAAAAATTACATATTCGGAATTTGCACACATAGTTCTAGAAGTGTGTGCAATTTCATTAGCAGTGGACAAGTGTAGCATACGCAGAATCATGCTAGAAATAGAAGAAGTTATAGAATAAGATGTATTTTGCTATAAGATGTATTTTTTTATATTATTATATGTATTTTGGCAACCCGAACCTAAAACCACAACAGCCAAGTCATCCACCATGTTGGTGGGAAACGAATTACCCACCAAAATTTAAAAACTAAACTGGCACGTGTGTGTGCATTTAAAAAGCACGTACTCACACAATGCCTCGTACGCGTCCAAATGCACGTACGCATCCAAGTGCACATATGCGTCCAAGTGCACGTACACGCAAAATGGCGCGTGTGCGTTGTTTTTACTAAAGTTTGAAATTTTCCATAGTGATTGCATCATTTTATAAATTATATATTTTTTAATAATTAATAATGTTTTAAATTGAATTAAATTAAATTTATATGATGACGATGAGGAGGAGGATGGGGATGATGACGATGATGTTGATGATGATGATAGGGATGATAATGATGAGGATGATGGGGATGATGACGATGATGTTGATGATGATGATGAGGATGATGGGGATGATGATGATGATGTTGATGACGAGAATGAGGATGATGATGCTGATGATGACGAAGATGATTATGATGATGATGATGATCATATTCGTCATCATCAACATCATCATCTTCATCTTCGTACTCATCTCCATCATCATCCATCATCTTTGTCATCATCATCATTATCAATGATGACGATGAAGAAGATGATGATGATGAAGATATTGATGATGATGATGACAATTGAAAATGATGATGATGACGAAGAAGAAGATGATGATGATGATGATTATGATGATGCTGACAATGATGATGATGTTGATGATGATGATGATGAGGAACTGGGTGATGACGACGATGATGACGATGGAGATGATGACGATGATGATGATGATGATGATGATGATGTTGATGATGAATATGATGACCAAGATGATGATGATGATGATGATGATGGGGATGAGGATGAGCATGATGATGATGATGGGGAATTGGGTGATAACGACGATGATGACGATGATGAGGATGATGATGAAGATGATGGATGATGATGATGATGATGATCATGTTGATGATGAAGATGATGGCCAAGATGATGATGGTAATGATGATGAGGATGGGGATGATGACGAGGAAGTGGGTGATAATGATGATGATGACGATGGAGATGATGATGATGACATGGATGAGGATGATGATGAGGACGATGATGATGAGGATGATGATGATGATCATATTCGTCATCATCATCATCATCATCTTCATCTTCGTACTCATCTTCATCATCATACATCATCATCATCATACATCATCATCATCATCATCATCATCATCATCATCATTATCATCTTCGTCATCATCATCATTATCAATGATGATGATGAAAAAGATGATGATGATGTTGATGATGATGATGATGATTGAAGATGATGATGTTGACGATGATGATGACGATCGATAATGATGATGATGACAAAGAATATGATGACGATGATGATGATGATGACAATGATGATGATTTTGATGATGTTGAGGAACAAGGTGATGATGACGATGATGATGATGGAGATGATGATGATGACGATGATGATGATGTTGATGATGAAGATGATGATGATGTTAATGATGAAGACGATGACCAAGATGATGATGATGATGATGATGGGGATGAGGATGAGGATGAGGATGAGGATGAGGATGATGATGAGCAAGTGGGTGATGATGGTGATGATGATGATGATGATGACGATGATGATGATGTTGATGATGAAGACGATGACCAAGATGGTGATGATGATGATCATGGCGATGAAGATGATGGGGATGAGGATGAGGATGATGATGATGATGGGAAAGTGGGTGATGATGATGATGATGATCATATTCATCATCATCAACATCATCATCTTGATCTCCGTACTCATTTGCATCATCATCCATCATCTTCGTCATCATGATCATCATCATCTTTGTCATCATCATCATCATCATTGATAATGATGATGACGACAAAGATGATGATAATCATGATGATGAAGATAATGGATGATGATGAAGATGATGATGATGACATTGATGATGATGATGATGATGATGATGATGAAGATGATGGCCAAGATGATGATGGTGATGGTGATGAGGATGGGGATGATGACGAGGAAGTGGGGGATAACAATGATGATGACTATGGAGATGATGATGATGACGATGACGAGGATGATGATGATGATGACGAATATGATTATGATGATGATGAGGAGGAGGAGGATGATGAGGATGATGATGGTGATCATATTCGTCATCATCAACATCATCATCTTCATCTTCGTACTCATCATCATCATCATCATCATTATTAATGATGATGATGAAGAAGATGATGATGATGATGAAGAAGATGATGGATGATGATGATGCCAATGATGACGATGTTGATGATGAATATGATGATGAAGATGATGACCAAGATGATGCTGAGGAGGAGGAGGAGGACGAGGATGATGATGAGGACATGGGTTATAATGATTATGATGATGATGGTGATGATGATGATGACGAGGATGATGACGATGACGAGGATGATGATGATGAGGATGATGATGACAAAGATAACGATGGCGAAGATGATTATGATGATGATGATGAGGAGGAGGAGGAGGAGGAGGCTCCTTGTAGAGGGATAGTGTCATGGATTCTATGTGTTATTGATGATGCGTGAGGTCTAGAATTTTCAATTAAGGCCCAGGTGGAATTCAATTGAGCTCAATATGTTTCAATAAGATCTCGAGGAACCGGTTTTCATTCTTCGATGATGTTCAATGCTTTTCAACATATCCACAGTCTTGCATGGTTTGCTGAGGATGCATCCATGGCATTTTATCTTTACAAAATATGTGTTTTGTCAAAATGAAATTCAAATTGCCTCTTTCATCAATCCTCCTCTACAAGACTTCATTTATTGCATGAATGTCACAGAATCACGAAAACTCTAAACAACACTCAATGGCATGCAACTATAACCACAAACCAAGTAGAGGTTGATTTTATGCATTGATATAGAGATGTGGCAGTCGGCAGACAATATGGAGAAACAATGAGTTAGAAAAAACATTTGGACCAAAGTACCACAATGCTTATTAATAAAATTTAAAAAAACAATTTTTGGCTCAGGAATTGTGGTTTATCACTACGTTTCTCTTCGATGCTCACCATCAAAATACATATAAAAATAACACATCTTTGCATCATCTTCCTTTTAAATCCTCATCGCATAGTAATAAATAAGGATTATTATGCATGCACATCCTCACCTTACAATGTCAATTGGGTCAAGGTGCATAGACAACCATAAATTATCAAATGTTTCAAAGAGTAAGCCTTTCCAATAAAAATGAAGAGCCACCTTTCAAACTTTATCACTGAGTCCAATTTATGCAAATATTTTCAAAATGGGGGAAGGTTTGGCATTAAATGGTGTAAACATTTGGGAATAAATGGTTTAAACGTTATACAGGGGCGCGTGCGTGGGTTTGGGAGCATGCACACTCCTCACGTGTATGCGCGTTTTAACACACGTGCGTGGCCCTGTTATTAGTTAAAAAAAACAAAGTTCTCTGTTTCCCCGGAATTCTACCAAAAACACGGGTTTCACTTCTTCCGCGGGTTTCAAGCTCTCACAGGTTGCTCATTGGCTCACACTCATTGATATTTTGGACACTCTTTGATCTATTGGACACAAAATCACCCTTGAAATCTATCAAACATCTTCATTGTTCTTGGAATCTAGTGAATTCATTCAAGCTACCAGTTTCCATTGCAAGTGGAGATCATTTCTATAGAGGTATGGTGAATTGTAAATCAGTCTTTTCATTCACAAGATTTGAGATGAGCCCATGCCTTTTTGTTTTTGTCATATTCCCACAATAATATCCATGCATAGACAACAATGAATTTGACAAGAAGATTTCCCAAGTTCACATCTAAAAAAACTCATATGAACACTAGACAAAATTAAGTATGCAACCTCCTCATTGTGTAATTAGTTCCCAAGTTAATTTTGTTCTTTTCACCTCATATTATGCTAGCAAAAAAAACCACACACTCACTAAACATAACTAAAAATATCACTTCAACTCATCCACAAAACCTCAACTCTCTCATCTCTTATTCAATACCATTGTATGGAATGCGGATATCTGTAAGTATATGCACCTTTCCTTTCTCGATGAATCCAAATATGATAATATTCATCCATATTTACAATCCTTACAATATCCCCTCACCTTGAATAATGATTTTTTTTCCAAAAACCAAGACTTTCCCACTTCATGCTCTATTCAACATGATGATTGTTGGTATAGTCTCTAGTTCCCCACTCTCCAACACCTCCCCACCCTAGATATTGCACATTGAAAGGTCAAATTATATTCCCCCTAATCACCCTTCCCAAGACCATGATCCTTGTTAGAAACCTTTGCATCCTCCTTAAGGTTTTGCACAAAACAAGGTATACATTCATTCTATTGTGATGCATTGTTGAATTCAACCATGGGTATTTTAAACTCAAAATCACATTCTATCATCTCAAGGTTTATAGATCTAAGGAAATAGTTCGTTGTTGTTTCTTCAACTCCTAAATGTGTTATATAACCTAGTAATTTATGATGGTAAAGGACATTGCCTCAAATGAAAGGATATACCATTCCACTGGGAAGACAAAGCAATCAAACTAGGTGCAAAATTTAGAATTGATAACATTAAGGGAGAAAGCAAAAAATGAAACTAATTAAGGTTACCTTATTTGATGTAGAAAAACTATCAAAATATTCCCAAGGAATCTCTAGCCATCTCTGTTGTAGGGTGTTACTACCATAATTTTTATGAATTCATGGCCAGGCAAGACACTAGTTTCTCCTCTCTACACTTGACCAAACATCATCTATATTGATTGGAATTGTAAGGAATAATGACGTTTATTCGAACACAAATAAACCAACATAGTCTGTAGTTGTATATGTTAATGTGTAAAGTGGTAAGCTATGTTGGAATGTGTCAGGTTCATTGTATAATGGCACTAATATCTTATTTGTTGTTTGTTTTGCAGGGGTAGGCTTGATACTTGTGTTAAAGATACTTTTGGAGATGGGAAACCCACGAAACGCAAAAAAAAAAATAGAAGGAATCAACCCCACTGACCCTAACATAGTTGCTGACACAACAACCTCTTGTTCAGAACCACGGGTAAAGCGGTCGTGTCCAATGGACCCAACTCAAATTCCAACATCAACATAATCTCCAACCAACAATCCATCAACAAGTCATTTTGAAGTTCCTCATGACACTAGAATTTTGGGAGATGCTGCATGTGTAGAGATGGACATACAAACCTTGCTTAATTTGCAATCTCCCCAAGAATACCACAACCCTGTCGACCACACTCCCATTATGGCCCAATCTATGAACCAAGCACCACAACAAACAAGTTTGGGTATTCATATATCATGTCCACCCTCCCTAGCTCGACTGTCCAGTGCAAGAAGAAGAACTCCTAGACGTATTCATGTGGATGAGAGTGCTATGTCGGGGCTTGAAGGCAAGTTGCCAAAACGCACTATCGAATGGCAATGCAACAAAATTGTCAAAGAATATTTTGAATCCAAAGGTGATGCAGGTAAATGTCTATTATTGCTATGTTTGTTAAAGTCACGTTCTTTAGCTATTGTTAGGAGAATTTTGGGCATAAAGATGGTTAAAAGTTCAGAGGCCAACAATCATATTGTTAGAAATCTCCAATCTGCATTTAATACGATTGGGAAGAAGTCTCGTACAAAAGATCTTTGTGTAGCTCATCGTGTTTTAGCGAAATCAGTTGTAAGCAAGTCCACAAGGAAACGTCGCCTGCTATCACACACTTCTCACCTACTCAAATTAAATAGAAAAACTATTAAAAAGTACTCTGTTATAAGAGAAAATCTTAACACTCCAGGTGGAAACGATTGTTGGGATTTTGTTGGTAGGTTGCCTTGTGCAGATAGGAAGTTAATTGATGATGTTAAGGAGTTAGTACAAAAGCTTTGGCATGATCATACTAGACCTTCATCAAACCAAAGAGACGTGCTAAAACTGAGAAAAGGTTCTACTGAACGTGAGCCCCATGTTAAACACTTCCTTGACACCACACAGACTGAACTTTATGAGAGATTTAGGAATGAGCACACACAATTGAACCTGGGCCAAAGGTCCTTTGAGAAATGCAAACCATGGTACGTTCGTATATGCATTAATCGGAACACTTGTTGTTGTAGATACCACGTAGAATATGAATACTATTATGACACATATAAACATATATTTTGTGATTTGCATACTAACATTGTGCAGGGTTGCAATGAATTCATACTACCACCGGATGCATCAAGAGACTTTATCCACAACATCATGTGTCCAAGGCCCAAAGGACAAAAGTATTATGAAAAATCCTGTCTATATGGGACATGTTCTATGTGCAGTGGGTTTTCTCTTTTGAACAGTTGCATTCATGAAAGCAAGGACACAGAATTTGGCATGATGGGTGATGAGATGCAGAGCTTCAAGTACACGACCTATCAATTAGACAGTGTCAGAGAAAGTAAAAAGATTGCATTGGTAAAGTCATAGGTACAAATGAATATTGCATATTTTTCATATTACACATTCAATTTATGCCATATACATTTTTCCAAAGGCCACATTGTAATGTTTCCCTTGTTTCCATGGTAACAGGTACCGGTATGTGACTTCTTGACTGAATTCTATGAGAAAAATGAGCAGTATGTTCAACATGTGCATGTAGCGCGATGACAAGATGAGCAGTACAGAAAACGCAGGGACACATTTCCTGTTGGAACCATAGTGTCAATTGTGGATTTTGCAGCAAATTACACCCTTCAACCACAAAATGAAATCCAGAGTCAATACTACCATTCAGACCAAGTCAGCATCATGGTACATATTATGTATAGGCATGGGCCAGAGAGCAGTAATGACAAGAGGATAATACTAAAGGAGACAAACTTTTACATAAGTGATGATAGAACCCATGAGTTGCATTATGTGTAACATTGTTTTCGAATTTTCTAAGATCAGTTGAAGGAGAGAGATATATAGATGGATCAACATTGGATATGGTTAGATGGTTGTGTGGGTTAGTTCAAAAATTCCTGAGTATTCCAATGGATGAGTATTTTGCATAAGACTTATAGTGTGCCACATATTTGGAACTATTTTGAGACTGGGCATAGCAAAGGCGAGCATGATGGGGCCGATGCATGCATCAAGGCCGCACTACGAAGGGAAGATATGAGGTTTGATAGGGAACCTCATATCCGAGATGCATAATCCATAGTTCAATGGTGCTCTACAACATTTTCAAACCGAGCAAGAGATCAACAACCATCATCAGTGGCAGGATGCATGGCGAGAAATTTTTGGCTAGTGGTTGACATAGATTGATCACGTTTCTATAGTTGCGGCACAGTACAAGGAACACTGGATTTCATTTAGTTTGAAGCTCAAACAACCACTTATTTGAAATATGGACGTGAAAGCTTGCATGATTTTGCAACCCTTGCAGCAGCGGCGAATGGGATGAATGCGAATGCATGGACTGGGTTGATGAATGGGATCATGTGTCACTTGAAGTAGACCAATGTGCAGTTGTTGAAACAACCTAGTTAGAGGAGGGCCAATCAATGATTTCTATAGGCTACGACCATATCTCAGATCTTGTACAACTAGGACACATATATGCAGTTGTTGCATCGAAAGATAATGAATGGGGCGTCGATTATTGGTTGGAATGGTGCATCCAAGGTAATCAAACCCTCTACGGATCATTAATCAATGATGAAGGAATTGAATTTCCTACTGGCTCGATGGTGGTTAAGGGGGAATATCTTACACTAGATGGGAAGTCAAGAAAGACTACTGGGCATGTATTCATGGATTACAGACCAGGTTTAGTGGTGTATCACTTCACAAACTTGATCGTTGGCACAAACATTGATCTTCAGACAATGTCAAGCAAGAGCTCAACCAAGGTACGCTACTACCTGCCTCATTCAGAGCACGAGAGATTGATGGAGACAATTAGCAACATAGAGGATCCAGATGGATTTATTGAATGAGGCTAGTCAACTTTACATAAGAGAAATAATTGCATCAAAGAATGTTATGTTCTACATCAAGGTATGTGTAGTTTTATGTTATTTTGTTGGTACATGCATTTTTTGTTGATACATACATACATACATACATGTCTTTGCCTTTTATTTTTTATTTTTCCTATATGTAATAAATTGTTCCATGCTTCTCTTTTATATTGAATAAAATGGTGATGTGATTTGGATCAAATTTGAGTAAATTGAGTTAGTATTTTCTTAAATATATCTATTTATGTTTGTAGCATTTGAAGATAGTGGTTTTGATAGGTTCTCAAGATTAGAATTACCTAGGTTTTAGGAAATTTTTTGAAGTACATAATCTATTACAATGGTATTGAAAATTTAACTTGGTAGTTGAAACCTTCTAGGAATCCATGTATGGATAGAAGGGTCTTCCACTTTGGGTAGGGAGTTATCATAAGGTTTCAAGGGTGGTATTTTTTAGATCTATACTTGAGAAAAGCATTGGGGAACTGTGAAATTCCTTATCGATCAAATATCTCTTTAGTTTCTCTCTCTTTAGTTTTGTGTCCACCCAAACCTTTTTCATGCTTTGGGTACCTTGAGGTATATCCCCAACCCAAAAAACTCTTATATTATGATGATTATGTTGGTTTAGGGTTTTGGTTCCCCGTGCTCTTATAACCCAAAAAACTCTTATATCCCCAACATTTTTCATATATTTGGTTCCCCATGATCAATGCTCACCCAAATCTAGCTAGATTTTGGGTTTTTGCCCTTATCCAAGCATCGTGTCATCAACCTAGGGTTTCCACTAATATATTTTAAAACATGCTCATTTATGGCTGGAGATTGATGCTTTATTCCTATAGATAACCACTTAGAGGGACTTGTCATCATCATCACCAAAATCATCTCTAGGCCCCTCATCAACATCTCCATCATCCTCATCTTCTTCATCATCACCATCACCATCACCACCATCGTCAATGTCTTCATCATCGCCACCATCTTCATCATCATCATTAACTCTAACTCTAACCCTAATTCAATTTCCTTCTATAAATCTAGCCCCAACCCTCACCCAAACCTTATCACTAATCCATATTCTTCATAATCGCCATCACCATCACCATCACCATCACCATCACTGTCACCATCACCATTGTAGAGTTGACCCCCTTGTGCAAAAATTGCACACTCCCTCACTGACCAAAACCCTAGTTTCCAAGATGGACATACAAGATGGCACCGGGGCCATGGGACCGTAGGATAGGGGCGCCCCTGGCACTATCCCAAGGTCCTGAATCCAACAGAGTCGACGGTTTGTCGATCGGATCCACGATCGTCATTCAATGTCTCATTCTATCTCATGCCCAAAAGGCCTTCAGGGACACCTGCTGGATACCTGCCGGGGGCATAGAAGTCCAACAGTGTAGCAAAACCGAAGTCACACATATTGTGGCTGACCAAATGGTCTGGGGAGCTTGGAAGTGCCACCAAATATTATTCCATGCCTGAATCTACCCAGAAGACAATTATAAATTTAGATCCTCGAGAATTCTTGAATCTACCCAGAAGGAAATTATAAATTTAGATCCTCGAGAAGGTGAGAAAACTGTATGAGTGGTTGAATAAGTATCCTAAAATTACAGATCTTTCTATCTCAAAGTTTCCTGAACATCCTCTGAATGTAGTATCAGACTCAATAGACAGTAAACTTGTTATCACCATTAGAATGGCCCCAGGGTGCATGAGTAGAATGCCTGTAGCACTCGGACCATGGCTCTGTTCATGAATCCGTCAACTCTGGTGGGTCCGGGACACCGGGTTTTAGCTAGGGGAACCCCACAGCGTGCCTCAAAGCCCTGGAAGCGGTGCCAATGGGCCATCCTCGGAGCTAGGGTTTTGCTTAGTGAAGGCCATTCCAAATTTGCTCAAGGGGGCCATTTCTCGTTTGGAGGCCCCCGGGCATTCGTGGCCACTGTGGATAGGTCCACCATGGCCACATGGACTTGTGGGAGCCGACAGAATCCAATTCCACTCACCGTTTTGGGTTCCGTGGCAGCGGAGCAAATGCCCAAAGTGTCCCTGAATGGCCCCGGGGTGCCCGACTAGAATGCTCGTAGCACCCGGACTGTGGTTTCGTTCGTGAATTCGTTGACACCGGTGGGTCCGAGACACCGGGTTTCAGCTAGTGGACCCCCCATAGCATGCCTCGAAACCCCGGAAGCGGTGCCAATGGGCCTTCCCCGGAGCTATGGTTTTGCTTAGTGAAGGCCATTCCAAATTTACTCAAGGGGGCCATTTCTCATCCGAAGGGCCCCGGGCATGTGTCGCCATTGCGAGCAGGTGCACCATGGCCACGTGGACCTGTGGGAGCTGACGGAATCTAAGTCTGCTCGCCAGTTTTGGTTCCGTGGTCACGGAGCAAATGCCCAAAGTGTCCCTGAATGGCCTCGGGGTTCACGACTAGAATGCCCGTAGCACCCGAACCGTGGCTCCGTTCGCGAATCTATCAACTCCGGTGGGTCCAAGACACCGGGATTCAGCTAGGGGACCCCCCCATACCGTGCCCCGAAGCCCCGGAAGCGCTGCCAATGGGCCATCCCTGGAGCTAGGGTTTTGCTCAGTGAAGGCCATTCCAAATTTGCTTAAGGGGGGCATTTCTCGTCCGGAGGCCCCCGGGCGTGCGTGGCCACCGCAGACAGTTCCAACATGGCCACATGGACTTGTGGGAGATAATGGAATCCAAGTCCGCTTGTCAGTTTGGTTTCCGTGGCTGTGGAGCAAATGCCCAAAGTGTCCTTGAATGGCCCCGGGGTGCTCGACTAGAATGCCCATAGCACCCGAACCGTGGCTCCGTTCGTGAATCCGTCGACTCCAATGGGTTGGGGATTTTGGGTTTTAGCTAGGGGACATTCCACAGTGTGCCTCGAAGCCCCGGAAGCGGTGGCAATGGGTCATCCCCGGAGCTAGGGTTTTTCTCAGTGAAGGC
Organism: Larix kaempferi; assembly: GCA_027924585.1. Classification (NCBI taxonomy): domain Eukaryota; kingdom Viridiplantae; phylum Streptophyta; class Pinopsida; order Pinales; family Pinaceae; genus Larix; species Larix kaempferi. Next base: position 1,338,368 of record BSBM01000260.1, on the reverse strand, counting down.
CATTCCAAATTTGCTCAAGGGGGCCATTTCTCGTCCGGAGGCCTCGGGGCATACGTGGCCACCATGGACAGGTCCACCATGGACACATGGACCTGTGGGAGTTGATGAAAGCCAAGTCCACTTGCTGGTTTGGGTTTCGTGGCCGTGGAGCAAATGCCCAAAGTGTCCCTAAATGGCCCTGGGGTGCCTGACTAGAATTCCCGTAGCACCTGAACCGTCGCTCCGTTCGTGAACCCATTGACTCTGGTGGGTCCAGGATGCCATGTTTTAGCTAGGGGACCCCCCACAGTATGCCTCAAAGCCCCAAAAGTGGTGCCAATAGGCCAGCCCTGGACCTAGGGTTTTGCTCAGTGAGGGCCATTCCATATTCGCTCGAGGGGGCCATTTCTCGTTCGGAGGCCCCCGGGCGTGCATGGCCACTGCGAATAGGTCCACCATGGCCACATGGACCTATGGGAGCCGATGGAATCCAAGCCTGCTCACCGGTTTGGGTTCCGTGGCCGCGGAGCAAATGCCCAAAGTGTCCCTGAATGGCCCCGGGGTGCTCGATGAAAATGCCCGTGGCACCCGGATCGTGGCTTCGTTTGTGAATCCGTCGACTTCGGTAGGTCCGCGATGCCAAGTTTCAGCTACGAAACCCCGCACAGCATGCATCGAAGACCCGGAAGCGGTGCCAGTGGGCCATCCCCGGAGCAAGGGTTTTGCTTAGTGAAGGCCATTCCAGATTCGCTCATGGGGGCCATTTCTCGTCCGGAGGTAGAAGAAGATCAATTTTCGACAAAACAATGTAGTTGGCAAGAGAAGATCAATTTTTGACAAAACAATGTAGTTTGTAGGAGAAGATCAATTTTCGACAAAACAATGTAGTTATTATATGTGGAGGCAGCGATTTCCAGTGGAAAACGAGTGTAGGGTTGAGCAGAGGAAAGATGTTGGGAAATGGGCTATTACATTAGCTTTTCCGATGGTCAAGCGGTTTACAGAAGGAAATATGGCAGCCGTAGGTATCTATGCTTTTCTTCCGACGGAAATAGGATTTCCCTCAGAAGAAAATCATAAATACCTATAGCCGCCCATCGAAAAAGCTAATGTAATAGCCCATTTCCCAACATCTTCCCTCTGCTCAACCCTACACTCGTTTTCCATGGGAAACCGCTACCTCCACATGAAATAACTACATTGTTTTATCGAAAATTGATCTTCTTCTGCTAACTACATTGTTTTGTCGAAAATTGATCTTCTTCTGCTAACTACATTGTTTTGTTGAAAATTGATATTCTTCTACTAACTACATTGTTTTGTCGAAAATTGATCTTCTTCTGCCTCCGGACGAGAAATGCCACCCTCGAGCAAATTTGGAATGGCCTTCACTGAGCAAAATCCTAGCTCCGGGGATGGCCCATTGGCACCGCTTCCAGGGCTTAGAGGCATGCTGTGGGGGGCCCCTAGCTGAAACCCGGTGTCTCGGACCCATCGGAGTCAACAGATTCGTGAATGGAGCCATGTTCCAGGTGCTACGGGTATTCTAGTCGGGCACCCCGGGGCCGTTTAGGGACACTTTGGGCATTTGCTAAGCGGCCACGGAACCCAAACCGGAGAATGGAATTGGATTCCATCGGCTCCCACAGGTCCACGTGGCTACGGTGGACCTGTCCATGGTGGCCATGCATGCCTCGGGGCCTCCGGACGAGAAATGGCCCCCTTGAGCAAATTTGGAATGGCCTTCACTGAGCAAAACCCTACCTTCGGGGATGGCCCATTGTTACTGCTTCCAGGGCTTCAAGGCACGCCATGGGGGGTCCCCTAGCTGAAACCCGGCATCTCGGATCCACCAAAGTCGACAGATTCATGAACGGAGCCACGGTTCGGGTGCTATGGGCATTCTAGTAGGGCACCCCGGGGCCATTCAAGGACACTTTGGGCATTTGATCCATAGCCATGGAACCCAAACCGGCGAGTGGAATTGGATTCCGTCGAATCCCACAGGTCCACGTGGCCATGGTGGACCTGTCTATGGTGGCCACGCATGCTCCAGGGCCTCCGGAAGAGAAATGGCCCCCCTGAGCAAATTTGAAATGGCCTTCACTAAGCAAAACCCTAGCTCTAGGGATGGCCCACTGGCACTGCTTCCAGAGCTTCGAGGAAAGCTGTGGGGGGTCCCCTAGTTGAAACCGGGCGTCCCAGACCCACCGACATTGATGAATTCACGAACGGAGCCACGGTTCGGGTGCTACAGGAATTCTAGTTGGGCACCCCGGGGCCATTCAGGGACACTTTGGGCATTTGCTCCGGGGCCACAGAACCCAAACCGACAAGCAAAATTGGATTTCTTCTGCTCCCACAGGTCCACGTGGCCATGGTGGACCTATCCACAGTGGCCATGCACACCCCGGGGCCTCCGGACGAGAAATGGACCCCTTGAGAAAATTTGGAATGGCCTTCACTGAGCAAAACCCTAGCTCTGGGGATGGCCCATTCGCACTGCTTTCAGGCTTCGAGGCATGCTGTACGGGGTCCCCTAGCTAAAACCTGGCATCCCGGACCCACCAGAGTCAACGGGTTCACGAACGGAGCCACGGTTCGGGTGCTACGGGAATTCTAGTCGGGCACCCCGGCGCCATTTAGGGACACTTTGGGCATTTGCTCCACTGCCACGAAAACCAAATCGGTGAGCGGACTTGGATTCCATCAGCTCCCATAGGTCCATGTGGCCATGGTGGACCTCTCCACGGTGGCCATGCATGCCCTGGGGCCTCCGGACGAGAAATGGCCTTCATTGAGCAAAACCCTAGCTCCGGGGATGGCCCATTGCCACCGCTTCCGGGGCTTCGAGGCACGTTGTGGGGGGTCCCCTAGCTGAAACCCAGTGTCCCTAACCCACTGCAGTCGATGGATTCAGGAACGGAGCCATGGTTCGGGTGCTACAAGCATTCTAGTCGAGCACCCCGAGGCCATTCAGGGACACTTTGGGCATTTGCTCCATGGCCACAGAACCCAAACCGACGAACGGACTTGGATTCCATCAGCTCCCATAGTTCCACATGGCCATGTTGGACCTATCTGCGGTGGCCACGCATGCCCGGGGGCCTCTGGATGAGAAATGGCCCCCTTGATAAAATTTGGAATGGCCTTCACTGAGCAAAATCCTAGCTCCGGGGATGGCCCATTGTCACTGCTTTCGGGGCTTCAAGGCACGCTGTGGGGGGTCCCCTAGCTAAAACCCAGTGTCTCAGACCCACCGGAGTCGATGGATTCACGAACGGAGCCACGTTCCGGGTTCTACGAGCATTCTAGTTGTGCACCCTGGGGCCATTCAGGGACACTTTGGGCATTTGCTCCGCGCCCATGGAACCCAAATAGGTGAGTGGACTTGGATTCTGTCGGCTCCCAAAGGTCGACGTGGCCATGGTGGACCTGTCTGTGGTGGCTATGCACACCCAAGGGCCTCCGGACAAGAAATGGCCCCCTTGAGCAAGTTTGGAATGGTCTTCACTGAGCAAAACCCTAGCTCCGGGGATGGCCCATTGGCAATGCTTCCAGGGCTTCGAGGCACACTGTGGGGGGTCCCCTAGATGAAACCCGGCGTCTCGGACCCATTGGAGTTAACAGATTCATGAACGGAGCCATGGTTCGGGTACTACGGGCATTCTAGTCGGGCACCACGGGGCCGTTCAGGGACACTTTAGGCATTTGCTCCGCAGTCACGGAACCCAAACCAGCGAGCGGACTTGGATTCTGTCGGCTCCCACAAGTCCACATGGCCATGGTGGACCTGTCCGCGGTGGCCACGCACACCTGCGGGCCTCCAGATGAGAAATGCCCCCCTCGAGCGAATATGGAATGGCCCTCACTGAGGAAAACCCTAGCTCTAGGGATGGCCCATTGTCACCGCTTTTGGGGCTTCGGGGCATGTTGTGGGGGGTCCCCTAGCCGGACTTCCGGTGTCCCGAACCCATTGGAGTCGACGGATTCACGAACGGAGCCATGGTCTGGGTGGTATGGGAATTCTAGTTGGGGCACCCCGGGGCCATCTTGTACGTCCATCTTGGAAACTAGGGTTTTTCTCAGTGAGGGAATGTGCAATTTTTGCACACGGGGGTCAACTCTACAAAATCGTCCACTGGGAACTTATGATGGTGATGATGATGGTAATGTTGATGGTCATGGCCATGGTGATGGTGATTAAGATGATGATGATGGAGAAGATGATGATGATGGAGATGTTGATGAGGAACCTAGAGTTAGAGTTAGAGTTAGAGTTAGAGTTAGGGTTAGAGTTAGAGTTAATGATGATGATGGATATGGTGGTGATGATGAAGACATTGATGATGATGGTGATGATGATGGTGATGGTGATGGTGATGGTGAGGATGAAGAAGATGGATTAGTGCTAGGGTTTGGGTGAGGGTTAGGGCTAGAGTTATAGAAGGAAATTGAATTAGGGTTAGAGTTAGAGTTAATGATGATGATGAAGACATGATGATGGTGGTGACGGTGACGGTGATGGTGATGGTGATGGTGATGGTGAGGATGAAGAAGATGGCTTAGTGCTAGGGTTTGGGTGAGGGTTAGGGCTAGAGTTATAGAAGGAAATTGAATTAGGGTTAGAGTTAGAGTTAATGATGATGATGAAGACATGATGATGGTGGTGATGGTGACGGTGATGGTGATGGTGATGGTGAGGATGAAGAAGATGGCTTAGTGCTAGGCTTTGGGTGAGGGTTAGGGCTAGAGTTATAGAAGGAAATTGAATTAGGGTTCGAGTTAGAGTTAGAGTTAATGATGATGATGAAAATGGCGGTGATGATGAAGACATTGACGGTGATGGTGATAGTGATGGTGAGGATGAAGAAGATGGTTTAGTGCTAGGGTTTGGGTGAGGGTTAGGGCTAGAGTTAGAGTTAATGATGATGATGATGGTGACGGTGATGGTGATGGTGAGGATTAAGAAGATGGAATAGTGCTAGGGTTTGGGTGAGGGTTAGGGATAGAGTTATAGAAGGAAATTGAATTAGGGTTAGAGTTAGAGTTAATGATGATGATGAAGATGGTGGTGATGATGAAGACGTTGACGGTGATGGTGATGGTGATGGTGAGGATAAAGAAGTTGTTTTAGTGCTAGGGTTTGGGTGAGGGTTAGGGCTAGAGTTATAGAAGTAAATTGAATTAGAGTTAGAGTTAGAGTTAATGATGATGATGAAGACATGATTATGATGGTGAAGGTGACGGTGATGGTGATGGTGATGGTGATGATGAAGAGGATGGTTTAGTGCTAGGGTTTGGGTGAGGGTTAGGGATAGAGTTATAGAAGGAAATTGAATTAAGGTTAGAGTTAGAGTTAATGATGATGATGAAGACATGATGATGGTGGTGACGGTGATGGTGATGGTGATGGTGATGTTGAGGATGAAGAAGATGGCTTAGTGCTAGGGTTTGGGTGAGGGTTAGGGCTAGAGTTATAGAAGGAAATTGAATTAGGGTTAGAGTTAGAGTTAATGATGATGATGAAGATGGTGGTGATGATGAAGACGTTGATGGTGATGGTGATGGTGATGGTGAGGATGAAGAAGATGATTTAGTGCTAGGGTTTGGGTGAGGGTTAGGGCTAGAGTTAGAGTTAATGATGATGGTGATGGTGACGGCGATGGTGATGGTGATGGTGAGGATGAAGAAGATGGCTTAGTGCTAGGGTTTGGGTGAGGGTTAGGGCTAGAGTTATAGAAGGAAATTGAATTAGGGTTAGAGTTAGAGTTAACAATAATGATGAAGATGGTGGTGATGATGAATACATTGACGGTGATGGTGAGGATGAAGAAGATGGTTTAGTGCTAGGGTTTGGGTGAGGGTTAGGGCTAGAGTTATAGAAGTAAATTGAATTAGGGTTAGAGTTAGAGTTAATGATGATGATGAAGACATGATGATGATGGTGAAGGTGACGGTGATGGTGATGATGAAGAGGATGGTTTAGTGCTAGGGTTTGGGTGAGGGTTAGGGATAGAGTTATAGAAGGAAATTGAATTAGGGTTAGAGTTAGAGATGAAGATGGTGGTGATGATGAAGACATTGATGGTGATGGTGAGGATGAAGAAGATGGTTTAGTGCTAGGGTTTGGGTATCCTAAGAGTGTAAGACTCTAACTCTAGAGCGCCTTGTTTGCATGGATAAATGGGCCAACTAAGTGCACCTATACTAGGATTATCTGAGGCATGCAAGCATGTATCCTCCTAGAGATCTTCCCCCCTTAACTTAGACTGTAATCCTCACATATGAGTGCCTAGGGAACTGCACTCTCTCACTGTGCATGCAAAACTAAATAAAACAAAAAATGCAGAATTAGAACTAAACTACTAATTTAGGAGAAACATCTAAACTGAAAATTAATGGAGGATGGTGCATGCATGCACTCCCTATCTCTCTCATCCATAAATTCTAGTGCATCCTGTTACATCTTGTTTTCACACCCAAGTGGCAAATTCCTAATCCTCTAATGCTACAAGTGCGACTTCTAAAGATGATTGCCACTGTCACCTCAACAAAGATTTTCCCAAGTTTTAGGCCTACTTTAAAGGCCAAGGGAGGCTTCTAGATCAAGAATGGAGAAAAGGTCTAAGGATTTCAAACTTGTTTGAAGATTAAGATGTGTTTTCCATTAAGTTAAAGTCCAATGTGAGTGCTTAATTCAGAAAGTTGCAAGTGAATTAATCCAATAGACACCTTTCAGAAATAAATATTTGCGCATGTGTAAAATGAAAGATCATTCATGGATAAATAAAGATATTCACAAAACTTAAATCAACAATGAACCATAATGTTGTAGAATCAAAATTCACATTAAAACATGTTGGCTTATTTCCCAAAATCATCCACAAATGATATTATCTAATAATGCCAAGGTTATAGTTATTAGTTTATGAGTGATTATTGAATGAGACCCTCTTGGAGAGAGTAAAATCTTTGCAAGAGGGTGTTACCCAATCTATTAAGGGTCCAACTAGGTTGTAGTGATTTGAATCACTTCAATAAAGATGGCTGAAATCTTATCTTCACAAAATTAATTAATTAAATGCTTTGCCATATGATCCATGAGCATATAAATATAAAAAGATGTGATGGAAATAAAATCAGTAAACCACTTGTGCAGGTTTGGTAACTTCTAAAATGTAAATGATTAGATGATTGTAAACATTCATTCAATAAACCATAAACATTTAGGATATGTTGTGTGTAATTGCTTAAGACAAATTTGTGAAATAATAACTATTCAAATAACACGCAATTAACACTATGATCCATACATGAGAGTTGTGAATCGAAGACAAAATCATGTATGCAAAAATGTAATCAAAGACAAAATCATATACACAAGTGCAGATCCATCTATTAATATGCAAAAATGATCCAATCATGTACACTTTTTGGAAAAATGGAACATCGTTCCCAGCGTCTATATAATGGCAACTCGTGCCCCATACAAAAAAAGGCAACTCATGCCCTATACAAAATATGGCCCATGGTACCCTGTACAAAATATGGCAACTCATGCCGAAAATGCCACATCGTGGCTACTGTACATAGGAGGGTGTCTCAATCCTCCTGCCCACCCTTGGAGCTCCTAGGTGCATCTCCAAAATCAATATTCCTCTTCTTCATGCTAGAGGAAGCTGGGTCCTTTCGGCGTCTTTGAGCACGTCCCCCTGAGCCCTAAAACAACAACAATAATATGTCAACTTTTCCTTGCAATTATGCAAGTATAAAACATAATTTCAAAATAAAAATAGTTTTCAAATCTTGGATAAATCACTGCATGTGAGACTGTAAGTCGTGAGGGGGTCTCCCTCCTTCGTGATCCAAGTCTCTCGGTAATGCCACCCTGCAACATTTAGAATAATCATATCAATGCTGAAACTAGATGCATATAGTAATTTCCGTTAAAATTGAGTGAGATTTTGATAAACTAGTCAATCTCACCGTGAAAAAAATCGGCTGGTCTTCAGGGCTGGCGGATGGAGCAGTCGGTTGGACAGCCTGCTCCGATGCTAGGGTGGACGATAAAGGGGAGGATGTAGCTACATCAACGGTGGCTACACCACTGGGGGGGATAGTGGAAGAAGGGGGGTTTGTAGGAGGAGGCATGGACTGGGGTGGGCGAAGTGGAGATGTACGTCTAGGGCTATAAAGTCCAACTGGCTGTAGTATGGATGGGCGCACCTTGGAAGGGGAAGCGAGTGTGGTGGGGGAAAGTGGCGGGGGGCGAGGTCTGTGTTGCAGTAGAGGGATGGGTGACTGTGGATGGGTGGTGTGCCATGGTCGGATGGGGGAGGGTGGGAACATGGGAAACTGATACAGAGTTGGAGCTGGATATGATGCGTAAGGGGGAGCTGGATGTAATTGTGGTGTTATATAGGAGGGGGGGATGGATGGAAGGGGTTGGGGAATGGAGCATGTATGCCAGGGGATACAACTGGCATATAGGGTGACCGAAAGGCCGGGGAGGGAGTAATAATGGCACTGGAAGGCCGAGGTGCTCGCACCTGCATACACATTTATAAGCTCATAGTTTAATATACAAAAATATAAATATACACAGACAAGTCATCGTATTAGAAATAAAATTTATGCTTTAATACAAACGATACCTGTGCACGGGGAGAACTGCTGGTCCCCGGTGGTCGTGGCTAGTAGTTGGAGCCCGCGGACACCTGTGCGAACACTACAATTTTTATACTGAATTTATAAAAACAATATTAACAATATTAAACATAATGAAAATGAGAATGACAATGATGGTACTTAAAAAACATGACTTCAATAAATTTATATTCAAGTTAGATGATATTCAATATTCTGAAAGGATAGAAGGTGGCATGGCATGAAATTAAAATTAAATAAGGTGAGAGGGCATAGAAGGTGACATGGTGAGATTTTCTTTTTCTAGAGTCATCCCCATGAGTAGGTGAGCTTTTCCGTTGGCCCTAGAGAGATGTGTAGTGTCTCATAAGCGAATGGAATTCATGTCCATTTACAAATTTGAATTGGAACCCTATGTAATGTGTTTGGGTTCTTGATGAAGAGTTCCTAGGTTTTGATGTCTTCTTATAGATTTGTAGTTTCCTACAAGCTTGATTCACCCAGTGGAAAAGTATTTGCATCCCTAGAGTGAGGATATTGAGTCCCTTTATTTCCATAACATTTACATCATCAAATAAAATGGCATCTCATTGTTTAAATTTGCAAAGAGGTGCTAAATAGAAGTTAAGTTAGTGTGCATGTTATTTAATACACTTTAGAGTGTTGATCGTTAGAAAAAGGAAGAAAGAGAAATCTTTTTCATGATTAACTTACTTACAAGCTTGAATGTGCCATGTTCTTTTGCATTGAATGAGTAATTATGTGTTCTTGATTGAATAGCTATGTTGTCAGAATGATATCACTTGATTGAAATCAAAGAAATCTTGAGTGAAATGAGTTAAATGAGTACTCTTGATGCCAAATCTTTTACCAAGTTGAATTTGAATCAAGATAATAGCAAGGCCCCATAGACCATATTTGTAAGATTATCGCTCTTCCTTATGGGCCTTACATCATTTTCAAAAACTTTAGTGACAATACATGTGATAAGTTGTTTTACGTTGTTTATATGTCTTTCCTAATAACATGTTCTAGTAGTACTAGTATGATTATTTTCAGTCTCAAGTATTAGAATAAATTGGAAATACCGTGATAATAAACTAGGGTAATAAGGACATGAGAAACATCAGGTTCTTGAATTTATAGAAGCTTGGCCACTATGATTCTCTTTTGGTCACTATGAAGACGTTGACGGTGATGGTGATGGTGGTGACAACATTAATGTCAAAGGCTTGAGGAATGGTAAAGAAGATGATGATGTGGATGGCTTGAAGAACACACATGGCATGGAGAACCATGGAGGTGGGCATTGGAGCCATTGGAACACCTAATGAGCCAAATGACCCATTCTGTTGTCATTTGTGGTTTGATGGGGCAATGGAACCCTTGGTGATGGTCCATGCTACCATTTGATGATGGGCTTGATGTCCATTGAAAGCATGTTGATTAAATACTAAATGATTGACTCTTGATTGTGGAACCCACATACAAATTGAATCAGTCCTTATCTAATGGCACTTACGATGGATGTTGAAGCCCTTGAACCTTGAAGATGTCCATATGTGGAATCCTTAATGTATGGTGATGAAGACATAATGTATTGTTGCATTGGGGTTCTTGGAATTATTCGTGGTCTATTATTGTGGGTGTGATGGAGCCCTTGACCTTATAATTGTTTGACAAAACCTTTGATGCTGAAGTATTTAAACATGATGATGTAGAATCCCACAAAAAAAATGAGGAAGCCCTAAGTTTCTAACGTGGCCTTTGATGTGGTTGTGTGAAGTCAAACCAAAAAAAGCATGCAAATAAAGCATTGTATGTGAACTATTATATGTCCATTCAAAGGACAAAGTCGGCTCAACAATTAAAAATAAAAGTAAAATGAAAATTACATAGACAGGTCGATTGAATATCTTGTGATATGATGTGCATGTACAGCAGAAAGACATGACGATGTAGATAGTATGAAGAGACTATGATATTTTCGGCAGCAGTATGGTGAAAGGAGAGAATGATGTATTTGTGTATATCCTGGTTAAAATTATGACAGAGTGATGATGAGAAGAAAGTGATATAAATGTGGATATGTTTGATATCTTGACAATAGAATGATAATTTGCCTATGGTTAATGACAGTTTGATAACAGGTTAAAGATGTGCATGTAGATAGAATATCGATATGTTTGAGAAGATGTTGGACATGATGAAATAGGGACAAAATGATGATTGAAGACAAGGTGCTGGAAGCAGATTGATGAATGAGATGATGTGAATAATGACATGACTGTGATATGTATGATATGTGACAAATATGTAATTGTAAATATAAGCAGGGTCTTGTATCCATTTTCTTAGTAGGATCTAAGAAAAACTAGGCTGGGTCCTAGATGATGAGTTGGTGCTCATTGTATCAGTTGGTGCTGAATTGCCTCACGGTTGTAGCCGTTGAACCAAATACAAAAGATTACAAAAAAATATATCTAGTATCGTATTATGTGTTAATGTGTTTCATTAGTTGATAGTTAGTTCATTGATGAATATGATGTGAATGTGAAATGATGATATAAGAGTTGGTGATTAAAGTTGAAATTAAATAAAGTATAGGCTCACTGACTCACCCCCCCTTCTCAGTGAGCATTGTGTCTAACACAAATGTTTATAGTTTTGTTAGGTTTCCATGTTTTATAAGGTTTCATTTTTTTTTGGTGGGATTATATGAATTTATAGCTCTCAAATAAATTAGACAATATTATAAACACAACTGTAAAATATGATGATAATATGGTAATTACTCAGTGCTAATTAATTTGTAATTACTGAACACAAATTACTCGTAACTGGATCTAATTATTCAAAATAAAGAAGTTACTTGTGTGTATGGTGCCACAATCTCCTCTGCTGCCGCATTGGGTCCATCGAGGTCAAAGGAACCGATGTCCTCCCACCTGGGGGATGGAGACTCAACACCGAATAACTGAACATTAAAACAAATAAAGTCAACAGTGTGTAATTCAAAGTTAAATATATTAAACAATACAATATCAAATAAAATACAACAAATACTTGAACATTAAATAAAACAATAGCAAACCTGATCCATGAAGCTCCCTGTGGCATGATGCTACGTATCACCATGGCAAGAATGACCACAGTGAGAACAACGATGTGTCGTTGTTCCAGTAGAATTAGAAGGCCCCGCCTGGGTTCCACCTGTACCCGGAATGTCTCGGCCACCACCCATAGACTGTGCAGCTATCTGTGTCTCATCGATGTCCTCCCGGCTCTGAGAAGACATGTCCACAAATCTGGTATGTCTAAGCAAGTCATGTGTGGCACATGTGACGGAGTCATGAATCTCATCTAGACCGCTACCAAACCCGAGTGGCTGAGGAGGGGGGTTTGGCTTTCTCCTGGGTGCAGAAGGTCCTCTAAGTGGGTTGCGGTGCACCTGAGGTTGATCTTGGGCAGAGCCAAGACCAACACCCTGAAACTCAGTGATGTCAAAATAGTTGACATGGTACCCTAGCTCAAACTCAACCCACAATTTTCGAAGGAAATACTGTGGGACCTCCAAATTGTTGCACGGGGGCCTGTCAAACACCATGAACCACCTCTTTCTCCAGTTATCTCTCCATGGCTAGTAAATGCACCAGTCCATGCAAACCCGAGCCCTCGTCACATTTGGAGGCGGTCCCATCGAGGGAACTATGAACTTGCTATACAACTGGGCTTTGGTGATGTTGAGGTCTTTTATTTGCTCTTTGGACAACCCAGTGGAGTAGTGTTCCCTCATTCGATCCTTGTATTGGCTCAAGTTTGTTATCTCACTGTGTGCAATATTGATTGATTCAATAATATTTTGAAGTGATGAAGCCAAGGAAACCCAAGAGGGTTCCTCGGTACTGTTCAATTCATTACTTAGTGCCCTCAATTGATTTATGTCTTGGTGTAATTGATCTTTGGGGTTTTCATTGGGTTCATTGTCGGTTCCCATATTGTCTTCTGGAGGTTGGGTTTCATTGGATGGTTCAGGTGTGTCTAACATCTTGTTAGGTGTGTAGACGGTCTGCAATTAAATTTCCTTGGTTTTTTAATGGATTGTAATTCTTTTTAAAAATTAAAATTCAAATGGAAAATAAATAAATAAATAAATAAACACAAATCTGTGCTTTGAGGAGCACCTACCTGGAGAAATGGATGGCACTGTGGTGTAGGGGCGATTGCTTGGTGTTGAGAACGACTTGGGTACATGAGGACGCGTTCGCGGGGTTGATTGTGCGCTCGCAGGTTGGAAATTTGGCTCATGGGTCTGTCAAAAATGACAAACCCGTGAGCTCTGTTTTTTTAAATAAAAAAACAAAGGCACGCATGCGCCATTAACGTGTGCGCGCCAATTTGTGCATATGCGACAAAGACGTGTGTAAGCCCCTTTTGTCCACGTGGGCTGAACCACGTGGACGTTCAGCATTGCCGAAGCAGAGATGTGTGCGCACCTTTGGAGGTGCATGCGCGTCCTTTTATTTTTTCTGCTCACACGTTGTTGTTGCGGTTATTTTGAGTACCAGCTTCGTGCAGGTGCCCACCTCACAACCATTATCCCAACACCCTTACCACTATACCACATGTAGTTCTTATTTATATACTTATAATAACAATATTTAACTATAATCCCCATACTTATTTTAATTTTTTTAATTTTAAATAAAGATAATTTTTAATTATCTTTTATCCATTTTCAATTTATAATTTATTATAAAATGCAGAGGTTGGTCAACAACAACTTTAGATAACAATTTGAAGCAATAATACTAAGATCGTAGAGGTTAAGCAATAAAGGTATTGAATAATCATTGTAGAGTTCGATCATCAAAAGTCCTTGAAATATAGTGAGCCGACGATGCAGAGATAGCTCCACAAGACATTGAATTATACTGAGGCAACGATGCAGAGTTCACTCCACAGGGAAATGAAATATACTGATTCAACGATGCAGAGATCGCAAGGATCGATCACCACTATAAGGCAGTGGTACAGGGATTGCATAGATCGATCAACACTATACAAAATTCTTTTGGATGATTAAGGCATAGAGCAAATTTCATATTACTCACTAGACAAAGTTCTGAAAGATGCAGAGGTGTATTTCGTATTACTCGTCATACAGAGTATCCCGTTGCTGTCATTCGAATTATATCAATGTCGAAGCCCATCGTTTCCATAGTTGCATCAATTTATCTTATTTTTATGTCGCAGTAAAGGCAAGGCAATGCATGTGGATAAGGGAAAAACGTGTTTTTAATCATCAGGTGAATTTAAGTTGTAATAATTATAATGATAATTATCATTTAGTAAGATTAATTTTAATTTATTAATCTTAAAAAAATTGATAAAGAATAAATTGATTTGTTTTTATGTTGTAAAATATTAAAGAAAAAAATTTCTAGATATTTTTTTCTTTTGAATGAGCAAGTTATACATAATAATATCACAAATCCTTTGAAATTGAGAATTATTGTAATCATATTCTTACATATCACAAACGTTATATATTCTTTCTTCAAACAATGTTTTAAATTTTGTCTAACCCACTTTCACTATACGGATGTAAGATTTTTATATTTTTTTTTAACTTTACAAATAATATTTGTATTACTTTACCAATGCTATTTGTGTTCTTTAAAATAGTTAGAGTAGACATATACTTTTTATTTTCTATGTTGGGTTGAATACATTATGTCTATAGTATTTTAATTTTTTTTATTCGCATTTTTTTTAGTGCCGATCACGATTCTTTTGACCATAATGCATTTAATGATAGCATTTTTTTAAAGGGTTATCTTTGGTTCTATTTACCCATGATTTAATAAAGAATGACCATTTTTATACCACCTTATCTTAAATCTTATCTCAGTTTTATAAATTTCTAGGCAATGTTATGAAGTCTCTTATTAGTTATTTTGATATAGGGTGTATTTCGATGGGGCTGCTATGGGTTATGGTGGTATGGGTGGTGCGGGTGCTGTAATTTACATCTCATGCAGTGTCTCCATTCACATCTGGCTAAATCTGGGGATTGGAACCAATACTAGGAGCGAATTATGTGCCCTTTGGCTTTTACTGTTCTGGGCACGTAGGAGAAAGATCACTTCTCTTGTAGTATTGGGTGATTCTTTATCTATTATCTCTTGGGCCCATGGCAGCTCATCGCTTAATGTACTTCTTCTCTCTCACTGGATGGATGTGGCTCGTAAGCTTATCTTGGATTTTGATTCGATACATTTTGAACATGTATTCAGAGAGGTTAACTTGGAGGCGGATATGCTTTCCAAGCGGTCACTTACCTCTCAGGATGGGGTCATTGTGTGGCAGGAGTGGAGGGAGGATATTCTGTTTTCTCACGGCTCATATCATTTGCATTGGACTTGAGGCCCTTGTCTTACTATACTCTGTTTGTTTACACTGTTTTTTGCGGACTTCATATTTTTTGACTTATAGTTCTATGTGCAGATCCTTGAAGATACTGGGTCCAACTCCTTGTTGGGCGTTTTCCATACATACTTTTTTGTGGCACTTATTACAACCTCTTATTGATGCTGATTTACGGTATTTATAGTAGAGTTGATACATGTTTTTTGATGCACTTGGTGACAGACCGTTGAGGATGACTGTATATGAGACATAATAGCTTTTTTGGTCTATTTATATGCTTGGATGACTGTATATTTGGTTATTTCTGATCTGAACTATGGATGATATTGGGACATATGGCTCTTTTATATTGGACTATATGGCTATGGTTGATGATTCTATGTCACTAGATGACAGATGGCCCTATCTGATAGGGATATGAAATTTGTAAGATCTGACAGCTGGCTCTATTTTACTATTTCGCATATTAATAGTAAGTTGAATTTTTCAGTGAAAAATGGTGTATTTCTTTTAACTTTAAAATTATAAATTATAGTTTATTGTTTATTTTCCGTCTAAGATTATAGATTATAGCTTATTGTTTGATTTTTCTCCAAGCTTTTCTAAAAATGTTGGACCCACACTTCTCATCTATATAAGGTTAACTTAAGTAACAATTTTTTGAAAGAAAGTTTTTTTTCCATAAAAACATGAATATATTAGATTAAAGTAAGAAAAAAATTATCTTTCCATCCTCAAACTTATGGCCAAATTACATAATTTATTCAATCATTACAAGAATTGAAAGTGAGTGGGGAGGATAACAATCATTCCTCCCAACTACCTAAGCTCTATGTAATAAAGAACTTTTGATTTCAAAATATATAAAGAATTTCTAATTTTAGAATGTATAAATGGTAATTACAAATTAAATTTTAAATTTTAAAATTAAAAAATTAAAACTTAATCAAAATTTTATTAATAAAAAAATATTAAAACTTTTGAATGAACTATTTACTTTATATTTAAATTTCTAAAAATTAATTACAACGTTAAATTGATTATTCAATATATATATTTATAATTTTTTAAAATTAATTAAAATGCTAAATTGATTATTCAATATATATTTATATTTAAATATAATATTAATTAAAAAATTCTCATAATTATATCGCCAAACTATATATTTAAAATATTATATTTAAATAAAAACAATTACAAATTTATTATTATTATTAAATATTTAAATTGTATTGATAAAAAATAAACCAATGGCAAGTTGGACTATAAATATATGATATAAGAATCCAATGGCAATAATATTAGAATTCACATCATTAGCATTAATATATCACTGACTTGTGTGAATGCTTTTATCATGTCCAGCTTTACTTATGGATCTCTATCAAAATTAAAAGAGAATATGTTTTGCACAACCCCACATAGCGTTAATCAACGTAATATCGCAATTGTCTCTTCAATTTCACTCATGTCTAGTCAATTAGTAGGAACACTCAATTTCAGTTTAGAAATTGAGAGGAACAAAGTATTTTTTTCACATAGAGATTTCATTTCCGTACTCTTATCGTGAGTGAACATCTTCTGTGCTAAGCCAATTTCCCTTTGGAAAATAGTAGGAACAAAGAGTAGTATATTATCTTATCAACTGTTTGGACTTACTTTGTTTGTTCAATTTCACTTAAAATAAAATAAATATAATAATAGAATTACATGTTCTTGAAACAGAGATTCCACTCCCCTTTTTAATCAAATTGATATTTTAATGGTTTCTTTGATTTCACTTTGAAATATTAAATAAGAAAAAAACAGACGATAATAATAATAATTCCATTTAAATAAAAGGAGATTCCATTCCATGTGAATGCGTTTATGAAATGTGACGTGAATCCGCTTATTAAAGGTGATGGTTTCAATTTTTTGGTTCAACTTCACTTTTTGAATTTCTTTCAAATTCAAAGGAATTCTCTTTTGCGTGAAGAGCGACGGCTCCACATAGAAAGGCTTGTGGGCGTAGCACGGATTGATGACTAGCAGGGCCCGTTAGCAGCGCCCAATGGCTCTATGCGACGTGAAGGGAATCACGAAGGGCAAGTTGGATTATAAAAATATGAGATTTGAATCCAATGGCAATAATATTGGAATTCACATCATTAGCATTAATATATCACTGACATTAGTCTTTTAGTTGGATGGTGATATGTTGACCCTAGAAAAGAGACTCCATTATGTGTGAATGCTTTTATCAATGGTGAAGATATGATCAATTTCATGTCCAGCATTACTTCTGGATCCTATCAAAATTAAAGGAGATTATGTTTTGCACAACCGACCCCACATAGCGTTAATCAACGGAATATCTCGATTGTCTCTTCAATTTCACTCGTAAGGAAGAAAGTGGCATAATCATTATAATTACGTCAATTTTATTAAAGAGATTCCATTCTTCGAATTATTGTCGCTTTTATAAAAGAGATTCCATTCCACGTGAATGTGTTTTTATCACCGGTGAAGATTTCAGTTTCATGCTCAACTTACGAATTTCTGTCAAAACAAATAGGAAGTATCCTTTTGCGCAAAGAGCAACGACCCCAAAGGGTTGCGGGGTTCATACATGGGCCAGGCACGTGGAGCATTTTGTTCAAAGGAAACCATCTAGATATTTGCGATAAGTGGATCTCTATAGTTTCGGTGTTATTCATCTTGATGCTATTTCGGTGACGTTAAGCTTCACTTGGATTATTATGTGCTTGACATCTTGTAATGGATTTTTATACATATTGACATTTGCGTGCAATTCTTTTTTTTCACTTGGCAAAGTTTTTTAAGGTTCTCAAAAGTTCAATTGCCTCGTAGTTTGGTGCGGGAGTTTCTCATTTATCTAATATAGATTCTTCATAGGAACATGTGAACTTGTTTAAATATTCATTTATTTACGTTGAAGTATTATAATTAATTCCATATTATATATTAATGATGTACTTGTAGTCAAATATATATGGTTAGACTATGGTTAGTTACACATTAAACAGTGGAGATACTGTACAAGACATGGTCCAAAACCTTAGTATTCATGTACTACCTATATATTTTTAGTTTAATATTTCTAGTGTAATAGTGAAAAGAGTAATTCATATGTTCCATATTTCAATTATATATATATATATATATATAAACCATAATTTGATGGTCAAATAGAATCATTGTTGTTTAGATCAATCGAACGCTACTTATCAAGTATGGGATTATTAATTTCTAAGAGGTTTCAGTGCCTAGACCAACATTGAGTCGTCCATCAAAGGAATCTAACAATTGATATCAAATTTGATGATTACTACTTTGGTGTAGACTTGTAAATCCAAGGGTTTTTGTAGTGTCCCTAACAAATCTTAGCTAAATTTTTTATTTATAAATATTTAAGTGGATTGATTCAGGACTTTGTCAACTATTTGGTCAAGGACTATTATACTACTGTAGGTTGTGCTCCTAAACCAAATCAAGTTTTTAACATGGTCTTACTGTGATCTAGGTGAGGGATTTTTATCAAATACTTCACAACCATACATGTATACAGAACACAAAATTAATAAAGCTAAAAGGAATCATAGCATTCCAATCAACGGTATGGAAAAGGAAATAAAATATGCATCCTTCATTTAAACTAGCCAATCCATGATGCCTCTCTAAATGTGGAAAAGCACATAAAGACCCTAGATTAACAATTAGTCGTCGAAGTACACAAATTTAAAACCCTTATTTTCTTCTAGGCAATTCATCATTTTATAACATATAAAGCACCATCAAAATTTTATTGGTAATATACTAGCATAGATCCATCTTAACTCCGGCTCTATCAAGCACCCAGAGGGATTAAATCCCTTTAGGTGCAATCCCTTAGATTCTTAAACTTGAGGAAATGTTTGTAACTCAAGGGATTTGATCCCTCTATGCACTTGATGGAGCCAGAGTTAAGATGCGTCTATGGTAGTTCCAAACGCAATGGGTGCATCAAAGCAATGTTGCTTAAAAACAAGTGGAAACTAAATGTGGTAACATAATCATGTTATAGTTTTGGCTATTTAATTGTGATGATTCTATCTACTTGGATCACTAAAAAAGATCATAAATCAAAGCAAAGCAAGAAAGATATGATACAAAATGTAATATCATCTGAATCAATGCATCTTAAGAGTACTAGTATTTAATCATATTGGAGTTCCCAATGCATAGATTTCAAATTAGAGGGATATTAGATCATAATATAAATCTTCATCTAAAAACATAGATTAATAGATCATAAATGCCCTAGGTGTAAGCAATACATATATATTTCATTTCCCTAATTGTACCTAGTGATTTACCCAATTCTTGATTAATTGAAATTATTACAAAACTAAAATACAACTAATTGTTTTATTATTAACTCAACTATACATAATCCATTATATTTGCCATTATAATCCTCTAGGTGTGAACTATCGTAATTTGGAATCATATTATAAATGATAATCAATAAATCTTAAAAATAAACAAAAACTATATTCGCTAATTAATTATGAAGTAAAATATTTATTCTTAATATTTCTAAATTCTCATTAAAAAAAAAAATTATATAATTAATATTAAATAAAAAATCTAAAAAATATTAGAGTTTATTTTATTTTGGCATGAACCCAATTTTAAAATTTTAATTTGCATAATAATTATCATATAAATCAAATTTAGTCTATAATAATATAAATACTTTTGATTTATATATTATTTATAAAAAATAAAATCTTAATATTTCTTTAATTTATTAAATATTCTTAAGTCTTTACAATATTCTTAATTCTTTATATTATTAGAGAGGAATTTTGATTGATATGATATCGGTAAAAAAATTAAAATTTTAAAATTATTTCCATGCCAAAACAAAATGAACATTGCAATAGAAAAAATGTGTTAATATTTTTAGATTTTTTATTCAAAATTAATATAATGTATATTTTTATATTTAATTAAATATTCATAAAATCTAGCGTGGATTTAGCTTTGTTACTTTGTATAAACTTTAATTTTCTTATGTACACATACAAAACCAAATAAAGTTAATACAAAGGAACAAAGCTACATCCACGAGCAATTTCCACGGTGTGGCTAGGGTTCCAGGGTGTGGAAGAAAGCTACATCCACGAGCAATTTCCACGGTGTGGCTAGGGTTCCACGGTGTGGCTAGGGTTCCAAGGAAGGAGCTTATAATAATGAGCTCCGTCGGTGTGGCTAGGGTTCCAATGAAGGAGTGCATAATAATGAGCTCCGTCGGTGTGGCTAGGGTTCCACGGTTCATTTTGGTTTGGAAAAGACAATTTATCATCAATTTCAAGATTTCAAAGTGGCAGATAATAATGACCTCGGCGTGGTTAGGGTTCCATTGTTTTTTTTGTTTTGGTGCAGATAATATATCATCACCTGTAGGCTTGCGTAATTTGGACCATTTCAACCAATGAAATGGATGGTCTATTCAGACAATAGATGGACAAATACAGGCTTGGTAGCTATGATATGGGGAGAACGCTACACCTATTCCCTAACAATGCACTCGAATCAGAAGTCAAAGAGTATTTTGCTTGGATTTTCGACTCACTGCAAGCCACCATTGTATTGTTGTGATAGTGTGAATGATACTAAACCAATCCGCCAGGTTATTCTTTATCTTATCGTAGTAAGAAATGTTGGAGTGTAAAATATTTTAATGCCCAACATTATCCGTTGGTAAATACCGTGATCACATAGTGTATACTACACTATCTTTCAGCCAGGAATATGAAACTGTTAGCTCACCCAGATTTTGAAATCGCTTAAAAACCCATGTTGCAAAATTTTAGTCATTTATTAAAAAAAATCCAGTCAAGACATTAATCTTCCTGTCTTCACCTGTGGCTCTCCCATCAAAATTGGTGACAGTATGTACATTTGTCTTGGACAAATCATTATTGGTGAGAAATTCATTGATGTCCATTTTAGAAAGTAAGAAAGGAAGGCCTTTGAGTTTCAAAATCCCAGTGTGCTCCATGTGATTGAGTAACTAGACGGGGGAGCAGCATCATCCCCTCCTTTGGGCTGATTTACTTGGGATGCAATGCCATTATAGTAGTCCTGCTTTTTGCAACGAAAAACTTTGATATACCTATGATCGATATTTTGTCTATCGCGTTGTAGAGCAAAATCAGCTTGCATCAGACCCCGAACAAAACAAAACCCTCACTATAGAAACGACCATGATTATGCACCAGCAAGACATCCAGAACATGCAATACTTCAAAGAACTCACAAACATCGTTCTCGTTGTAGTTGAATGGAAGACCTCGCAGGTGAACCACTAGAAAAGATCAATGTTGGCCGACAATATGGGGCATGGTCGTGCCATACCCATATGTCCCGAACGCACTGGTGGTACTCAGAAGTATAGATCCGGGTCTCAGAAAATACTAACTATGGTTACCAAACCCTAAAGGTCCCAAAGAATTATTACTCAAAATTATTTTAACATTATCTCTGTGTGTGTACAGGACTTTACTACTTTCCCTCTGAAAAACATGTTCCCAAGCGCTACCTAGACAATTGACTTGATTTCCCTCTCCCCGCCCGCTACTCGCCCCAACCACATGGAATGGCTTCCGAATTTGATCATAAACAAACCAAGAGAGGACTTCTTCTTCAACTCGAGAGTGCTTTACATTAAGACTAATGACGGCTGTCTAAGTTTATCTGCTCCGCTTTGCTTCTATAGGAGGGCCTACAACAAAACCATCCACCATTCATACCCTAACCCGAGCTAAACCACTCATCCGATCTCACTGTAACCGCTAGCTAAACTACAATCCAAGTAATATGACCAAGGTAAGATGACCAAGGTCTTAGGTTTGTTTCTAGCCTTCCCTCCTCTCATGATATATGCATCCACAAATTACGTCGCTCTAAAGCCCCTCGAGCCTTTTTAGGGTTTGTATTTTATTGCACCCCATATTAGGGTTTGTATTTTATTGCACCCCACAGGAGCAATATGTAATGGGGATATGTGTGAAGTTGATTAACATTGATTTTTATTTTTGTATTTTAGTACTCGTCTGTCATAGAGTCAAGATCTACTATCATATCATTTCATTTCTCAACCAATCAATCCACACCCACACCTATGTAGGTTGCTTTTATTTTATCTTATAAAAAATATATATATCATTTTAATTTTATATTCATAGAGGGATTAAATCTTTTAAATATTTTTTTTTTCTTTATTATTTTACATTATTAAAAAACATTTGTGTACGGAAATTGTGCTTGTTAAATATGAGCTTAAGATGGATCTAGGCTTGGTTATATCAAGTGTATTATAATAGTAGTGTCCACATATGTAATAACCCTCATATTAATAAAATTATTGATTGGTAGTGGGATAGATAGGAGTGTTTGTTTGGTCTCCACCACCTATTTTGTGGGACATTTATTTTTTCCAAAGTGTTGTCCAAATAATTGACTTGGTTTCCCTCCCCTCGCTCACTACTCACCCCAACTGAACATAATGGCTTCCAAATTTGATCAGAAACAAACCGCAGGAGGACTTCTTCAATTGAAGAGTGCTTTAAATTGAGACTATTGGTAGTTGTCTGAGTTTATTTTCTCCACTTTGCTTTTACGGGAGTTCATACCCTAACCTCAAACCACTCATCCCATCTGAATGTAACTGCTAAACTACAATCCAAGGTAAGACAACGAAGGTCTTAGGTTAGATTATAGCCTTCAAGCCTCTGAACATATATGCATCCACAACCACGGGGTCAAGTCCAGGTCCACTATCAGATCATTTCACTTCTCAACCAGTTAGTCTACACGTATCTCAGGCGACTTTTACTCTATCTTATTAAATATATATATATATATATATATATATATATATATATATATATATATATATATATATATCATTTTAATTTTAGATTTATAGAGGGATTAAATTTTTTAAATGATTTTTTTTCTTTATTTGTTTACATTATCAAAAAGGTTTGTGTAGGGAAATTGTGCTTGTTAAATATGAGCTTAAGATAGATCTAGGTTTGTTTATATCAAGTGTATTATAGTAGTAATGTCCACATATGTAATAAACCTCCTACTAATAAAATTGTTGATTGGTAGTGGAATATATATGGATGTTTGTTTGGCCTCCACAACCTTTTTTGTGGGACATGTTGTATTTTTTCCCGAGCACTACCTAAACAATTGACTTTATTTCCCTCCTCCCACCTACTACTCACCCCAACCAAATGGAATGGCTTCTGAATTTGATTAGAAACAAACTGCAAGAGGAATTCTTCTTCTACTCGAGAGTGCTTTACATTGAAACTTATGGTGGTTGTCTGATTTTATCTACTCTTCTTTGCTTCTAACGGAGCACATCCAATAAAAACCTCCTTCATTCATACCCTAACCTCAGCTAAACCCCTCATCCCATATAACTATAACAACTAAACTACAAGCCAAGGTAAGATGACTAAGGTCTTATGTTAGTTTCTAGCCTTTGGCCTCTCAACATATATGCATCCACAAATTAGCTTAGTCTAAATCCCCTTGACCCTTTTTAGGGATTGAATTTTATTGCATCCCATAGGAGCAATGTGCAATGGGGAGATGTGTTAAGTTGATGTAAAACTGAATTTTACTTTTTTGCTTTTGTTTTTTAGTACTCGTTTGCCATGCGGTCGAGTCGAGATCCACTATCATATCATTTTACTTCTCAACTAGTTGGTCTACACCTATGTGGGAGACTTTTACTCTATCTTATTAAAAATATATATCATTTTAATTTTAGATTTATAAAGGGATTAAATTTTTTAAATGATTTTTTTTTGTTTTTGTTTTTCACGTTATCAAAAAGGTTTGTGTAGGGAAATTGTGCTTGTTAAATATGAGCATAAGATGGATCTATGTTTATTTGTATCAAGTGTATTATAGTAGTAGTGTCCACATATGTAATAACCCTCCTACTAATAAAATTCTTGATTGGTAGTGGGATGGATATGGGTGTTTGTGTCATGTCCCCTCCCGTCAATCCAATGCAAGGGAGGAAACATGACCAAACATACCGGGCTTATTTGACAATCTCAACCCCATTCATTAGTAAGAAATTTATGGATAAATAAATTCTTATGCGTGCAGATCATTGTTAATAAACACATCGGAATTAAACACTATCCACACACCATTTCATCATGCATTCAGCATATAACCAACAGTCATTAATTAAAACATTGCAGAGCACAGAATTAACATAACTCAAACCACAGGAATACTTATCTTGAAATGTGGTGCAGAATCATACTCAATATAAACACAACATAATAACCATAATGACACACATGTAGAAGGAAATACTTCATCCTATTTATTCCAGATAGAATAATGAAACAATCATACAATAATCAATCCCATTCTCATGCTATGCAGAGGACTCATGCCAACTAGCTTAAGATAATCATATCATTCAATTAACATGAATATTTAAGCATGCAGAACATAACACAGCATGATCACAATTTAAACCACAGAGAATACTTATTTTTAAGATGAAACTGTCCAACAACTGGCTATGTGAGAGCGACGTTCCGCCCAACCATAGATCTCTATCCAGCCTATATTCTTTCACCTGAGAGATCACCCCTGATCTGGGATGTGTATCCACTAAGGAGGAACTAAACATGCTCACTGACAATCATGGTTTCACTCAAACAGTCATGCTAAGCCAACACATAGTTGGGTTTATCAAGCATGTAATAAACAAAGGAGAAGGATGCTAATCCAGTGAGCTCAACCATAGAGATACAGGCATCTCAAGCTAAATTCAAGCAATCCAATTCCTCTGTTCAAACATTCACACTTGGATTTCTCACAATTCTGTCATCAAATAACTCAATCCCGTCAATGGAATTCTGGGCTATAAAAACTGAGTTTTTCTATGGCTTTCTAGGTATCTAATACTCTCAAATTCGCCCCAAGGATCATATCTATGGACCCCCCATTGGATTTCACTGTCAATACCAAATTCCGGGCATTTATGGCACTTCAAAACGTGGGTTCTTGCAAAATTGCGATTTCTGGTTTTTCTCACTGCTGGGCATTCGTAATGGATGAAAACTCCTGCTGGGATGTTCAACAATGGAATGGGCATGAGGAAGAACCAATTACCATGAGGTAGAGTGACTTGTGGGTCAAGGAAATAGATCCCATACCCTGCCATACGAATTTTTGGGCTGCCCATGCTCCATTAAAGCCATGGACTGATTTCTTCAACAACTTTTTTACACATAATTAAATGCCAACAAAGAAATTCAAATGGGTTCTCAAGATGACATTTAGAATCCTATGGTTCAATCCCACAACCCCCTCACCACTCCCTAGTGGATACACATGGCCCCTTCTTATTAGTTGCTTCCATAGCCAGTTTTGGTATTTTATTGCATGATGTTTATTTACAACATTTTTACAATGTTCCATGGCTAAATAGCACAGGGGTAACATAATATCTAATACTTGCCTTTTAAATAAAAATTCGAGCATCCACTAGCGGGGCCTTGGCCTTGAGCTCCATGCTAGGAAAACATACATCACATTTATAAAAGATTTACATTAAAAGCTAATATATCCTAAGGGTCAAAATGGGGTATTACAATTTGTTTGGCGTCCAACACTTTTTTTGTGGGACATGTTGTATATTTTTTTGAATGGTGGTTCACCAGTTATTAGAGAGCTAGTCCACCAGAGAAATGCCAACACCCAGGTAGAGAATCAAGGTCTCACAAAAAATAAAATCATTGCAATAGGGGATCAACAAGAGCAGCGTGTCACTTACAAAAATTGAACTTTTTTGGGAAGGGAAACAATTATTCCTCCCAACCACCCAAGCTACAACCAATGGATATGGGACATGTTGTATAAACATGGTCTGTGTGAGAGAGAATAATAAACAAGAGAACAACAATTTCCATAAGTCTCATCATATAACTTTGATCCTTATGCCAATGGATGTGGCCATAGAGAAATGTTGGTCCTTCCACTAAAATAGTGTTTGATTGGTTATGGAATGAATATGTGTGATAGATCAATTTCCCTTCCTCCCTTATGGGACATGTTGTGTTGGTGTGGGTGTGAATAGTATATAATAAATAATAAACATTGGAATACATTGTGTTGGACATCTTGGAATAGTTCTTATAAATTTAAAATATCCTCTCTTTATGTTGGGGTTTCATTCTACATTAATACTCCTCCATCTGTGATGTTAAGTTAAGAGCATCATCTCTTAAGTCACGCGTGAAGTCTCGCTATCAATCAGACGACAGTCTTTACAGAGTCCACCTTTACAGACCCATAAGTGTTGTCCTTCACAAAGTCATAAACTTCTTGTATGGTACTTTCATCTTATTCTAAAGACCTATTGGAACTTCTCTTTTGAAAAATGTCATATTTTCATTTATTTTCACCTATTTTCCCTCTCAACCGATTTTTTAATTTAGCCATTTTTCTCATTCATTCTCTTTTTATTCATTTTCCTTCTCTTTATTATATTTGGCTTATTGTTTTTATTCTTGTTTTTTTTTTTTTAATTTATTAATATTATACATCACATATAATAATTATATTATATTAATATTACATAGTATATTAATACATTAATTATAATATATATTACCATTGTATAGTATATTAATATATTAACTATATATGAAATATATATTAGCATATTATATATTTACTATGAATAGACTATATAGCTATATATTAACTATATATTAATATTAACCTATATATAACATATCATATATTAATTATATATATATATATATATATATTAATATTATGAATTAATTATAATATATAATAACCATATATTATTCAATCGAGGCTTTAGGTTTTGACAAGTCTAGTTATTGCACCGAGAGTACCGAGGGGATATATAGTCAAGTAGATGGAGGAGGTTAAATATCATGAAGCATTATTTCCTTTCTGTTAAGTTATTTGATGAAATTCGACAATTGATATATTATTGCAATTTTGACAATAAAAGTTTACAATTTCATAAATTTTAACATTGCAGATGGGTTCAGAGACCCCTTAAATAAGGGGTCTCTGAACCCATCTGCGTGTTAAAATTTATGAAATTGTAATAAAATTATTATAATTTCATAAATTTTAACAATGGAAATCTTATATAATTAGTAACTTAAACATCTAGTCATATTTTTTATCCCATGCCTAAATTAGTCATATATTTCATCCCGTGACTAAATTAGTCATTTATTTCAATAATTTTTAGTTTTTATCATTTAAAATTGGTCAAATTTGGTCATATTTCAGCTAAAATCACTGTGGTGACCAACATTTTTGGTGGTTTAGTCATTTATTTAACTTGGTGACCAACGTTTTTGGTCACCTACACATTTATCACCCATTTTTCTACTAGTGCATCATAACACAAACTGCAGAAGGAAAACTAGAACACTAGTGTCCACTTTCCATTAAAGAACTATATAAGGCATATCAGAACTAAACCACAATGTAGAGGGAGGGACTAGCAATGGTATACTTTCTACAAAAAATTAGACATTACCTACTAGGGAGCATTTCAAGTTCTTTATAAACCACTCTACATTAAAATATTTGGTGAAAAGAGTAGTACTCAAAGGGATTATTTGAAAATGGATAATTATATTTTATAAATTTCATTTTGAAGTCATGATAAAATCAAGAAAATCAAATGTTGTCCTAGATCATTTGTCAAGGATAAAAAGTGGTGAGGCAGGCGGATGGTTAGACAATCAGCTCCGAGACTGAGATATTTCCAAGATAGAGGTTGTACTATATTAATTGTGATCTAAATGGATATAGGTGGCCACCCACATATTCCACTGGCTCAAAACTGTTTTCCATTGTGGCAATTGTTTAGTAATTTTTCTACAATTTTTCGAGTCCTAAACTTCCGGGGCCCTAAATGATGTTTTTTTGTATTCTCAACAACCCAAATGGTATCCATTGGCTCTCATCGAGGTCCATTTAACTTTTTTACTCCTCGTATAAATATTTCCAATGGTCTATCGAGTGCCCCAAAAGGAGATCGTATGTAAATGTTATGACCCCGAGAAGTTGACTGCTCAACTAACCACTTTGGGGCTGCAAACTTTATGATGTTTCATCTCATAGGGTGAGGTTTTTGGATGTTTAGGGTTCTTTCCCTCAAGTTTATGATAAATAGGCCCTTTCAACATCATTTTGTATTTAACTTGTCACAAATGACCATAGCCACCACATCTCCTCTCAGAGATATAGTTACCACCATTCTAGCTGCTTTTGTTTTACATTTTGTTTTGTTTCATTCATTTTACAGAATATGAGTTTACTGTATCACTATGTTTCTTTCCATATAACTGTGTATGTGAATATATATATATATATATATATATATGCTCTTTCATTTCATTCTCACATAAATATGGATCAAATTGGGAGATATCTCTATATTCCTCACCATTGTATCAATATAGGAATACTCACTAAGCAAGAGGAAAAAATTAATGGTTATATTAGTGGACTAGGAACTAATATCAATATAAGTCTATAAGTTAGGGATCAATAGAATGTGTGATGGAATATGAACAACCCAACATTCCTTTAAAATTCCACGATGGCATAGTAGGAGGGCATGTTAGTAGTAAATATAACTTTAATAAAGTGTTACAAGAAGGGATTTGGTGTCTATAAATATTCAATGATGGAAAGGAAAATTCATATCCTTGTGATGTATGCGAAAGGATCGGAAAAACCTATGAAGTTAAGAATTACCACTCCATCTAGTGATGGTGCTACATGGATTTAAAAAATGGGAAGTGCATTTTGTAGGTACTATACACCCACTTGCAAGGAATTTAGGTGCTTGATACATTGCCACAACCACTAACTATCTTACAATATTGGTAGAGGCTGTACCAACTCAAGATTGCGATTCCAGATATAGCTTTGAAAATATAATCTCATGAATTGGGCACCTCAAAAATCTAACAATAAATCAAGGATTCCATTTCCTTAGCCACACTATAAAGTCCATACAAAATAATTTTTACTCCAACATCACACTAGCAATCCCTACTATCCCTATGCAAATGGAATTGTTGAAGCATTCAACAAAATACTAGAGCATAGTCTGACCATGGTGTGTGTAGTAATATGTGATTAATAGGATGAGAGGATTCCCATGGTACTCTAGGAATATAGGACTAAAACAAATAAACTCACCAAACGTACACCCTTCATCTTTCTATACAACTAGGTAGCAGTGGTGCCTAACTAATTTTAACTAGTTTATTCGTGGTGTAGGAAACAACTATGTTTGATGAAGACTCCATCCAAAACCATCTCATTGAGATAATGGAACTCCAAGAGAATAGGATCCTAACACATTACCACCAAGATGCAGATAAGTTGTGAAATAAATTCTTTCATCATGATCACATAAAACATAAGTATTTTGAGAAACGTGACCTAGTTCTACTCTATGATAACAAGTACCTTAAGCATCTAAGGAATATATAGATGCATTGTTTGGACCCCTTCATGGTCACAAATATTTGGGAATCAGGAAGCAGTAATTTTGGCCCAATCAGATAGGAAATTTTGGTAGAGCATCTAAGGAAGATATATATGCATTAGTTGGGGCCCTTCATGGTCACAAATATTTGGGAATCGGGAGCAGTAAGTTTTGCCCAAGTGGATGGGAACATTTGGGAAGGGTGAGTAAATGATTCCTAATTGATGTTGTTTTGACCCCCTAGAAGATAAGGTTCTATGATATCCAAACTCTTATACTATTTTTTCTAGTCAAGTCAATAAGTCTTAACCCTACAAATGTTTCAAGGGTTAGTAACATCAATAGTTGATTATAGTGAAATTTGAAATAATTTTCGTAGAACACTTGGAAGTTTCTTTTTATTTTCCCTAAAAGAAACATGCCACCTTTTTTGTCAGTAGAGGAAAAAGTAAAACATGCCGCTTCAATTGAATAGTTGTATTGACACATTGAGTTGTGTCAATTGACTAGTTGCATTATATAAATTCAGCTACATTGGTTTATTAGTTCTGTCAATAAACCATGAGGTTGCATTTGTGGTTGAGTTGTGCAAAATGAATGTGTTGTGTAATAAGGTTGATAAGTAAATAAATAATACCCATCAATCACATCATGAGTTGTCACTCAAATAATTAATACACATGTATTTAATACCTACATCACATAATGGTTTTTGAAATGGTGGATGTAGGGAGTAAAAGGGTAAATTATAGGCTTCAAGTTAGGAGTTGAATGGGTTATGTCACTCCATTTAGAATTAGTGGCTTCATCATTTATATCACTAATGACAGTTAAAAATGTAAATGAAACTAGAATAGATCATGATTGTCGCATGATCCCATTACTTTCTTTAGGATTTTTTGAAGATTTAATTTCTTTTTCCATTTGAATATGAGATCCAGTAAGTGGCCATATTTATGAATTTGAGAGTTACATTATCCACTACCTAATACGATTGAGTTACACAACTAACTATCCAATATATTCAAAATCACTTAGAGTAAGACACATAAAATACAAAGGAGACTACTACTGAGCTAGACGAGAGATATGCACCTGCATCAAAATCAATAACCATAACTCAAGAAAATTATTTAGTGACTACCACTGGTATACACCTATCATAGGTCCCCTCAAAGACCCCAAAAAATCATGTTGAAATTCAATATTAGACAAGTGCTAGAGAGGAAAGAGGCATTCCTTAAAGAGACCATGGACGCCAAGTATTGCAATTGAGATATTTCAAAGGAAAATTAGAACAAAAACCCATTATATAGTACATATTCACTAACACAGAGTAGTTCCCTTACCCACAAAACACCCACTACATGCAGTAAGTCACCTTGAAAGATGGGGATAGTAAAGAATAATTCATTGATGAGTTCTATCCCCTACAAGTTTTTTCATTTGATCAACACGCTATGGGACCCAACATTGGGCACAATTTTCCTCATACAAAATTATATAAAATTCCTACTAAGTAGAATCCACTAATGCATTATATGGATTGACCAACTATACCCATTTACCACCAAAATATAGAGAGACCTAATTGGTATTTTAATGGATGGATTTGAAGTTAACATAATTTTCAACTAGTGTAACGGAGTTTAGAAGGAAATAGAAGAATACCTACCACAATCTATGGTATGTTCCAAGGAAATAAGGGAGTCGACATCAACTTGATCAATCAAATCTTCTTGGGGAGAAAATTGTTTAGGAATATTAAAATGGTGTACATGTTGACTATTCCACTTATTTCAATTTATTATGTTTAAAAGTAAAAAGGAATTGGTCATTTTCAAAGAAACAATGTGAAGGATTCTCAGTCTTAGCCAAGGATATTCTATTTGTTCAAGTAACAAAAGACGACAAAATTTGAGACTAGTTGGGCACTATAAAAATCACCATCTTGAACTTTCTAACTACCCAAATTTTCACTAGAAATTATTTGAAAGTTCAAGACGATGATTTTATAGCACTCAGCTGCTCTCTAGGGGAGTAGTTATGGATTTCATTTATTCTATGAGATAAAAGTTCAAGATGGTGATTTTTATAGCCATGCTTTTATTTTCCATGTGAAGAAAAGCATTGAATAACAATATCTCCTATTAAAATTCATTTTACTTTGTTGTTTCGGTATAGATCTCATCCTTAGATATAAAATTCATCCTTAAATATAGCATACTTCTTTATTGTGAAGCATTATACATACATTGAAAACAACAAATCCAAAAGAATTGTATTAGACTTGTTGTTTTAGTATAGAGGTCATCCTTAAATATACAATTCACTCTTAAATATAATATCATCCTTCTTTATAGTGAAGGATGATACATACCTTGAAAACAATAAATCCAAAGGAATTTTATGATGGGAAGTGTTAAAATGTCCTTCTTTATAGTGAAGGATGCTACTTACATTAAAACAAATAATTCCAAATTAATTTTATGATGGGAAGTGTTTAGATGTTTGGTTTATTTGATAATTGGTTAATATCTAGTCGATGTTAGTTATTGATATGAGTAGCTATGTTGTTATGCGGATGGATATAAAATTCATCCTTACCGGTATCATCCTTCTTTAGAGTGAAGGATGATCCATACATTGAAAATAAAAAATACAATTGAATTTTATGATGATAAGTGTTTAGAGGTTTCACTAACATTTAATCCATGCTAGTAATTGATATGACTAATTGTGTTGAAGGAAGTCTTTCCTGGACAACCTTGTATCTTGGCCAATAAAGAAAATGGTGGATTCCAATTTTAAGGAGTCTAATATTATACTTAAGTATAGTATCCTAGGTGATTATTTTGGATTGAAAAAACATGTATATAGATAGGTAGGCGAATATTAAATATGATACATAAAATTTACTACTGAAACGTGTAAATTTTTGGCGAATATTATGATAAAAAAACATATTTTATGTAAATATAGGTGATATTAGAGACTAAAAATCACCAAATAGCGAATTTATTTTTTGAAAACAAAACCCCCAAAAATAGCCAATTGGCGAAATTTCGCCCCCAAAAAATACCCTGATTCCAATATAGATTTTGTCTTTGTGTTGGATTTCATTACAATTGCTCTCTTTTGTCTTTGTTTGGGATGCGAGTTTTGTGAATAACTCTTCCATAATATAACAATAGTTTTGTAATCAACGCAAGGATGTTTCTACAAGGAACTACACATTTACTAAAATGGTACAACTTTCAATTGCAATGAAATTTGTTGCTTGATTTTTAGTTTATTAGATATTTACAATTTTGATATTTTTAACAGTAGGTGTCATTGTAGATTTAGGCTTTTGGATATTCATTGTGTTGAAGTTTTAACTTCGATGTTTCGAGTGGAAACTCCACCCATATTTAGGGAATCAGCAATAGGTTTTATATTGTTATTCTGCATGAGCATTCAATAATAATAATAATGGTAAAAACATAAACTAACATGGGCCAACATGGTGTACAATGTGTAAAAGATGGAGATTTATGAAACCATATATTTGTATTTTTTTAATGCAAAAGAGGTATGGGATGAAGCAATAAAACTAACACTTTTGTAATTGTAATTTACAACTATAAAATTGAAATTCACATCTTTTTGAACCAAAATTCACACTTTTGGAATTGAAAATCACACTTTTGAAATTGGAAATCACAATTTCAAGGTTCAAAAATCACATTTTTGGAATAAAAAATTGCACTTTTGAGGTTAGAGATCATTTAAAATCCACACTTTTGGAATATAAAATGATGCTTTTGAAAACCAATATTCCCACTTTCATAACCTGTTTTTGCACATTAGAAATGTTGATATTGTCACTTTTACAATCAAAATTCACACTTTTTAGTCCATATTTTGTCTTATTAATCCAAATTTAATAAAACATGCGTTTGTTAACCCATTTTTTACGAATGAAATATAATTTTGTTTGTTTTTTTATATCATATGTATGCAGTTATCACCCCAAAATATAATGTATGGGTAATGTATTTTTTAGTTGCAAATTTTTCCAACTAGCTATTTTTGATCTTTTAGAAAAATATCATAGATTCCCATTTTCTCTTTAAAAATTCACATTTTTTAATGAAAATGTTATTAAATTGATATATTCACCAAAATTTAGATCTTTTAATAGAAGATTATATGTTTTTTTTGTTGAATATCCTCCTCTATATCTATATGTTTGATTTTCTTGATCTTTTTTAATTATTTTCAGATATTGATGATTACTACCTTATGACATAACATATATCATAAAATAACCATACATTGAAAATATCAACCACATATGCAATTGGATCACATGAATATAGCCAAGCAGAAGAGACATAAGATTTATCTTGATATCATAGCTACATCCTTCTTATTACTTTGTTGTAGTAGAGAGATAGATGAATAATTCACTTGGTGTTATGAGTTGGTACAATAGTGATTTGACCTTTAGCAATCTATAGGTATTCATGGTAACCTTCACATAAAGTCATGTCTTTACATTATTTTACCTTTTCACTAAAGAAATGCATTATTAATAATATTATGAGCGTACGGGAATAACTCCCAAAGCTACATAAACATCAACACTCCCTCTTAGCCAAGGAGGTATTCTCATTTGTAGAAATATCTGCAACTGAATGACAAGTCCAAGTCATCATATATGGAACACTCCCTCGAAGGAGTATAATAAGGCATGTCTATAGATCTCCAAGGCATGATATTCAACACTAGTTTTCTTCTTGTCTTCTTAATATAAGAGAAGTTTTGTCCCTTTTGATCAAGTCCTTCTAACCAGAAAAACTGTCCCCACTAGAACTACATCATCTTCTCAGAGAATATATCTTGATCAATTTGATTAGCTTGGTCATCTTAGACCACAGAGGATTTACTTTCTCATGCACTTTATTATCCTAAAATCGAAAGGAGGTGACACTCCTCAGGAAGAACCTTCTTACAATTTACCAATCAGTACAATTGGAAGACAGTGATGACTACAGCTTGTCCACCCCTATGGACCCATGCTCCATAAAGGAGCACTCTCCACACATGAGAACATATATCACACATGGATACACTCTATAAAGGAGTCTTCTCATTAGTCAAAAGAGAAACTAGAGAAATGACTCTATGTTGAAATACAAAATGTTAGCACTTCTAGTCTCTTCTTGAAACTCTACCTAAGCTTATCCTTGGTCAAAAGACCAACCAAAGAATCTGTTGCTATGCTAACCTACATAATGTTATCACTTCAATTCTCTTATCGTGACTCTACTAGGGAGATTCTCCTCAAAATACCAACTAGAAAATTTTGATCCTATCCTGACATACACAATGTTAGTACTTCAAGTCTCTTATCGAGACTCTACATGGAGCTTCTCCTTACAAGACCAACCGGAGAATATACTCCTAGGCTGACATACACAATGTTATTACTTCAAGTCTCTTCTCGAGACTCTACCTATAGATTCTCCTTAAAACACCAGCTGGAGAATCTGCTCCTATGTTTACATACATAATTGTTAGAATATAAAGTAATACTGATGCAAGTCACCTATGGGAACAAGGTTCTTTCTTAACATTACACACGACACAACCACAATGTTCACACAACAAAAGATGCAAACAACATGCCAGAAGCTGGCTTATATTACATCTCTGAATTGGTTACAATGCGGAATAACTGTAATACAAATAACTAACTATCTGTCGACCTCAACCATTACAATGCAGAAGTAACTATGGTGTGCTCTCTCAGTGTGTAAAACTCACCCTCTCCTGGTTTGCTGTTGAACTCTGAGCTATGGCTCAATCTTCCTCTCTTCTTGCTTGACTCTCCAAAATGCTAAGTCCCTTCATTGATCCCCTCCATTGGGTCTTCTACTCTACTGCTGTGGCTCCCGAGACCACTGCGATCCCCAAGACATGCATCCCTTGTCAGCCTATCCTTCCATGATCCTGCAGGCCTACAACTGTCAGCGCCTGA
This sequence comes from Larix kaempferi, assembly GCA_027924585.1. Taxonomy (NCBI): domain Eukaryota; kingdom Viridiplantae; phylum Streptophyta; class Pinopsida; order Pinales; family Pinaceae; genus Larix; species Larix kaempferi. Next base: position 1,302,669 of record BSBM01000260.1, on the reverse strand, counting down.
CCATGCTATATAGCCTCTACCTGTGACAACATCTATCATGTCCTTCACCCACCTGCAATAACTACCATTTACTTCCTCAGAAACTCTGAACTTGCGCCAAGTACTCTTCTTGACTTCTATGCTTCTTTTGACATGCTACAGTAAACCATCCCGTCAGCCATACTGTCCTCTATCAGCTTCGACTTACCTGTTGGATTTCCCTTACACTTAGGATTCTCTAGTCCATCCATTTCTCCTCGCTTGGCTCATGCGCAAAACCTGTCGATGTTGTGGTCTGAAAGCATGTCGACCTTCCCCACGACTCTGCGGCAACTTGTCACCTATCGACTATTGTCTATCGACATTGACATGTCAACTCCCGACCCCTTTACTCCTGTCGACTGCTTCGACAGATTCTGCTCAACTTATTGACTTTGACGAGTAAATCTGCTTCATGAACCAACGGTCATCGGCACTCCCTCTGGTCGGTTCCCTTCTATAGACTAACCTTGACTGTTTCTCCTAGGACCCAATGCCCCTGAATCAGACTCCCCAGGTGAAAAAGAACTTGATTGCTTCGTCAGTCTCCTGAACTCTTCTTCAGAAATCCATGTCTCCTCCTGTAACTCATGATCCTTCCATCGCACCAAATATTCTTTCCTTCGCGAACTGCATGTACACCTAACTTCACATTCCTCTATTACTTCTGCGATCTCTTCCTTGTGTCAATCTAGAATCTACATTGTCCAGTCAATGTTCGACACTTCCGAACCTCTGCTACTTGAAGCTTCCTTGAATTTGTACAGATCTGAGACATTGAACGTTGATGAAATGCTCAAGTCATTTGGCAGCTCCAACACATAAGCATTGTCCGAAATCTTCCTCAGAATCTTACATGGTGCAATCTTCTTCAGCTTCAGCTTGTTATATGTCCCTGTCGGAAATCTCTCCTTCTGCAAATGAGCATTGACCAAGTCTCCTTTGCTGAACGACTGTAGTCTCTTCTTCCTGTTGGCTCTAAATTTGTATGTTGCGTTGCTCTTTTCTATGCACCTTCGCACATCTTCATGAAGCTCTTTCATGTGCTCTGCGAATGATTCTGCATCTGCGCTCTTCTTGATTTATGTTGGTAACTCGACCAAATATACCACTCTATGTGGGATTCTCCCTTGAACAATCTGGAATGGGCTCAAACATGTCGACCGATTCACAGAATTGTTGTATTCAAACTCTTCTTGCGCCTGTTAAGTCAGTAAATTTTTCTGCATTTTTAGTTATTCTCTCCAATTTTGGTTTGTTTTTCGAGTCTACCTTAGTTAATTTTTGGTTTTTAGTTTTGGTTTTTGTCTCCTTAGAAATCTTATGAGTGATTGAATAAAGTTTGAGCCCAGTCCTTTTCAGATTTCATTTGATTTTGGTGACTTTTTATATTGAAAAGGGGGTCAATGAGAGTCATATGTTCAAAGGAAGAATCATCAATGACTTTAGAGAATGGTTGAACTTATGTCCTAAACCAAATAGCTGCCAGAATCTCCGACAAATTAGCAAAAAGTTAGAAAATTGCTAAATTTTGGTCTAAAAGATATTCTTGTAGCGCTACACCAAAGTTTAACAAAGAGCGCGCTACAGGAATATCGTTGCCTGAGTTTTTTGTCAATTTTTGATCTGATTTCAATCATGATGAAGAATGAGCATGTCTAATCGCATTGTGTGAGTGTTTTAACACGTGTTTGCAGCAATTTGAGCATGATTTCAGTTGGTTGCTAATCACGAAGAAAAAACAAGGGCATCATTGCATGGTATGCGGGATCAGTTGCACAGAAACCAGCGAATTCCGGGTTTAGCTGTCAGTTTTCTCTTGTTACACGCATCATTGCAGGAGAGGTAGTGTTTGTGAAGGAGAGTTCACTGTTGAACGGTGGATTGTGTTGCTGTGGAAAAGAGACAGGTGTGTTCTGGCGCCAGCGAAAATTAGGGCTTTTGAATTCATTCACCTGTGGTTAAAGAATCGATATGAGGACACCTGTGCTCGAAGGAGAACATCATTGACACCCCAAATTGAAGACATTAAGCCACAATGGGTGAGTAATTGACAGGTATTCCGTTATAACCCTTAACAGCTGGAAAATTTGGGTTTTTCTCGCTGCACGACTTTCTGAAAAAATTGGTTGCTGAGGAAGATATAATAGATAGTAAAATGAGGAATTCGCCACAGAAATAGTTACCTGAAGCCCGTTAGGAGAAATATGCATGAATATTTCCCTCATGACCTAATGTCATTAAACATCAGAATATACAGAATAGGGCGTCGAAAAGACTCACAGAGATATCTGTAGGACTCAGTTTTTACACAGAAGGGAGTTTGCTAGTTGGTACAGGTGTTACACAGAAGGGGTCTGTTAATTTGTGCAAATGGTTTAAATATCACTGAAAATTGTTATAACCTATAAAATTACTTGCTCAGAAAACATTGATTTAAAGGACTGTCCAGGAGTGTGCAGAAAGCAGCTTATAAAACATTGTTGAAACCTGAAACTAGACTGTGCTTGTTCCCTGAAAAGAAGGATATGGGAAAAAGTAGCAAAAGTGGTAAGGTTAACAGGGCTGAGCCCACAGACTTGACATGGATTCAGAAACTTCCAGATTGTGCAGAGCTGTTCCAACAGGCAGGATGGTTGAATTTTTTCAAAAAGATAGATGGTTTGAATGCTCAAGTGTCCTGCAATTTTGCTAAAGGACTTAAGAATGAGATGATTATAATGGATCCTTTGAGATTCAAATTGACTGTGGAATTAATTTCAGAAGCCACTGAGATTAGTAATGAGGGCGAGCATTGGTTTAAGAAGTCTTCTTTTGATTTTGATCCTCAAAGATACTTATTGCCTAATGTTATTCCTGACTGGAACAAAGGTATTCTCATACATAATTTCAGGAAGGAGTGGATTGAACCTATAAGGATTCTTCAGAGTTATGTGACTTGTGAAGGAAGGTATTCATTAGTGTTCAAATATCATCTCAGGTTCCTACAGCACATGGCAGGGGTTTCTAAAATGAATTTGCCATTCTTTTTCTTTAAAAGCCTGCAGAAAATGTCGAGCAAAATAAAACAGCATGATGATCACACTTCTCAATAACTGTTTCATCATGGTCTCATTAAGTTAATCATCTCTACAGTGTTGCAGCATGAGGGAAAGACTTGGGACTTCTTTTTGTTTTGGTCAGGGGTTCATCCTAAAGAAGAAGACCAACAACCCAAAAGACAAACTGACAAGGGAAAAGTAATGATACAAAAATTAGGGCATTCAGTTAAACCTGCAAACAAACATGACATTAAAGCTAAGAAGGGAACAAAGCAGGTAGCAGATGAAGGACAGAATGACAGTCAGCCTCAGGAAATTCCAGAGCACAATAAAGTCAAGTTCTCATTATTTGATGACAAAAAGGAAAAGGAGTTTCTTGAAAAGAAGTCATCAACTATAGCAGATTTTCAAGAAGAGAAGAAAATTGATATCAAAGTGATTCCTGTAGCTCAAGAAGAAGTCCATAATCAGTCAAGAAGCCCCATCACAGTCCTTTCAGATGATGAGGGATATATGTTAGAAGAAGAGCAGTTTATTCCTGAGATTGAGGTTAAAACTGAGATTAAAGAAAATCAAGCTATAAAGGACAAAACCACAAAGCCTAAGAAGAAAATCAAAAAGCTAGAAGTGGTAGAGTTAGCATCTATACAACACCAAGGGAAGGAATTAAAAATGATGGGAGAGGCAGCTACTTTCTGGAGACCTAAAACTAGGTCGAAAAACAAATTAAGGTTAAATATGAAAAAGCTGTTAAATCCAAAATTGAAGGCTGATAAGGTGACTATCTCTGATGAAGAGCCCATGGAGGAGGAGAAATCAAAGAAAGATGAATTGCAGTCAGATAAAAGAGAGGAGATTAGGTCAGTAAAAGTAACAGGTGAAGAAAGCTCTAAGTCCATCATTGAAGACCATTCTGGAAAATTGTTGACAGAGGAGATTAAGTCAGTACAGGTAACAAATGTTTCAAACCCTATCATTGAAGATACTGCTGTGAAGCCATTGACAGAGGAATTAATATTTAAGAAGTTTGACATGTTTTGGAAACCAAATGAAGAGCAAGATGCTGCAATAGAAAAACTGGTTAATTCTGACAAAGAGAATTTGAAGAAGACTGTCAAACAGTATAAACAGCAAATGAATTACATGCAGGAAGTTAATGACGGTCTAATGATGGCAAATAGAAGATTAAGAGAATATCTTCAAGATACTCATGATAATTTTCAGGAGTTAGTAATTGATGCAAAGGAAGCACTCAGAAGAAAAAGGGCTGCTGACAGGCACTGTTCAGAATTAGAAAAGACAGTTGAAACTTTGCAGCATGAAAATGAACACCTACAGAAAAGGATAGCTGAGCTGGAGAAGAAGCACAAAAGAATGAAGAAAAGATCCTCAAGTCCAGATGGCATATATTTTCTTGTGGAGGCATCGAAAGAGATATGAGGCAGTTAGGTTCATTTAAGACATTTTGTTAAAGAATTTGCTATTTTTAGCAAAGTTGTAATTTTGTAAAAATGTAATTGTTACTTTACCTAGTCTAGTCATTCGATGGAGAATTAGTAGGAAATATCCTAACTGTTTTTGAGAAGAAAACTATTTAGAGAGGGAGGAAAGACATTGTAAGGGTTCTGATTTTTTGGAGAGCATTAGGAGGTCTGCAAGCTGCTCATTCTTCCAGACTTGTTCAGTGCTAGGTATTGCAAACTCTCATATGCATTTTTGATGAAACTATGAATATATGACTCCTTATCCCACTTCTGATATGTATTGGCTTCATTTTGAACTTATATAGTTTCTTGATTGAAAAATTCATTTCTGGTTTTATGTGTAATTTCCAGTGATGCTTGTCTTTTATTGTATGAACTTCATTGCAATCTTTTGTTGGATTCCTGAGATATATATGCATCTTCATGGATATATGTGTATGACTTAGTTTTTACTTATCTGCTGAATGTATTCCCTTATGCTCTTGAATTTTCTAACCAAAAACATACAAAACAAAACCCTAAAAACCTAGTTTGGATTGATTTTATTTTTGAGATTGTGTTGGCTTGTTACCCTAGCCTTAGTAACAATTTCTGACACAAACAGCGCCAACACGTTCTCCCATTGCTTGGGTTTGTGGGGTGTTAAACATCTCAGAAGGTTTGCCAAACTTCTGTTCACCACCTCGTTCTGTTCGTCTGTCTACGAGTGATATGCCGAGCTAAACTGTAACTTCGTGTCCAGTTTATTCCATAGGGTTCTACAAAAATGACCTATAAACTTTGTATCTCTATCCGATGTGATACTCTTCAGCAACCCATGCAATCTGACTACTTCCCTGAAGAATAGTACAGCAATGCCTGTGGTGTCACTTGTCTTTCGACACGGAATAAAGTGTGCCATTTTTGAAAATTCGTCGACTACCACAAATATTGAGTAATCCTAGCACAAAATCCATGCTCAGGTGCTCGCATGGGGTGTTCGGTACCGGAAACGGTGTTTACAACCCCGTGTTCTGACTTCTTCCTTTTTCCAACTGGAAAACTCTACACTATCGAACCCACTTTCTGACATCTGTCGCCATTCCTGGCCAATAATACTTTTCCTCGACCAATGCCTTAGTCTTGTCGATGAAAAAATGACCTGCTAATCCGCCACTATGCAACTCTCGGATTAGGTTTTCTGGCACTGATCCTCTGGGAATACACAACTGTTTTCCCTTGAATAGGTACCCCTCCTGGATGAAATAATCCAAGTATGGAGTTCTGTTGATACTCCAAGGTTCATAATAAGCTTCCAATGCTTTCGCAAAATTTTCGTCGGTAGCATACTTTGTCTTCACCAACTCTATTCCTATTGCTTGAACTCTCGTCGTGTTCAGCAATGCAACTCTTCTGCTCATCGCGTCCACAACCTTATTCGACTTGCCCGACCTATGACGCAAAATGAACGTATATCCTTATAGGAATTCGACCCATTTCATGTGCCGTTGATTTAACTTCAACTGAGTATTTAGATACCTCATTGCTTGGTGATCTATGTACAACACAAATTCCTTGGGCAACAAATAATGCCCCCACTTCTTTAATTCCTGGACAATAGCATTTAATTCCTAGTCATAGACAGAATATTTCCACTTCGCATCATCCAATTTTTCACTGAAGAACGCAATTGGTCGGCCCTCCTGGCTCAACACTACTCCAATTGAGATTCCACTTGCATCGCAATCAACCTGGAAAACTTTATCAAAATTTGGGAGCGCCAACACTAGGCTCTCAGTGACCTTTTCCTTCAACTTGTTCAAAGCTCGCTGGGCTGCTTCCATCTACTTGAACTCTCCTTTGAACATTCATTCTATCAATGGTCTGCAAATATGACTGAATCCCCGAATGAACTTCCTATAGAAAGTGGAAAGTCCATGGAAACTCCTTACTTCAGTCATGCTTGTCAGTTCAGGCCAATCCAATATCCCCTTCACCTTTTCTGGGTCCATCACCAACCCTTTACCCGAGATGACAAATCCCAAGTATACCAGTTCTTCCTTCATGAAGAAACACTTTTGCAGGTTCACCATTAGCTTCTCATCCTGCAATTTCTGCAATACTTGTCAAATTTGCTCCAAGTGTTCTACCTTGGTTCGACTGAAAATCAGAATGTTGTCTAGGTAGACTACAAAAAACTTTCCCAAGAATGGCTTCAACACTTCATTCATCAATCTCATGAATGTACTGGGTGCATTAGTCAATCCAAATGGCATGACTAAACACTCATACAACCCTTCCTTCGTCTTGAATGCTATTTTCCATTCATCTCCTTCTCAAACCCGAATCTGGTGATAACCACTCTTTAGGTCTATCTTCGTGAAGTAATTCGCCCCACTCAAACAATCCATGAAGTTGTCCATTCTCGGAAATGGAAACCGATACTTGATCATGATCTTGTTGATAGCTCTGGAGTCTATACACATCCTCCATTCTCCACCTTTCTTCGGCGCTAATACTTCTGGTACCGCGCACAGAATCAGACTCTCTCTGATCAACCCTCTTTCCAAGAAATCTTGGACCTGTCGATTGAGTTCCTATCCTTCTATCAGACTCATCCTTTGCGGTGCTCTGTTTGGAAAAATCGACCCTAGAATCAAGTCGATCTGATGGGATATGCTCCTTGTCGATGGCAATCCCGTCGGTGTCTCATCGACCACTATGCTCTGAAACTCTTCGAGCATCCTTCCGACCTCGACCGTAATTTCCTCCACTATCGCACTCTCGACACATGGTCCCTTCGGAATGATAGCATAACACCCCGGTTGTTTTTCCTCCTCTGTAAGGAATTCTTTCTCTAAACACATCAACATGTGCTTCTCCCAAAAGTTGCTCTCTCCCTGCTTACCGTCCTCTTGTTCCTTCGATTTCAGCTGAAGAGTACTTTTCACGCCATTTTTCCACACAGTCACTGTGTTGGCCTGACCATCATATATCATCTTCCGATCATATTTCCATGGCCTCCCTAACAACAGATGGCATGCATCCATTGGGATTACGTCGCACAGTACGTTGTCCTCTAATTTCCCAACCTTGAAGTTTATCAAGCACTGTCGAGTCACCTTCACATGGTGTCCTTTCTGCAACCACGAGATCTTGTATGGGTGTGGATGTTATCGACATATCAAATTTTCCTTCTCGATCACTTCTGTCGACACAAGATTCTCAGTGCTTCCACCATCAATTATGGTATTGCAACACCATTCTCCGATTCACACCTTCATTCGAAAGATCGCCTTCCGTTGTGCCGGCTCTTGCTCATCGCATTTGTCATCCAGAACCAGTGTCTTGCTGGCTGTCATGGCCTAACTTTTCTTCTTACCATCTCCACTACTTTCGAATGCCGATTCTTCCTTCTTGTTGACTTGCTCATCTCTTTGACATCTGGGTTTCGACTCCTCTGTAGCATGTAGGTTCTCTGGGAATTCATATGCCTTGTGTCCCGCTCCTCAACACTTGTAACAGATTATGGCTGGTTTTTTATCCCCTTTTCTATCGGATGGACCACTTTGACCATACGCACCTCCACCGCGGTTCTCTCGACCATCACTTCGGTTCTCTCGCATTTTCTCCCTTGTCGATGTCCCTTCCGCAACTTGACTATCTTCGATAGTTTCCTTCCTGTAACTGCTACTATGGCCTTTCGCGGTAACAGTATTCACACCCCAACTAGTCATTCGACCTCTAGTCACTACGGATTTTCTTGACAGTTTCTCTTCTGCCTTTAGAGCTAACTGGTAGGCTTCACCCACTTCTCTAAATCTTGACATGCTCAATTCATCCTGAATGGCATATTTCAAGCCGTTCACATATCTAGCAACAACTTCTTCTCCTTCGTCAGTTTGGCCCTACCTTATCGACAATCTATAGAACTCTTCCATGTACTCCTTCACGGTCATCTCCTATTGTCGAAAGTTTTGTAACTTCCTGAACAAGGAAATCACATAGTCGTTCGGCAAGAACTTTCCTTTCAGGTTGGTGACCATCCTGTCCCAAGACTTGATTTTCTCCTTGCCCTTCTTAACTCTGTCAGCCTATACATTGTCCCACCACAATGAGGCATGAATCTTCAACCTCAGACACGCAGCCTTAACCCATTTAGGATCCTCGATCTGCTCTATGTCGAACTATTTCTCCATCTCTCTAAACTAGTCGATTAGTATTCTATATCCAGGCTTCCTGAGTAGGTACGAACATCTATCTTTTCTCGACCCCTCATATTTCTCAGAAGCTTGATGAGTTTTTGTTCTGGTTCATCTTCCTCTACTTCCCGTGGTTCCACTTCTTCGACTTCCTCGTCGCTCTGGTCTAACGCATTAGGAATACAACCACACCTTTGACTCTCTTTGATCGTTGCGACTTCATTTGTCAAAGTTTGCATTGATCCGACGCATTCATCAAACATCTCACGATCAACTGTGACTGCTGCACCACGCGCTCTTCGTCCTTGGACATTAACACCTTTGTGAGCCATTTTCAACCTCTACTAAAACTCTCACTCATCCAATCGCAACCGGACTTCAACAAGTCATGCTCAACTCTACCCAACCTTAGTTGGAGTTATTCATGCACTTGTAGGCTCAATATCACTGACGATCTTCTACACGTAGGATTTTCCTCCCACTTGGTTCAACAGGACTTCAACTCCCGGGCTCTGATATAGCTATCCTTTGGGTCTCAGGATACTATAGCTTTGATACAAACTGATGCAAGTCGCCTATGGGAACAAGGTTTTTTCTTAACATTACACACGACACGACCACAATGTTCACACAACAAAAGATGCAAACAACAAGCAAGAAGCTGGCTTAGATTACTTCTCTGAATCGGTTACAATGCCGAATAACTATAATACAAATAAATAACTATATGTCGGCCTCAGCCATTATAATACAGAATTAACTGTGGTGTGATATCTCAGTGTGTCGACCTCACCCTCTCTTGCTTCGCTACTCAACTCTGATATATGGCTCGATCTTCCTCTCTTCTTGCTTGAATCTCCAAAATGTGAAGTCCCTTCACTGTTCCCCTCTCTCGGGTATTCTACTCTGCTCTTGTAGCTCCCGAGACCACTGTGATCCCCGAGACACGCATCCCCTGTCAGTCGATCCTTCCATGATCCTGTAGACCTACGCCTATTAGCACCCGACCGTGTTGTATAGAATTTTCCTGTGACGACATATGTCATGTCCTTCACCCACCTGCGATAACTACCATTTACTTCCTCAGCAACTCTGAACTATCGCCAAGTACTCTTCTTGACTTCTACGCTTCTTTGACATGCTACAGTAAACCATCCCATCGACCATACTATCCTCCGATAGCTTCGACTTACTTGTCGGCTTTCCCTTGCGCTTAGGATTTTCTAGTCTGCCCCTCCCTCCTCGCTTGGCTCATTCCCAAAACCTATCGATGTCGCAGTTCGACAACATGTCGACCTTCCCTACAACTCTGTGGAAACTTGTCTCCTACTGAGTGTCATTTGTCGACATTGACATGTCGACTGCTTCGAGAGATTCTACTCAACTTATTGACTTTGACGAGTCAATCTACTTCATGAACCAGTGGTCATCGACACTCCCTCTGGTCGGCTCCCTTCTATTGACTAACCTTGACTGTTTCTCCTAGGCGCCGATGCCCCTGTATCAAATACTGAGAGGGGGGATGAATCAGTATTAAGCTATATAATTGAATTTTTATCACTTAAAAAAAAAATCAACAATGAAGATAGAAAACACAATATTATCGTGGAATCCCAATTGGGAAAAACACCAATACTTTATATTACTGCAAAATTATATTTACAAATAGTTTGCAAGCACCAACTTGCTGGATGCACCAACAACCGAATTTTTTAGCTATGAATCAAGGATGCATCAACACCCTATTCACCAGCAACAAATAGAAAGAGGCTATGACCCCATGCATGCTTGTAGCATGTCCTTGCGCCTCCCAACCACCCTTATATGATAATTCGATCTCTGACTTTTGTACACCAATATATCTTCCAATTGAATGTACAGATACACTTAGTTGAAGGTTTAAATCTCTTCTTATATACCCTCAGTCGTGCCTCTTCATTTAAAACTCACATATCTTCATCATAACCCTCAAAATCATATTCTAAAATTTGTAGAACCTTCTTCCTCAATTTCCTTTCCACAATGTCCTTTCTACAACAGCCTTCTTCCACAAATGATCTTTCTGCAATGACCTTGCGGAATCATCTCCTTTCTGCAACTGAGGGTGTACTCCCATCCGCAATTGCAGGTGTACTCCCATCCATAATTGCGGGCATACCTTCGCAAACTCCTTCCATAAGTTTTAAATTCACTTTCCTTCTGCAATTGTGGGCGTCCTGCCTTCTGCAATTTTTGGTGCACTTTTGCAAACTCTTTCCGCAATCGGCTTCTGCAACACTCCATTTCACAACGAATTCTTCCGCAATTTTTGAGTGCACTTTCCTTATGCAATTGTAGGTTGCGGCTTGTGGGTGTGCCTTCTGACCTTTTTTGGCTTCCACAAGTCGTCTCCCAAAAATCATCTTTTGCAATTCTTTACGACCGTCGGATTTGCAAGTCGTCTTTTGCAGTCTCTCTAGGCCATCCGATCTTCGATCTACGATGTACTTTTAACTCCCACGCTAACTCCTCATCCACTTAACCTTCGAACTTATTTCTTCTATGGATCGCTATGTGAGTTGTCGATCTCTTTGGCTTCGATCTCATCCATCGATCTGCTGCTATGTAAAACTCTTGATTTTGGCTTTGCAGATCGCTATCTCATGTGCATCTCTACTTCATGACCGTGCATATCTACTTCACAAACTCTTTCCCCATTGTTGATCTATCTCCTTGAGATGATCTGATCCATCTAATCTTTGCTAAATTCGATTGTTGTGACTGTGCGTTTCTATGTTGATTGGATCGTTCGTTCTATGTTGATCGATCAGAGGATCAATTGATCGACCTCAATCTCTTCTTGATAAGGTTTAATCACATTTTTCGATCTATGCCACTCCATCAATTATTGCAATATGATCTATGTTGCCAACAATGTCAATTTAATCAATAATCTCCACCTTTGGCATTGACTAGAAACATCTTCCTTTGACATCAGAAAGGAGCTTTTTCTCCCCCTTTGACAACAATGACAAATTTTAGAAAAGAAAACTCCCCCTGTAACATTGCTCCATTTTTCCATATACTAGTAACATCAATCCTCCTTTGAATAGATCAAAACCACTCAGAATTATTTTCAAAGAGACCTTAGATCTTTTTTAAATCACTCCCTCTGTGGGTGTGTCTCCCCCTATCAACATTTCTCCTCTTCCTGTGACAGGGTTTTCATCCTTGTAGTTAATTTTTAATTATGAGGGATAACTCCCAATTGCTAGCTAATATAGGAAAATGATTCTCCAGGTAATGGCTTAGTAAAAATGTCTGCAATTTGTTCCTTCGAATCAATATACTCCAATTTGATCACTTTTTGAGTCACTTTCTCTCTTAGAAAATGATATTTGATTGGAATATGTTTTGTCTTAGAGTGCATAATAGGATTTTTGGATATTTTTACAGCACTTGTATTGTCACAATGTATAAGAATGAGATATTCATATTTTACAAGTAAATATTCCAATGTTTGCTTCATCCAAATGACTTGTGTACAACATGATCTAGCAGCAATATACTTATCTTTTGTTGTAGACAGTGAAATGAAAGATTTTTTTTTTCTTAGCCATGACACCAAGAAATCTCCTAAGTAGAATGTTTCTCCACTAGGGCTTTTTTTGTCATCAACACTTCCTTCCCAATCTGCATCAGTGAATGCCCTTAGAGTGAAGTTATTTCTTTTTGGATACCATAATCCATAATCCATAGTACCTTTTAGATATCTAATAATTCTTTTCACTGCAACCACATGTGTTTCTTTTGGGGCTGATTGGAATTTGGGAACCAAACCTACAGCCTTACAGCTGGTCTTGTGGTTGTTACATATAAAAAACTACCAATCATTGACCTATACATAGTATGATCTACTTCTAAAGATTCATCATCCTTACTCAATTTACAACCAGTGACCATAGGATTACTAATAGGTTTGGATTCTTCCATTTTGAACTTTTTCAACATCTCTTTGATATACTTAGTTTGAGAGATGAAGATCCCTTTTTCTGATTGAGATAATTGTAAACCCAGAAAGAATGTTAGTTCTCCCAACATTGACATTTCAAATTCCTTCTTCATTTCTGAAGCAAAGTTTACACTCATAATTTGTAGATCACTTCCAAATATGATATCGTCTATGTAGACTACAACAATGATCATATTTTTGTTTTCAAACTTTATGTATAGATTAATGTCAGTGGCCCCTCTTCTACATCCTTGCTGCTTTAAATACTTTTCAAGTTTTGAGAACCATGCTCTCGGGGCTTGTTTAAGACCATAGAGTGCCTTCTTAAGTTTGCAAACATAATCTCTATTTTTTGATAAGAGAAAACCTACAGGATTCTCAACATAGACTTCTTCTTCAGGTTCTCAATTAAGAAATGTATATTTTACATTCATTTGATACACTTTAAAGTTCTTATAGCATGCAAAAGCTAAAAACATCCTAATGGATTCAAGTCTTTCCATAGGTGCAAAAGTTTCTTCAAAATCAACACCTTCTACTTGAGCATATCCCTTGCATACTAATCTGGCCTTGTTCCTTATCACATGACCATCCTCATTGAACTTGTTTTTAAAAACCCATTTGGTTCCAATCACATTCATGTCCTTAGGTCTTGGGACAAGTACCCAAGTTTGGCTCTTATCTATTTGATCAGGTTCCTCATTCATAACATTGATCCAATCCTCACTTTTGCAAGATTCTTTAAATTTTTGGGTTCTACTATCGAAAGTAGTGCTTTTTCTTCATCATAAAACAATTTTCTCCTCATTTGAACTCCTGAATCTTTGTCACCAATGATTTAAATTTTAGGATGATTCTTTTGAACCCTCCTAGATGTTGATTTAGTGTCTTATCTAGGAGAGTCTTCATTCTCATTTTCATGTGATTCTTCTTTCTCTACTTCTTCTTCTTCTTCTTCTTCAAAAACATCTTCTTCTTGTGAACTTTCTTCTTTTTCTTCATCATCTATTTCTTCATCATCAATTTCTTCAACATCCACACTTTATTGGATTTGTATTCTTCTTGGTTTAGTGTCATCAGCAGTTACATTTGCACTTTCTATGATCTTGTGCAGCTTTATATTATAAAATCTGTATTCCCTTTTGGTGGAAGAATATCCAAGAAATATGCCTTCATCTGTTCTAGATTCAAACTTCCCTATATTACCATCATCTCTTTTTATGTAGCTTTTACTTCCAAAAACTCTAAACTATTTAACTGAAGTTGGTCTTCCAAACCATAGCTCATAAGTATTTTTGTAACTATTTACTCTGAGTCGTCCTCTATTTTTTACATAGACAACAATATATATTGCTTCTCTCCAATAGCCATCAGGAAGTTTTGCTTCATTTATCATAGTTCTAGCTGCTTCTCGGACAACCCTGTTTTTCCTTTCAACAACTCCATTTTGTTGAGGAGTTTTTGGGGATAAAAAATGCCTCTTGATTCCACGAGTTTCAAAAAAATCATTGAATTCATTTGAGGTGAACTCACCACCATTAACTGATATTAGACATTTAACCTTGAGATTTGCTTCCTTTTCAACAAGTGCTTTGAAGGCTTTGAACTTCATAAAGGCTTCTGGTTTTTCTTTAAGAAATGCCACCCAAGTCATTCTCGTATAATCATCAATTAATAACATGAAGTACTATTCAACTTGAAATCTTTTAGTCCTTGTAGGTCCACAAAGATCAGTGTGAATTATTTCTAATGGCTGAGAGGTTGTATGCTCTTCGGCATTGAATCTTGTTCTTGTTTGCTTCCCATGCAGACAGTGTCTACAAACATGGTTTGGTGGTTTTATGATCTTTGGTAAATTTCTTACAGCTCCCTTCTTACTAACTTTTACAAGATTGTCAAAGTTCAAGTGCGCCATCCTTTTATGCCATAGAAAAATTTCATCAATTTGACTCATGTAACATTGTTCTTCGTTTCCTATAATATACACATTGGTTGAAGTTCTCACAACATTCCCAACAAGTTTTCCTGAATATTTTCTTATGATTGTTAACACCCAAAAAGTGTTCACTACCTCATCTACCCCATTACATGGCTCATTTGTCCATTTTCCTACCATATTTTCCTTAAAAACCCTAAAAATCCCACTAAAAGGCCTCCAAAAGGCCACAAAACCATCAAAATAGACTCAAAAAGGCTAAAAAACCCCTTTTTCCTCCAAAAATATCCAAAATTCCTCTAAAATAGCAAAAATCCCTAAAAAGGGAATAAAAAATATAAAATAATGAGGAAAAGGAGGAAAAAACCCTATACATATGCCCTAAACCATGTGGTTCCCAAAACCATGGGCCAGCACTCCACCACCAAAAAAATATAAATAGGTGATGGAGAACCCTCATTTCTATCCACAATCATAAGCACCCTTACTCTGCCAAAATAGCTCTTGAAACCCTAGCTCACCATTGAGCCACTTTCACCTTGAGAGCCCCTTTTGGCCCATTTCCACCATTGGAGAAAGAGAAGGAGCAAGTTCGATCTTGGAGTAACCCTCTTGGATCATTGCAAGTGCTTCACCAACCTTCACATTGGAGGTAAAACTAATACAAAAGCCATTCTTTACATCTTATTTTTTCTGTTTCATGCACATGTTTAGAGTAATTTATATTTCTGTTTTAGCATTTTAATTTACATTTACTGAACTACTACTAAGGAGTCCCTTCTTCTTGGAATCAAATATACATATGTGTCCTTGATCACATGTTTGGCTCACACTTAAAATATTAGGTTTTAAGTTCTTTACAAGAAACACATTTTCAACTTTCATCTTGTCTCTAAGAGCCATTGTACCCTTCTCAATTATTTTAGAGGATAGATTATCTCCAAAAGTGACTTTTCCTTTTTATTTTTTTTTAGTCTCATAAATTTTTTTGGGTCTCTTGTCATATTTTTTTAGAATCCACTGTCTGCATGCCATAGATTTTGTTTTATATTGCACATAGAGATATTGAACATTCCATATCTTCCTTCTTCTTCCAAACCTTCTTTTCCTCATTGCTTTGAGATTTTGTGGTGTCATTATCCATGGGAATCACTAGTTTACAATTTCTAGCTATGTGTCCTTGGTTACCACATTTGTAACATTCTATACTATAACTCTGTAGAGGAGCAAAAGAGTTATAGATTCTTCCTTTTTGATTTCTTCTAGTAACATTCTTAATATAGAAAAGAGATTTTGATGTAATGCCTTTCCCAATAGGAACATTTAGTTTACAATTTCTAGCTATATGTCCTTAGTTACCACACTTGTAACATTCTATGTCATACCTTAGTAAGGGTGTAAATGAATTATGCTTTTTTTCTCCTTAAAAAACACTAGACTTGCCATTTATGAAGAGAGATTTTTTATTGTGATTTTGGTATGCTTTACATTCCATTGCTTTATGTCCAAAATTGTTACAAGCATAAAAATTTCCCAAAAAGAGTTGTTGATGTCTGCTTGGAACAATATCTGTCCAGCTTTCATTTTGAGAGTGAGAAATTTTTTGACTATATTCCTTTCCAACTAGTGTCATAAGTGCAACAACATAAATTCTTTTATTTCCTTATTTATTTATGAAAGAGGATTGTTCTGACTTCTTTCCTTTGTCATAACCTAGTCTAGTTTTATTACTGAATGATATTTGACAACTTAGGATGTCATCTACAGTTTTTGAGCTTCTCTTAAATTTTGATTGAAAGTATTCTTCATCAGTCTTCTTTCTAAGGAAGATCATTTCAGATTCGAACTTTTCTAATTCTTCCTCTTGTTTCTTGAGCTGATGTTCTAGATTGTTTTCAACCTTTTTGGCTTCTTGAAGCTGATTTTTTAAGTCAGCAATAATTTCTTTTGCATCATTGTTTTTCTCCTCAAATTTTGTCATATGAATTTTTAGTTTTTTGTACATCTTTTTACGCTTCCCTAATTATTCAACAACACTTACAAGTTTTGCTTCAAGATATACCACACCTTCTACTTCTTCTTTAGAGATTTTATTTTCTATTCCCATGAATAGGATTTCTGCTTCTTCATCTTCAGTAGACTCATTTGAGAAGCTATCATCCATGGGATAAAATGTCTTCTTTTTGTTTCTCTTCTTAAAAATATTTTTGTTCTTCTTGAAGTTATCAGGGAGCTCGTCATCGTCTTCTTGTTTGGGATAAGGGCATTTGGAAGCAAAGTGACCAATTCCCCCACAATTAAAACATTTTAAGGTCAATTTCCCTTTGAACCTTCCAGTACCTCTCTTAATATTTTTAACAAGAAGTGCTTCTTCATCATCAAATTCTTTTGATTGAAACTTCATTTTAGATTTCTTAACTACTTTTGATGCTTTAACAGCTGCTTCCTTCTTTTGAGAATTATCTTTCCCAATCCCCATTTCATAAGCTATGAGAATCCCATATAGTTGTTCCATGGTGAGTTTGTCAATAGATTCTATATCTTCTAGGGTGTAAATATTAGGATGGTAAATAATTGGAAGTGATCTTAGTACTTTTTCAACTATTTCATTTTCTTTCAATTATACTCATAGCCCTTGAATTGCATTAACAATTTCATCAATTCACTCAAAGTATTTTGAAATGTTTTCTTCTTCCTTCATGTTTAGACTTTCGAATTGAGTTTTAAAATTCTGGAGTTTGGCCCTTTTTACCTTAGTTTCTCCTTCATATATGGTCTTCAATTTGTCCTAGATATCCTTTGTTTTTTTGAAATGCATCGCTTTGGCAAAGACTGTTCTGGCTAATCCAGACAAGACTGCATTTACAGCTTTAGCATTGTATCCAAATTGTTTTATTCCTTCAAGATTTGTGGGAGGATTTTTTGGATATATATACCCTGTTTCTATAGACATCCAAACATCTAATCCAAAGGACATTATATGGCTTCGCATCCTGATGCTCTAGAAAGCATAATCTTCTCCATTGAATATTGGAACCTTGGAGGACATTTTTACTTGTTGATCCATATTGATAAAATATTTCGCTTCAAGTTTTTAAAATTTTAGTGAAGATCCAGCTCTGATACAAATTGTTAGAATATCAAGTAATACTGAGAGGGGGGGTGAATCAGTATTAAGCTATCTGATTAAATTTTTATCACTTAAAAAAAAATCAGCAATGAAAACAAATCACACAATATTATCATGGAAGCCCAATTGGGAAAAACACCAATACCTTCTATTACTGCAAAATTATATTTACAAATAGTTTGCAAGCACCAACTTGATGGATGCACCAACACCCAAATTTTTCAGCTACGACTAAAGGATGCACTAGCACCCTGTTTACCAGCAAGAACTGGAAGGAGTCTATGAACCCCTACAGGCTTGCAGCCCGTCCTTGTGCCTCCCAACCACCCTTATATGATAATTCGTTCTTTGAATTTTGTACACCAATAGATATTCCAATTGAGTGTACAGAGACACTTAGTTGAAGGTTTAAATATCTGCTTATATACCTGTTAACACCTAAAAAGTGCTCACTAGCTCATTCCCTTATTCACATGACCCATTTGTCCACTTTTCCACCATTTGAGCCTCTAAAGCCAACAAAAGGTCACCAAAAGCCCTTAATACACCCCTTTTTCCACTCAAAATGAGTATTTTTCCTAAAAAGGCATAAAAAACCCTCAAAAAGGGTCCAAAATTCCCAAAATATTAAAAAGGGAATAAAAATAATAAAAATATTCAAAAAAGGAAAAAGGAGGGAAAAGTACCTACACCATGTTGGTCAATACCATTGGTTTCCACAAAACCACAATGGTATTCCCCACCACCAAAAGCTATAAAAAGGTGGTAGGGGCTCCTCATTTCACATCCATCCATCTTCCTATCCTCATGCTACCAAAATCTCCCTTGAGTATTTGGCCATTGTAGCAACCTTGGAGAAAGGACCCTTTGGAGTTTGGAGCTGCTCATCCTTGGAGCTTCTCAAATATCTTCATCACTTGGAGGTATTGTTATTGCAAGCACTTGCTTGCCCCCATTTCAATACAAATTTATTTTCTATATTTCTTGTTCTTGTTTTTTAATTCAAAATTTTATTATGATATGCACATGCTAGTTTAGTTTAGATTTAATTTTAGTTAATTGTTTTTGCTTAATATTGAAACTGCTGCTACTAGTTAGCAGGTGCCCATAGCAATAAGCTTGGTTGCAAAACCAAGCCAACAGTTTTTGGTGACTCCGCTGCTTTCGAATCTTTAGATCTCACTTTTGCTTTAGATCTTAGTTTTTGATTGTATTAGTTATTTTAATTCATAGATCTGCCACCCTAGACAACAGATCCATTGCTGTTCTAGATATTGGCCCATTTTATTGCCCTTAACAGCCCAAAATTCTCAATTTTCGGGTTCATTTTTTGGCATCCGCGTACGGCTTTCGCCTCGTGGATTTTTGCCCAACAGTCGCACGGCTCATCGCGACTGCGCGGCTCTTTTCCGTGTGGTTCACCGCGGCTTCGCGACCAATTAGCGCGCTGCACATCGCGGCTTCGCGGACCTTTTCCGTGCTGCACATCGCGACTGTGTGACGAAATACCGCGCTGCACATCGCGGCTTCGCGGTCAAAACCCGTGCTGCCCATCGCGACTGTGCGACAGAAACCCGCGCGGTCCATCGCGGCTATTCTATCAAAACCCGCGATGCTAATTTTTTCATTCGACCGATCCGTTTAAAAAATTAATTTTTTACTGTATTTTCTTCCCACTAAGTTATTTTACAGTATAAAAAAATCTGCATTATTACAGCCATTTAATCTTTTTACTATTTAGAATGCACATTTGAAAGAGTCTTTTTAAAAATTTTCAGAAATTGAAAGAAGGATTTATTTTGCATTTTATCTAGATTAAAAAAAATTTGTTGTTTACTTCTTTAATATTTTGCCCTTAGTAATTTTTGAAAAAGAAATCCATTTATTTCTTAAAGAGGTTATATTATTTGCTTTCCTATTTCAAAAGATCCTTTGTTTTTTGAATAGTCTTTGCAAAGCATTTAATTTCCATTCATTGAAAAAATTATATTATTTGCTTTTCTATTTCAAAAAATCCTTTGTTTTTTGAAATCTTAGCATTTAATTTTTTCAATTTCAGTTTAAAATACCACACGTGCACCCACTCAAACACATAATTTAAACTGAGCCTTAAAACTTACCCTAACTTCAACCCACTTTTAACCCCACTTGGGGCACATTAAAAGAACTTTGTAGCTAGGTAGTATTGAGGGGATAGGTGTTCCAATAACACCCCTCAGTTATTACATTTGAGACATAGAAGTTGTCCATTAGGGAACCAAAATCTCCTAGTATTTTTTGGCACGGTCACAACCGGTTTATGGGAAGGCCTCTCCCCTAGGAGGTTTGAAGTCGCGAGGATGGTTCCGGAAGCCTGAGTGGAATACCGAAATCCATTCAGTAACCAAAGGGATACCATTCGCAGTTCTCGGGATATCCCTCTATGGGGGTATTGCGGTAAAAGGACCAAACGACAGATTTACCTTTTCTCGACGTGTCATGAAAGGAGTATCCTAGTTGCCATTCTTTAGGATTGATTACCCGGTGTCCCTCCCGGTAGGGGGATATCTAGCCGTTGATTCAACACTCATATTGTCTGACTTGGATTTCATCACCTTGCAGAGAATATCGTTTCTTGATTCACAATACTTTTAGTTAGGTGTTTGCATGATTTATTCCACCTTTGGTGTAGTTACACCTATTTTTTCTAGGAGCTGTTTGCATGTTGGTATTCTGACCATTTTTTGCATCCCTCCACTTATTATAGCACAACTGCTATAATAAGTGCCCTTTTTTGAGGTTGATTTTTTGTCCTGAGAGCCTTCATTTTCACTCCCCTTCTTGCACCCTTGGCTGCATTAGGGTTTTGAGTTTTTTATACATTACCACCTTACACAAAACAAATTTTTTACACAAAAACTTATTTCTCACCATTGAGAATTTTAGACGCTCTCGTCGTCTTCAGGGCGAAATCCCAGAGTTCAGTCTACTTGGCTCTCCACGTCACCGACGTAGAGCCTTATCCCTTGACTCGACACATCGTCGGTCAACCATACAGTCATCCGATTCTGACATGCCTCACTTCACATCTGATTCTGAGGCAGAATCCGAAAACCCCACAGAGTTATTTCCAACCAACCTTATGGTTGGAACACCATTTGACCCACTTTTCACTAGCACCATAGGAGAGACGTCCATCAACCCTTCTACTGCGGTGCCATCCATGGCAACCACCACCCCCCTAGGTATGCCTAATATGGCGGACATTCCACCTTTAGGAATGCCCAACACAGGACCACCTCCTATTATAGGAATTCCCAACACAGGGCCACCACCTGTTATGGGTATGCCCAACATAGGGGTCACACCCCCTCTGATCACCACAACCCAGATTCCAGGAATCACCACTACCATTCCTAACCCCGGTGTAACCCATGTTGCACTCGAAAACGCTGGCCCATACTAGACCATAGCTATTGGAGGACACATACCTTCAATACCTAGCATACCTTTAGGCGCTACTGGACCCCTACATCATACCACCATGACTAGTCATGTCCCAGTCACTACGCCACATACATCTTCTACCTTACCTTACATGGCGAGTCTGAACTTACCAGACTTAGCCAGGCTCACCAATGACCCTATCAGACACTATCCTGTCCTTCCATCTATGGTGTTCCTCCAACTCCATAGTGGACGACTCTGTCCGCCTCCGTCTGTTACAGCGCACCTTCACTGGCTCTGCAGCTAAGTGGTATATCGAGCAGCCCCATGGGACGCATGCCACCTTTACCTCCCTTTCCTCGACCTTCCTGCAATTCTTCTAGTTACCTGTCCGCTATGATGCGGGAGTTGAGATCCTACTATATTGCAGATAGAACACGGCCACCCACATCACTGACCACATTCATGAGTGGCGTCGACGCCAAAGCCTTTGCAAAATCATGTTAGATGACCGCATCTTTTTAGATTGGTTTCTAAAATCCCTCCTCCCTCTCATTGCGAAGGATGTGGCATTCGAAAGACCTCAGTCTGAAGAAGAGGCCATCCTCAAATCCCAACAGTTTGACCTCATTTACGCCCAGTCAGGTTATCTATATACCATTATACCAGATGCCCCTCGGGGCGATTCATCCCAACACGATGCGCCGGGGGCATCCCATGCCGCAGATGGCATCATTGGTAGTATTACCCCACATCCCCAACCCTTTTCCATTTCACATCCTATCCATGGTCCCGACATTTCGTGGGCTGCATCTCAATTTGGAGCAACCAATTCATATGCTCCCATGGCACATACCCACGGACCTTCATGTCCACCTCAGTGCTTTGGTCATGCACCACCTGCATACAACCCCCCAGCTACACCTCAACTGGTATACTACCCACAACTAGCTGCGACAGCTAGCCAACACCTCCAATAGCTCAAGGTTACCAACAACCCGAGTAGGCAACTGGACCACCTCCAGCCCCACAGGCTTATTATCCACCACAACCTGCTCCTGCACCTGCGGTGAACCAAAATCCTCCCACTGCTCAAGGGCAAGTGTACACACAGCACAACCATCCCCAGCACCAAAACAACCAGCATAACCAGGGTGGGAAACAAAATCGTGGAAGAGGACGTAACTGTGGTAATAACCAACAACAACATCAAGGTCCTCCACCTCCCAATCCTCCGCAAAATAACAATGCTGCTCCCCCCAATTGGAATCTGGATCGTAATCCCGGGAATCCTAAAAACAGTAACCTCAGAACAAACCATCCTTGTTCTATTTGCGGGGTTTATGGTCATTACACGCATTCTTTCCCACATTTGGAGCGAGCTCGGCAACTCTGGACTGACGATGCCCATCGTCAAGGGCAAGTGGCTCTTCAGCCGCCACCCAACCCTCCACCACCTCAACATCAACCTTTGGTGCTACAAAACCCTTTTCCAAACCAAGGTGTAGTGAACACTCAGCCGTTAGCTCCCCCTCAGGGCAACGCGCCACCACAACAGATCACTTATGCAGCTCCTGATCAACCCCTGTTCGATTCAGGTACTCACCACTTGTTGATGATGTCAACTGCCGATGCCAACCTCCAAACTTGTCGGAACCAATATGGCTCCACCTCTGAAGCCCCTCCTGCCGACAAAAATGCTAACGTTAATCCCACAGATCAAATGTTACGTATACCTCCAGTTCCACTTGATAGCGCTACCAAAGCACCTCGCTTCCCACTTCGTCGCATCAATAATAACCCCAATGCTCGCACTGCGTCAAATTACAACATTGTAGACGACTTAGCCCAATCTCCTGCAGCCATGTCTGCTTTAGAAGTCTTGAAAAACTGTCCTTCGTAGTGCAAGACTTTGCTCTCTGCCATTGGCGCTATTGACCAGTCTGAACCACGCTTGCCTTCCTCTTTAGCATTCCAAGTTTCCGTTTTCGTTCGGAATCTTGTCATCCATCGGTGCATTATAAATGAAGGGGCCTCCACATGCGTCATGTCCACATTCGTTTGGCAGAAGTTTGGATCTCCTACTCTCCAGCAGTCCACCACTACGTTGCGAGCCTACGACGGTCGTTCGACACAACCCCAAGGTCTCTTACGTAATGTCCCCGTCCAGCTGGCTGGTAAGACCGTACTCATTGACATTGAGGTCATCAATGCCTAGCTTGATTATAACCTTTTGCTTGGCCGCAGCTACATGTATTCCATGCGGGCTGTTGCCTCATCCGTTTTTCGTACCATGTAGTTCCCCCATGAGGGACGTGCGGTCAAGGTAGACCAACTTACCTACTACGATCCCAAGGCCCCCAGCGCACCTGAAAATGTTCTCCCCATGGTTGAACAACCTGTTTGTGGTGAAACTACCTCATTCGTTTCCTCAGTGGGACCCAGACTGTACTCCGACGCGCCGATGACTTCTACATTCCAGGCTTTTCCACCACCATCACCGGAGACACACGTCGCTAACCTCTGTACTCTTTCCCACAATACACAGACACCCAACAATCAACCATCTTTGGTACCTAAACCACCATTGGTACCTAGTCACATCAGGGTTACACCCATCCACACCATCCCCTTTCTATTCCCACCTTCGGGAGTGGTAAGCACTCCGATTATGGCTACCCTTAGTCTCCCCGGGTTAACATTGGGATTACCCAGGTGGTATATTTCGCCTCCCATACCCCCGCCGACACCAAATGTCATCCTGCAACCGATGCAACCCATTGTCACTTCTACCCAACCACCTCCCGGTATCGCCACTCCTTCGTCATCGACGAATCCCCCTCCTCTCATCAGGCCCACTGGGGGCAGAGGCCCACAACCATACACTACGGTACCCCCACCTAAAGCAGTTAAACCTCCCCCCGTGTTTCGTGCTCCTCCCAAATGCTCGTTGTGTGATGAGTTAGGCCATCCAACTCATCAGTGTCCACAGTTACCTGCATTACAGGAACACATGCAAATGCTAGACGATGACCCCAACATCCCGGTTGTCAAACTTGACCCAAATCCCAAGCCTCGTGATAAGTCACTGCGCACGAACCACCCTTGTGCCATATGCGGTTTTTACGGCCATTAATCACATCACTGTCCTGATATCCCTGATTACAGAGCAGCGTTGTATGAATTGAATAATGTCGACTTAGAAATATCTCCTCCCCTCATCGAGGAGATCTACCCTCCCGCATCATCTTCATCCGGAGAGATTAACACCATTTATATGATCTCTTCGACTACCACTACCTCATCACTTGATTTGAACACTCAAAGCTCCCGCAATGATGAAGAGATTCTAGAGGCTCCTACTGCCCTTGATCATCCCTGGGAAGACATGCACCATCGTCCATACTTCCTCCCGGAAGAGACTTCATCCACCCCCGCTACCCAATTCGCGGTTGAGTCCAAAGATTTCCTTCCTACTAAAGTCGACTGGCTCAAGGATCCTATTCCTACTTCTGATGCCTCTGCGGAAAATATGGTCAGTATTTCTCCCGTCATCCACATCGACATCTCTGACCCATCTGGTGCCCTTCATACCATTACGTTAGGAGTCTCCGACAGTGAGTATGAGATTGGAGAATACAAAAAACTATTCCAAGAATTCACTGATGTCTTTACTTGGTCAGATACCGAAATGCCAGGCCTGGACCCCGCCATATATACAATCTCCACTAGATACCCCTCTGTCCGGTCGGCCCCTTCCATCGATCCCGTTCACACACATGTTCCACTCTGCTACGTCGGTTTCACTGATGGAGCAAGCCGTTGGTCCCCCAATCTGGCCTCCGCAGCTTGGGTAATATATTCCCCTTCACATGAGCTGATCCACATCGATGGAGTGTGTTTGGGTGCCGCTACCAACAACCAGGCTGAATATGATGCCGTGACCGGTCTCTTGGCCGCAGCTCTCCAAATGAGCATACGTCACCTTAACATTTTCTTGGACTCACAACTCCTTGTTTCCCAGCTCAACAATGATTACCAGGTACGCGATCCCTATCTTTTCAGAAAATTCCTGCGCACTAAACAAATGGTTAGACAGTTTGAATCCATTTCATTCACACATGTCCCAAGAAACCTCAATAGTGTAGCAGACCTTATGGTCAACAACGTCCTGGACTGGCACACCAATCACATCATTTCATAACCAAAAGGTGCATCCACATGCATCACATGTGCCTCCATGGGCATAAACAAGAAACAAAATATGCATCCACATGCATCACATGTGCCTCCACGGGCATATACAAAAAACAAAATGTGCATCCACGTGCATAACATGTGCCTCCACGGGAAAACATAAAGACAACAAGTGCATCCATGTGCATACATGACTATAAATCCAAACATATATATACATATATATATAAACCATGATAGTCAACATGTCATAGGTGCCCTCAGCACCCAATATACAAAAAATACATCAGCCATACAAAAAAGTGCTTCCCCATATGCTCATCAGCATTTGGGGGCAGATACAATATCATTTAGTCATCAGGATCCCTAAGCTCCTCTGGCACCTCCTCCACTGGCCCTGCTGGATCGTGGCGAGTCCGAACTCTCCGCTCTGCTAGTCCCGCTGGATCATCTCGTAGACGGATCCTCCTCTCAGACGGCCCTGCCGGGTCATCCTGAGCACCATCCCTGTGCTCTGCCACAAAAACTGTTGTCCTCAACAAGATCGACCGCCACTCAGGCGGCGCACTGAAGCAATGCTCCACGATATCCCGGTCCAAGTCTCTCCAGCCATCCTCGGGGAGTCCAGCTAGAATCATGTCAAATGTCTGTCTGACACCCTCTATGGCATCATCTCGAGGGCCAACCCCTCGCCCACGAGCCGCAAATCCTCCACCACATGGAGGTGGTGCCGCTGCAGGAGGTTGAGCAACCACCATCACCCACCCCCGACGAGTCACGTAGTCCGCCGGTGGTATAGGACCAACGTCTGCACAATGCAAGTAAACCATCATATACATATCTAACTATAATCATAAACAAATCACATGATATAGTAGAAAGTAAACCACAAAACATACCGTCTAAACCCCAGGCCTGTCCCTGGGTTCGAGGCATCTTCGGGTCACCTCGGTAGTCCATGCCAGCATATGGGTAATCCTCAATCACCAGGGGCATCTGCTCCCACTGCTCGTATATCTCCTCCGTAAAAAACCCGCGGACACCACCACCGCCACGAGGCATCATATGCCCCCACCGCACCATGCGCGGATTGCTCACCAGACCATCCTGAATGGGCACCCGTGGTCTCAAGGTGGGCACCTGCTCAAAGAAAAAACAACATAGAAAGGAGGCATAACAGAACTCTCCTCCCTCTCGAAAGCACTTGTCCAGATCTCTCCGGACACCAGCTAGAAACATCTGCCCCCAGGCATAATAGGTCCCTCGAAGCACAGAGTCCACCATCATCGTTTGTCCCCCTGACAAACGATGTGGCGCCACAGCACCCAATACCCACAGCACACCTGCCCCAACAGCCCTCATGTCCCACTCCCGTAGTGATCGCAGACTCAAAGCGCTGTTTTGCAAAATGGCCCCATCAACACAAAAGGTCTATAGCAAATCCTCCATATCAACACCTGGCGGGATCCTCGGCAGAAGATCTCCCACCTCCCCTAAACGAGGCAACCCAGTGAGAAAATATACGTCTGTGAGGGTGATCTCCAACCTCTGTCCCCCAATCATAAAAGCACCCTCTGCGGGCACCCACCAACTCACCAACTTGTTCAGGAGCCGTCTCACTGAACGCATTGGTGGGATCTGAGCGAACTTTAAAAGTCCACTCACCGCCAGAGTCTGCCGGACCCCCGGATCAGTCTGAATCCTCTCCATCAGATCATCATCTATCTCCCGCTCTCGCCATGAAGTCAATGGTCTCCTCAACATCCTGCCAAAAAACAGAAAAAAAAATTTAGCACCCAGGCAAAATTTTCATAATACACCATCGCGGCTTTTCCATCAAAATCCGCGATGATCATCGCGGCCTCGATCCAAAAACCCGCGATGAACATCACGGGTATTGGCCAGACAGTCACGAACATCGCGACTGTCTCCCATGAACTCGCGATGAACATCGCGGGTTCCAACCTCACAGTCGCGATGAACATCGCGACTGTCAGCCTAAAACCCACGAGGTTCATCGCGGGAAGAGACCCGAAACCCGCGATATTCCACGTTGGAAGGTCAACATGGAATTTCATGGCCTTCGGGGGCCCGTCGCCAAACAAAAAAGACATAATTGAAAAGGCTAAGGCAAATAGAGTTACCTGAAACTCGCAGAATCGAAAACCAACGGTCAAATCTCCCAGAAATCGAGAAAGAGCTTTGACTGCTCTGCCAAACTCGCGCGTAACAATGACACGTCATATGGGCCCCACACCCTATTTATAGAAATTCCACCATTCTTTAAACAGCCATTCCAGTCTCATACGACGTCCGTTTCTCAAACCGTTGGTACCATTGAAATCAGCACAGCGAGAACTTCATGATAGTTTTTTTCCCTTTTCCTGTTTTCATCAGGTCCATTTTTTGACCATTTTTTGGACACCCTTGTCACCTCGGTTTGCGTGCCACATTGGCTGTCGTCCATTTTTGACGAGTCTTATATCACCGGATTCAGTCTTCCGCACTCGTGATGATGCTTGAGATCATTTCTCACTCTCACGTCCATATTTTTTGGGCATTTTTTCCCATGCCCCCTTGTCACCTCGGTTTGCGTGCCACATTGGCCGTCTTCTGTTTTGGACACCTCTTATATCACCAGATTCAGTTTTCCGCGCTCGTGATGATGCTTGAGATCATTTCTCGCTCTCACGCCTAGATTTTTTGGGCATTTTTCCCATGCCCCCCTCGTCACCTCGGTTTGTGTGCCACATCCGCTGTTCTCCGTTTTTTACGAGACTTATATCGCCGGATTCAGTTTTCCACGCTTGTGACGATGCTTGAGATCATTTCTCGCTCTCACGCCCATACTTTCGACCACTTTTTCAAAATACCCTCTCATTGAGTTGGTTTGTGTGCACTCATGATGATGCTTGAGACCTTTTCTCGCTCCCATCAATCCCTCTTTGTTCGGTATAATTTTATCCCTTTTTCGGGCCGAGCAATCCCTTTTACGAAAAAGGCATTTAGGGAGTTTCTATTAAGTTCTTTTCTGACTCCTAAAACAATGAAAAGATTGCCGAGCAACCTTGCTTCCTCTCATGCTCGCTAAACGTATCTGAAAGGGCGTCTACCTGGTATAAGTTTACCCCTTTTCCGGACCTTGTAGACTACTTACGAAAAAGGAATACTCTAGTCACATTGACTAGAAGAGTTCTCCATCTGCATCATTTTATGCTTTTTCGGGCCTTGGAGACTAAACTTACGAAAAAGAACACCAATAGAGTCCACTTACTGCTTTCAGACTCTCAAAAAATGAAAGTGACCATGAGCAATCACCATCCTGGGCTCGTAAAACCAATAGGACAGTAATCATAACTACTGCAGAGTCTTCTTATCGTTTTCAGACTCCTTAAAAATGAAAGCACCATTGAGCACGAACAGTCCTGGGCTCACAAAATCCAAAGGACAGTACCATTTTAGAGCACACTTTTATTCCTTCTTGGAGCTCATTAAAACTACGAAGAAGGACCCAATGGTGCTTCTCGGTGCCACGATAGATCACGTCTACTCATATGGAAGCTTCCCCATTTTGGTCGCCTTTGTTCAGAGTATTCTGCACTATGTCACCCTGAGAACCCCTCGACAGCACCCATCAACTTGATTCCCCCCCAGAGTTAATACATACCCTTCAGTCCTTAAAAGCTATGATCCCTGCACCTGCAAGTCAGTCCCCTACGCTGCCAGGTCAACCATGTCATCATGCTCTGAACAAAGAAAGTTTGAGTCTACCCACTGTATGACCCCAGTTACTTCCCATCCCCACAAGTATGTCAATCCTACCATCAGTACTACCACACTTCAGTTCTACACCTCGCGCTCCTATCAAGGAAACATCATTGCCTTGTTAGTTGCTGGTCTCCCTCTGTCGACGACAACCATATTTATTCCAAAGGAAAGACCTAGAGCTCCCTGTGTCTTGGATTCATCACCATTTATAATGAGTGCCTACGAATCATTTCGAGAAGAGTCCTCAGTTCTCTCCAAATGGTTGTTTCTCACATGCTCGACTTCAACACCTTGATCGCATTATTGAGACTCGCACAGGGCATTGGTCCGTTCATTTATTAGTCGAAGACCCCGGATACCTTCTGACTCCTCTACATTTGAGAGTCTACCTATGGATACAACCAGTTACACTTTTCCTATAGATATCCGGGTTGCGCATGGCGATAGTATTCAGATGTACCCCAGTTTTATACTCCCTCGAGTATACAGGTACATATACTTCTCAGAGATGACTTTCAGTCTTTGAGTCCCTACAGATGTTGGACACCTTCAGT
This sequence comes from Larix kaempferi, assembly GCA_027924585.1. NCBI lineage: Eukaryota > Viridiplantae > Streptophyta > Pinopsida > Pinales > Pinaceae > Larix > Larix kaempferi. The sequence continues at coordinate 1,272,943 of BSBM01000260.1, read as the reverse complement.
TTCAGTAGTTCATCAGTTATTCCAGTGTATCAGTTATTGAGATCAGTCATGTTATGATCATGAGCATATCCCAAAAATAATGTCCCCTCTGGACCATTATGATGTACCACTAGATTCTTTATGTATTAGATCCCCCTTCTTGGGACTAATTGTTATGTATATGTCTTGATACGAGCATGGGTATGCCCGCCTTGTCCATTATCAGAGATTATTCCTCATTCATATTGAGGCCATGTAACATTTGTTTATTTTTGCAGCTTCCAAGGTCCGTGGGTCCATACTCCAAACGGTCTCTTCTCCTCCCCAAACCCAAGAAAAAAGACAAAAGAACTATGATGTCTATCGGCCATACGATGAGCTCCTACCCTCACACATCAGGGGGCAATCTGTTAACACCTAAAAAGTGCTCACTAGCTCATTCCCTTATTCACATGACCCATTTGTCCACTTTTCCACCATTTGAGCCTCTAAAGCCAACAAAAGGTCACCAAAAGGCCTTAATACACCCTTTTTTCCACTCAAAATGAGTATTTTTCCTAAAAAAGCATAAAAAACCCTCAAAAAGGGTCCAAAATTCCCAACATATTAAAAAGGGAATAAAAATAATAAAAATATTCAAAAAAGGAAAAAGGAGGGAAAAGTACCTACACCATGTTGGTCAATACCATTGGTTTCCACAAAACCACAATGGTATTCCCCACCACCAAAACCTATAAAAAGGTGGTAGGGGCTCCTCATTTCACATCCATCCATCTTCCTATCCTCATGCTGCCAAAATCTCCCTTGAGTATTTGGCCATTGTAGCAACCTTGGAGAAAGGACCCTTTGGAGTTTGGAGCTTCTCATCCTTGGAGATTCTCAAATATCTTCATCACTTGGAGGTATTGTTATTGCAAGCACTTGCTTGCCCCCATTTTCAATACAAATTTATTTTCTATATTTCTTGTTCTTGTTTTTTAATTCAAAAATTTATTATGATATGCACATGCTAGTTTAGTTTAGATTTAGTTTTAGTTAATTGTTTTTGCTTAATATTGAAACTGCTGCTACTAGTTAGCAGGTGCCCATAGCACTAAGCTTGGTTGCAAAACCAAGCCAACAATACCCTCAGTCGTGCCTCTTCATTTAACATTCACGTATCTTCATCGTAACCATTCAAATCAGATTCTAAAATTTGCAGAACCTTCTTCTACAATTGCCTTTCCGCAATTGCCTTTCTGCAATGTCCTTTCTACAACATCCTTCTTTCGCAAATGATCTTTCTGCAACAACCTTGCAGAGTCATCTCCTTTCTGGAATTGTGGGTGTACTCCCTTCTGCAATTGCAGGTGTTCCTTCGCAAACTCCTTCTGCAAGTTGTGGATTCACTTTCCCTCCGCAATTATGGGCGTCCTCCCTTCTGCAATTGCAGGTGCACTTCTGTAAATTCTTTTCGTAATCGGCTTCCGCAACAAATTATTCTGTAATTTGTGGGTGTGCATACCTTCCGAAATTGTGGGTTGCGGGTTGTAGGCATGCCTTTCGACCTTTTTTGGCTTCCACAATTCATCTCCAACAAATCGTCTTCCACAATTCTTTACGATCATCGTATCTACAATTCGTCTTCCACAGTCTCTCTGGTTCATTTGATATTCGATCTACGGTGGAATTTTAACTCCCACACTAAATCCTCATCCCCTTAAACTTTGACCTTCTTTATTCTGCGGATAGCTATGTGAATCGTTGATCTCTTCATCTTCTATCTCATCCATCGATCTACTGCTATGCGAAACTCTTGATTTCAACTTTGTGGATCACTATCTCTTGTGCATCTCTACTTCACGACTGTGCATCTCTACTTCACAAACTCTTTCCCCATTGTCGATATATCTTCTTGAGATGATCTGAGCCATCTAATCTCTGCTAAATTTGATTGCTGTGTTTGTGTATTTCTACGATGATTATATCATTCATTCTCCATTGATCGATCAGAGGATCAATCAATTGACCTCAATCTCTTCTTCATAAGGTTTAATCATCTTTTTCAATTTATGCCACTCCATCAATTATTGCAATATGATCTATCTTGCCAACATTGTCAATTTAATCAACAATAATGTTAGCACTTCAAGTCTCTTCTCAAGACCCTACCTGGAGCTTCTCCTTAAAAGACCAACCAAAGAATCTACTCCTATGCTAACATACACAATGTTAGCACTTAAAGTCTCTTCTCGAGAATCCACCTCAAGCTTCTCTTTAAAATACCAATTGGATATTATGCTCTTATGCTGACATACACAATGTGAGCACTTCAAGACTCTACCTAGAGCTTCTCCTTAAAATACCAACTGAAGAATATGCTCCTATGTTGAAATGCACAATGTTAGAACTTCAAATCTCTTCTTGAGACTCTACCTAGAGCTTCTCCTTACCTAGATTATTTTATTCTTCTCCTCACATGCACATCTATTCATGTATATGGCTCTAATGTGTGTGCACCCACATTAGCCTAGACATTGTTTATTCCACAACGGGTAGCTAGTCCCTATCAAATAAACAATTCAAGACTGAATCCTATAATGAGATAGATCACTCCATCACAGAGTATGCAATGTGACCTCAAGATTTATTCACACTTAGCCAAATTACATGACTAAGAAAGGTTGTGCAAGCAACTCGATCCCTAATCACGCCTATCCAAATCACATGGCTAAGAAAGGCTACGCTAGGGCCATTCACCACTAGCCAAGTCACATGGTCATTTGCTGTGAGTGAATGCATCATTATCCTTGGTCAAATCACATGACCAATCTAGTATAATGTTTGCTCGATGCTGCACCCTAGAGAAACATCAACATCTCATCCACAAAAGCCTTCCTCTTGATAATCAATCCTAGAGAATGTTCAAGATCTGCAAATATGGGATACCTTCCCATTTATCTTAAGATTGTGATATTTTCTCCCTCTATCACAAAATAAATTGTTGGAACATTTAAAAAACCCACTATGTCATTCTAGACTTAGGATAAAATTAATTAATCATTTATGATTAATTTCCTGAGTTTTGACTAGGTAGAATAGGCCAGTTTTGTCTTTTAGTGGACCACATGCTATCCTTGTTCACAAAAACGAATTTTGATAGATTCTAGATAAGATTTCCTTGGATTTTGTCTGATTTTATTCCATCCCTGAATTAGGAAGACACTATCTTGATTTAGTTAGCTTTGTCCTGTTTTTTCTACTTTCTAGTGGAAAAGATAAAGCTAGTTTACTTGGAATCTTTTGCCACTTGAACAATTCGACTTCCACATCATATATAACCTTCTAAAGCCATCATTACATTCCATTTACCTCACTCATGAGCTTCCATACCATACTTACTAAATTCGTGAGCCTCTAGGACAATTTTGGAAACTGCTTTTGCCACCTAGGGGGTTTTTTGCCTTTTCTAAGCCTTTTCTTTTTGCTCCTTCCATATTGCCTCAAAGGAATTCGATTTTCTCCATGGAGGATGTATTATATATTGTTATCATATCAATGAATAAGATACAAATTGATTTCCATAATTTATTCTCTCTATTCTTCTTTTCTCATTGTCTGAAATATTCCATGGTGAAATTGTCTTATGAATCTAGTTCCTAGTAATTGAAAATCTCACATGGTATCAGAGCTAGCTTGATTCAAAGAAATTTCCAAGAGTTTTTTTTGCGGGTATTTCCATCACTAGGAGCGCATCATTATGGAGCAAAATCAAGCCAAAGCTGTGACTCTCACTCCCTTTAATTTCTTTGACTGGAAGGCGCATATGATCATCCAGCTTCGGAGCAAAGGATTGTATAGAGTCACTATGGGGCTTGAAACTGAGCCAGGAGTTGTTGCATTAAAATCCAAATGGTTCAATATGATTGATGAAGCTTATGGGTTACTTTGTCTCTTTGTATCTCCAGATCTTCTATTCCATATTGATTCTCTATCTACTCCAAATGAAGTGTGGACAAAGCTAAGGTCTCTCTTTGGAAAATAGGATGAGCTCAGAGGTAATTTGTTGGAGATTGAGCTGATCTCTCTTAGTCCAAGTAATTTCGATTCTACGAAGGATTTTATCTCAAAATTCAAGAACCTAGTGCTTCAACTCAAGCAATGTGGTATAGAGAAGAAGGATGAGCAATTAATCGTTACCAATCTGTCAAAACTGAGCTCTGAATACTCAATATTTGTGTCTACTTTTCATTCTACAAGACTTGCAGTTCCCAAGTGGAAGATGCCAACCTTGGATGCATTCATTGATTTGCTCACTCAAGAAAAGGACAAGCTGGTCCAAATGAGGGATCAATCACCCTCCAAAGACTTTTCACTTGTTGCTCATGGAGCAAAGAGTTTCAAGAATGACAAATCCAAACAGAAGATATTGTCAGATGAAGAGGATTCTAATGGAGATTCTAAATCCAAGAAGATGAAGAAGGAGAAGCCCAAGTGTTCTTATTGCTGAAAAGGCACTCATCCTAAGAAATCGTGATTCAAGAAGAAATTGGACATCATGGCCAAGATTCTTGAATAGCATAACATAGATGTTCCTGACTTTGCAAAGAAAGAATAAGGCAAGCTTGCTGTAGAACAAGAACTCTGTCTCCAAGCCTCTCCCAAAGGTAATAATGTTTATGATTTGAGTGCTAGAGTGAAATATAATTCTGATGTCTCTGATATTGATTCAAATTCTTATATATCAGAATCAGAAACCTCCACCTCTTCCTTGGAACAATCTTCAGTGAGTTCATCCAAGTCTAGTCTCAAAAGTAGTCATTTTTTATTAGCTTCTAACTTGTCTTCTGAAAAGTCTTTCCACCACCATTCAAATATTTTAGATTCTGATTCAAAAGATTATTTACAGTCTGATATGCAGGTCATTACATATACCACATCATATTCCCAACCTTTGGATGCAAAAAATACCCTACAAACCCCAAGTTCTCCAGTTAAGAAACTACACAATTCTATGTTTTCCTCCACTGTGTCACTTGCCTCTGTTGCACTTTTGTATTTCATATCTTTCATTGGTTGGAAATTAATTTTTTTGGATTTATTTGGACTGATATTCCACACATCTGGACCTGACCCCATCATTCATGGTTCAAAATTCAAGTCCTCACACTCTCCAGGCTCGCTCAACTGTCAGGGTGACCTAGTTTCTCACACTTTTCCTATTGAAACTTTGTTCGATCATGGAGACTCCACATATTTACTAGTTGCTACTCCATATGACTCACATTCTGATATTTTAGAGCTGCATGATCTCATTTTAAATATCAGAAAGGTTCTACATCATTTTGAGAAGAAAGTACAAGAACTAGTACACCGCATTGCAGCTACAGAAGAAATTGATCCTGTTGAGTTCATTGTTTCTCCTTGGGAAGGAGTATGCATAGATCTTATTTCCATCATTGATTATGTTTTCAGATATGATTATGTATGTTACAACATCAATAAAAAATCATTTGATGTTACTCCATCATCAGAAGATGAACTTCATAGAGCTTCAACACATGCTTCTTTCCTACACAACATTGATGCGCTGATGCATGATCATGACATCCACAATTTATTCATCAAGTCAGTTACTCAGAAGCAGACCATTCAGCTCATTCATCTAATTTATCTCATTCAAGTGAGCAACATGACAGTATGAAGACATCAAGTATGTCCATTTTTTAGGGAGGGTTTTGTTCCCATGAGGTTTTTCCTATTTCCTCGGTATACATGGACTAGTTATTTTTGTATTGGGGTGACCATAAGCCTTGTTGCTTGGGCCCTATATTTCTGATATTTTTCTGATTCCTATCACATAAAGTTAGGCTTAAGGGCAGGTGTTGGAACATTTTAAAACCCCACTATGTCATTCTAGACTTAGGATAAAATTAATTAATCATTTATGATTAATTTCCTGAGTTTTGACTAGGTAGAATAGGCTAGTTTTCTCTTTTAGTGAACCACATGCTATCCTCATTCACAAAAATGAATTTGGATAGATTTTGGATAAGATTTCCTTGGATTCTGTGTGATTTTATTCCATTCTTGAATTAGAAAGACACTATCCTGATTTAGTTATCTTTGTCCTGTTTTTTCTACTTTCTAGTGGAAAAGATAAAGCTAATTTACTTGGAATCGTTTGCCACTTGACCAATTCGACCTCCACATCATATGTAACCTTATAAATCCATCATTACATTCCATTTACCTCACTCATGAGCTTCCATACCATACTTACTAAATTCGTGAGCCTCTAGGACAGTTTTGGAAACTGCTTTTTCCACCTGGGTGTTTTTTTGCCTTTTCTAAGCCTTTTCTTTTTGCTCTTTCCATACTACCTCAAAGGAATTCGATTTTCTCCATGGAGGATTTATTATATATTGTTATCATATCAATGAATAAGATACAGAATGATTTCCATAATTTATTTTCTTTATTCTTCTTTTCTCATTGTCTGAAATATTCCATGGTGAAATTGTCTTATGAATCTAGATCCTAGTAATTGAAAATCTCACATAAATAAGTGCATTGACTCTTCCTCAGTCATCATAGGGACTAGTCTATCCATCCCATCATAAGGTGTCCAATATATTTCCCCACTCCATCACAAAGTGTTCGGGAGAAAGCACTAATCTCCCCACCCCATCACAGGGTGTCAAGGAGAAGGTACAACCCTGCCTCCAATCCATTCACCCCTGGACAAGTCACATGGATAATATTGGGGGAACACCTGCTTGATATTGAAAAAATCACATCTTCAAGCTCATCACAACTCCCTTTGTGATGGAGTGCCATGCTCCCTATGCATCTAAGAATCATGCTCCTTCTGCATCTAAGAAGCATGCTCCTTCTACATATGACCATCCAGTTCTTTCTTCATAGAATCCATCTTGATGTCCTGGGATCTGAATCCAACTCCATCTGACAAATGAGTTCCTCTTGATTCTTCGTAAGTGTAAACTTATAATCAATATTGGAGTACTAAGCTTCCTCTTGATATTTAGCCTCACTACTACATCCTAGGTGGCTGCTCCCTTTGAATATAAAAGTCTATGTCCATGCTATATTCCTCATCAAGCAACTCTTCCAGTTTGAGTTATTGACTTGGAATCCAACTCATCCTTCATTCCATGCTTGAGATTCCACACTAGATATCTATGATAGGTGTAAACTAAAATTAATTAACCATTTATGTTAATCATCAACAGAACATCATCTTTAATTAAATAAGGATTATTACTCAAGATATTAAATACTTATCTTGTAATCATTGTTTTAACTTTGGTAAAATCATTGTTAACGTGTGCATATAAATCAATGAACCAATTGGTAAAACCATGTGTTGGAAAGAAAATCGTGTTCATATGTGAAAGGCCACATAAAAAACCATGTTTATATGTGAAATTCCACATACAAAACCTATCCATAGTAAATAGAAAGTAGTAAATACCATATACTAATGAAATACCACGGGTTAGAATGGAATACCATGGGCCAATACCCTCACAACTCCAAACCACTAACCAAACCATTGGCTTTGATACCATATTGATTTATTTTAATTATTTTCAAATATTGATGATTACTACCTTATGATATAACATATATCATAGAATAACCATACACTGAAAATATCTACCACATTTGCAATAGGATCACAACATAGTTGCATCCTTCTTATTACTTCATTGTAGTAGAGAGATAGATGAAAAATTCACTTGGTGTTATGAGTTGGTACAATAATGATTTGACCTTTAGCAATATATAGGTCTTCAAGGTAACTTTCACATAAAGTCATGTGTTTACATGATTTTACCTTTTCACTAAATAAATAGATTATTAATAATATTATGAGCTTATGGGAATACCTCGTGAAGCTAAATAAAAAACAACATATTTTTTCAATTTGAAATATTCCACTATTTTACAATACTTAAATGTAATATTAGAATCATTATAAATTACTTTATAATGGGGTACAAATTATTGGTTGGGACATTGCCTAGAGTGCAAGCAAACCATCCTTGAAGTAGTAATAGAGAATTAAAATAAATTTCCAACTTGGTCAATAACTATTAAAAATGAATACTTAATAATAGATGGATAACAAAAAACTAAGGATGAGTATGTATTTTAGGACTATGGCTAAGTGTTGTTGTATACCACTTCACCAACTTAATTACTGTCGATACAAAAAAATAGTTATATACACTGTCCAAAAAATTATGTCAAAAGTATGCTACTTCCTACCTCGTTATGAGCATGAGAAATTGATTGATATTGGTGATAACAAAGAAGATCCAGATTATAAATTTTATCCATATATCACTACTCCCTCTAGATAGCCCTGAGATCTCAAGTGGTTTGAGTCTCTATAAATCAATAATACTCTAAATATTTAAGAATAAAATGTTATAGATCTCTTTACACTTAAACACTGAAATACTCAATCAATTACACTTAACACTAAATACACCCTGGAAACCCCAAACGTGGAAAACCAAAAAACTATGGGGACTTCTTCTATCTCGAGCCCAGATCAATATATGAAACAAACAAGTACATACAATGTTACCTCAGATGTAATACGCAATCCTGACTTGGTCAAGACCCCAGATCTACACGCATCAGCTGATGCATGCACAAAGGAAATGTGTCCTAACTGTCAATTTGGATTTGAGTTTGTTTGTATGTAGCTCTGACTGTACTGCCTCTCCCACTGCTTTTCTCTAATATGAAGGAAATCCAACGACTCAACTAGTGAATGCGCCCTTCCTCTGCATGGAAAAGTGCACCCTACCTCTGGATGTAAAATTCTCTTACAAGATCAGATATCAGCATATCTGAGCTTTGATCATTACAGACCTTCCTCAAACACTGAGGCAAGGCTACTCTGAAAGTCTCAAACGCTTAATCAATAGATTGGACTTTGAATGAACTCTTATCCCCTTTGGTAATGTGCCCCTCTCCCTCTTTGGAATTCGTCCTCCACAATCTCTGCAGAATCCACTCCAGTGAACTATCTCAGTCCACATATCTGGGTGCCAAGTGCCTTTGGACTAGTGGTATTTGATCCATCTCAGATCACACTCGTGTCCCTCCTGCATAAGCTTCTCTCTATCTCATAAATTCGCCCGACATGCAATAATGCACCCTCCTCACTCCTGACAGATCTATCTCAGATAAGTCAACTAAAGTGCCTCATCCGGGGACATCCCACCTCTATATATAATCTCACTGATCAATTAGGTTTACCAAAAACCTAATATCCGTGCATGAAAAAAGGCACTTTTGAATGCATCTTTTAATTACTATATGGCCATGAAAATATTATGCATGCAAGAGGCAAGACTCCCCGGAAGGCCTGCATGCAGTCACTGTGATAATCCGCAGTAGGATCTGACAGCTGTAACAAGCCTCAGACAAAACTCACTCAAGAAGTGCAGAGAAGAAGAGAAGAATGTAGTCAATAATCACTCATGAACACATAAAATGGAGAATAGCAGTATAATCATACATCAGCTATGAGATGGCACTGTGAATAATGAATACAATCCAATAACTGTCAATGGAATTCAAATTGACCAAAGTGGTCATTCGAATCATGCTCAAAGTCTAGCTTGGATAACATTGGAGACAACATCCAATCAGTAGTATCAGTCATAAATTGTAAAAGGTCAGTCAAATGAGTCTAACTGAGTCTAATAGAACCATCTAGGCATGACTCAAGGGATGGAGACTCCAAGGAGGGCGCATGAGGCTGTCAAAATATCAAGTGGCACTCCAGAACTAGCTAACTAGGAGCTACAGGCAGTTAGGATAAGCAATTAGTGGAAGAACTGCTCAATCAATGCTCTAATTGGTTGTCAAACTCCTAGTAGGTGAGACAAGGTGCTCTAACTAAATCATAACTCTTGGTAGGTGAGAAAAGGTGCACATTTCATGTAGGTGAGTCAAACAGGGTGCATCAGGTAGGTAGGAGGGCTACTGGGGGCTGAAGACAAGGTCTAGGGAGATGAAATTAGGCTCTAGGTGCTGGGGAGACCACCAAAATGATGAATGGATGCATGCATGATGACTGGATGCATGCAAAATGCATGCAGGCATGCAAATCTAAAAAATGAGGGTGAGAATATTGCAACACCCCCCCTCAAGCTATACTATGAGGTGATAACTGAAAACTGAAAAATAGGGCCCTGGTGACTGAGACCAAAGGTCACCCCATACAACAATCTAAATAATAAATGAGGAAAGATGGAAAACCCAGTGGGAAGAAAGCCCTCCCTCAAAATAGACTGAAGGATGCTAATGTAGCATGTCATCACTCACCCTAAAAGGAGGCAAGTGTCCTTCTTTTCCGAAGAAGGATCGATCGATCTGAAATGGATCAGTAATGTGAGAAGGATGAAACCTTCTATTTTGAAAATATGATATGGTTCTTCTCTGATTATGTGGATCACCAACCAAATCACTGGCAGATCTAAGAGTAATGGCTTCCCATCAAGGAAGAGGAGGATCATCATGTGAAAGATCATCAATTCTTGTGGAACTGGATCTCCCATTTTCTCATCTTCATCATTAGTTGTTAGACCTTCAGGTTGTTGTGGAACTAGGTCTAGCATTCGCTCTTCATCATCTCCATCTTCAAATTCTGAATATGAAATCTCATGCGATGATGCTTCGCTCTCTTGATCATCAGTCAAGGATGGTGGTATCTTCCTCTTTGGAATAATTGGATCGTGCTCCAAAAACACAATATGAAGATCATTATGGAGCATGTGATTTTAACCAACTGAGGTAGAATCAAAACCATGAATGTGTAGATAGTTATTTGATATCTCCTTTGAACCAACATATGTGAGATCATAACCAAAGGAACTATGACATGATGATGGTATCTTGGACTTCAAATCAGATCCAAGAATTGGAAGATGGTTTCTCATGATCTCCTTTGAACCAACAGGGGTGAGATCAAAACCAAAATCACAAAAAAGTGCATGAGTCATGAACCCAAGCTAATGATAGAGTCTTCGATCTTCGGTGAAACTATAAAAACATGTTCCAATGACCAAATAGGAGTCCATAGGAATATTTTGATCAAGGAGTGTGAATGCATTTCCTCCCAAATCTGATTTTACTTCCAAAATGCTCAGTAGGTCATCATCTTGCACATCAGCAGGCTCATGGGAAGTAGAGATTGTGAAAGTCTCTTCAACTTCTAGAGTAGTAACTGACATCTTTTGCTCAGAATTCAAATCAGAAGATGGATCAAGTGAAACCATGTGTTGTATTTCGAATTTATCTTGAACAACTTCAACATGGGAGATGATGGAGTCCTAATCATGAATAGAGAGAGCACTTGAGGCAGTACTGTTGGGCTTGTCCTCCAAATGGACATCATCCTCTTCCTTCTTTCCAAATAAACTGTTCAATCTTGTCCAGTTATCACTTAGATGTTCTCTAAGATCAATTAGGTATTCCATATTGGAAAACATAACAGTAAGTATTGTTGCTAAGGTTCTTTCACAATCATCAACACAATCTTCTTCGACTTCATAGGAAGAAAAATCTCTCTTAACACAAGTACACATATCCAAGAGACCATATCTCTTAAGGTGTGCTATCATCTTGGGTTTCCATTCTTCATAGTTGTATGAAGAGAGAGAAGGAACTGATTTCAGATCCATGGAAGATGTTGTTCAATTCAAATCTACTGGTGTGTTTCTGGTGCAGAAATAATTGGTGCAGAAGTGTAGAATCAATATTGGATAATCACCAATGCAGAATCACTAGTGCAGAATCATCAGTAAAGAATCACCAGTTCAGAATCACTAGTGCATAATCACTAGTGCAGAATCGCTAGTGCAGAATCGCCAGTGCAGAATCGCCAGTGCAGAATCTCTAGTGCAGAATCACCAGTGCAGAATATTTCGAAACTGCTACAACTATAGAACACTTCGAATAACCTGCAAAAACAATGGAGATCCATAATAGTTGCTGAATTCAAATCAGTTGAAGAGGGATTCGAATGGATCAATAAACCTGCAAAGCTGAAGCGAATAATAATTCCTTCACACAAATAATTCAGCAAAAGACTTGGTAAACCAGATAAGCCATAATAATAATATATTTGTATTGATGATATATAAAAGATGATATGTTACAATGATGGCCCTACCTTAAATATGGCTTGGGCATTTGATGTTGAGGAGATGCCTCATTTCATAACCTAACTTTAGTTAACCTAATTATTAATTATTTAATTATTATCTTATTTTATGTTCGTAGCATTGCCTCTCTCTTAGAAAGGCTTTGCCCTCAAAGCCTTATAATGTTTCTACATTATTTTACGTGGTGTCGTAGATGACGAAACATGCCGATACGAACTGCTAAGTGTAGAGCATAACTTTCGATATGTGGATGGGTCAATACATCCCAAATTGATTTGTTGCTGACTGTTGGGATTCCCCATTGATCTGTCGTCAGGAGCTTTGATCACATTAGTACCATTATCTTTCGACATTTCCCACTTTTTAGAATATCGGTTTTTATGGTTGGGGTGTCGATAGGGAATTTTCACAATGTCATTTTCTTTTACAAGTGTCGTCTTTTGAGCATTGATTTGAGCTGGAAGTTTCATTTTTGTCTCTTGAGGTTTTAAGGTTTCGTTCTGTATCTTTTCCAACTTGTTTTCTAACTGCCTGTTATCATTTTGAAACTTCTTAATCAATTCGACTTGCGATTTTCTGTCATCTTCAAACTTCTTAAGCTGTTCCTTAAGATCTTCATTATGACTTCTGATACAACTATTTTCTTCCTTCTTGTCTAGAAGTTTTCCTTCAATGTCTTCCGTAGATTGTTCTATCTTCCGACTATTTTTCAACTTCTTAATTTTTGTGACTAGTGTCTTGTTATGATTTCTTAATCTCAAAATTTCTTCGGAATTGTTGGAGAGTGTTTTATTATTCTTTGCGATCTCTAGTTTGTGTGCCTTTTTAGAGTCGTCATTTTGTTGTTGAGGAACTTTTATCTGTTGTTGAAGAACTTTTATATGTTGTTGACATTGGTCGACCTTTGATTCTTGATCTCCTAAATTATGTCGTATCTGCTTCAATTCTTCATCTTTGTCGTTAAGGATCTTGTTCAAGCGTATTATTTCTGCTTTGTAATTATTTATTTCCTTCTTTAGATCTTGATTTCTCAACCTCTGATTGAATTCATTTTCGGCTTTTAATTCATCAATTTGCGTATACAATTTTTCTATATGCCTTTCCTGGGCAGAGATTTTTATTTCATTGCACCTTTCTTGTAATTCAATTCTTATTTCTGAACTGTTATTTATGTCGCTCAATTCTTCATTGTCTTTTCGATAACGTTTTAACTTGGCTTCTAATTCCTCTATTTGTAATCGCAAACCAGCTTCCATGGTCTTGACTTGTTCGGTGATAGATAATTTCTTTCTTTAACTTGATTTCTTGACGATAAGGGTCTTCTTCTGACTTGACGAATGTTCCTTTGGCAATGGTTTCGTCTTTTTCTTTGATTTTGTTTTCTTGGGTTTTGTTCTTTTAGTATTAGGTTTAAATAACCTTTTTCTTTTTTTTCCTTTTTTTATGCCCCTTTTTTTATATATAAAATATATATAATTATTATTATTTTTAAATAATAATAATTGTGATAATAAGTTTTTTGAAATAATAATAATAAATTATTATTATTGTTTTTTTTTAAATGGTCTAGGTTGGGATTCTAAAAAAGAAAAGTAATAATAATAATAATTATTATTATTTAAACAATAATATTGTTATATATTTCTTTTTTTTTGGTGTAAAAAAAACTGAGAATTAGGGTTTAAACCCTAGGAATGGCGCACGTGGGGATGGAAAGTGGGCATAGGATTTGAAGAGGAGAGGCGGCCGCGTGAGCTGTAGAATGGGAAAGGAGTTGGTTGAGGTTGGGTGGGCTATGCGGGGGCCTGGCAGTGGAAAGGTGGATGGAGGTTGAGTTGGCAGTGCTGAGGAGGATGGGGAGTAGTGAAACGAAGGAGTAGGGGGTAGAGAGGTGTGGAGAGGGCCCAGAAGCTGAAGGAGCTGCGCGGGTTGCATGGGGGAATGATAGGCACACACAGGGAAGAAGGGATGAGGCAAAATCAAGATCGAGGGAGTGGAGGATGCTGACCAGGGATGACAAGATCGACGTAGGGGTGGCTGGCGGTGGCTGTGTGGCACACTGGAGGTTGCAGCACATAGGATGGGTGCTGTGGGGGCAGGGTTTGAGTGGGCAGCGAGTAGCAGAGTGGAAGGAAGGGGGCAGCGTTTGGAGGGAAGGCATGGGAGATGGATAATGACGCGAAGGAGTGTTGGGGTGATGGAAAGGGGGCGCACAGGTGGGAGTACATGAGGGCGAGGTAGAAGGTATGAGGACTGTGTAGATGGGAGGAAGGAAAACACACAGATGGGTGGCTATCGCATCAATGGACGGGGGTAGCTGCGGCATGGAGGAGAATAGTGTGCAGCAGAAAGAGGGAGTCCAGCGCAGGAGAGAGGGCCAAGAGGGAGCCGAAAGATGGGGGGGGTGGCGTGTGTATTGGGTGAAGGTGTGAAGATGGATGTAGATGGAGGAAAGGTGTTGTAAGTTTACAGAATGTGGGGTTTACGGTCAAGGACCTTAGATGCTCAGAGAAACTCTAAATTTATCAAACAAAATCTAAAATTTTGGCTAAAAGCCAATATCCGAGATGCCGAAGAAGGGGCTCTGATACCAAATGAAGCGAACAATAGTTCCTTCACACAAATAATTCACCAAAACACTTGGTACACCAGATAATCCATAATAATAATATATTTGTATTGATGATATATAAAGGATGATATGTTACAATGATGGGCTTGCCTTAAATATGGCTTAGGCATTTGATGTTGAGGAGACGCCTCATTTCATAACCTAACTTTAGTCAACCTAATTATTAATTATTTAATTATTATCTTATTTTATGCTCGTAGCAAAAGTAAGAAGAGTTTTGTTGATGGAGATTTGATGCACTTTGAATGACACTTCCTTAGGACACTGAACACATATGACTGAGTCGTTCACACGTAGCTAGACCTCACTGTATTGCTCCAGTGAATTCAAGGTAATGGCACCAGGATTTGCTGTGGAAACTCAAAGGCTTCTGGTGCTCAAGTGAAAGACAACTGCTTAATGAAATGTTGCAACTATTGTTACTGCGACTGTTGCTATTGCAACTACTACAATGGCCGCAATTCGAATAGCTGCTGCAAGCTCTGATACCATGTGATAATCTGTAGTAGGATCTGACAGCTGTAACAACCCTCACAAAAAGTTACTCAAGAAGTGCAGAGAAGAAGAGAAGAATGTAGTCAATAATCACTCATGAACACAGAAAATGGAGAATAGTAGCATAATCATACATCAGCTATGAACTCGCACTGTGAATAATGAATACAATCCAATAATTGTCAATAGAATTCGAATTAAACAAGGAGGTCATTTGAATCATGCTCAAAGTCTATCTTGAATAACATTGGAGACATCATCCAATCAGTAGTATCAGTCATAAATTGTCAAAGGTCAGTCAAATGAGTCTAACTGAGTCTAACAGAACCATCTAGGCATGAATCAAGAGATGGAGACTCCAAGGAGGGCGCATGAGGCTGCTAGAAGATCAAGTGGCACTCCAGAACTAGCTAACTAGGAGCTACAGGCAGTAAGGATGAGGAATCAGTGGAAGGACTGCTCAATCAATGCTCTAACTGACTGTCAGACTCCTGGTAGGTGAGATAAGGTGCTCTAGCTGAATCATATCTCCTGGTAGGTGACAAAAGATGCACATGTCATGCAGGTGAGTCAAATAGGGCGCAACAAGTAGGTACGAGGTCTACTAGGGGCTGAAGACAGGATCTAGGGAGCTGAAATTAGGCTCTAGGTGCTAAGGAGACCACCAAAATGATGGCTGGATGCATGCAAGCGTGCAAATTTGAAAAATGATGGTGAGGATATTCTAACAGTCACAAATGGACTCATGCGACTAAGTAGAGTGTATCTCATCCTCTACTCCATACCGATGCTTATACTATTGATGTACCTCCATGCAAGGCATCTGAATCATGGAGGACATTTCGAGATACCATAAAATATAACACTCCCTCTTATCGAGGGAATTCCAACCACTGATGCCTGGATCCAACAAGTACCTTGCTGTTGACATTTGCCCAACTATCCTTCCTATCACTGCTTCCCTCTGACCTGAAGTAACCTGATCTAGATCCATCAAGGTGGCTCCAGAAGAATCCCCCGATCAACCACTGACTCTGTCACTGATCTCTGATTCAGACTCCCTCTGAGTCTCTGATGTAACCAATCCCGAAGACTATTGTCAAGTAGATCCACTGGTTTGTAAGTGAACTCCCTCTGTCTCTGATATGACTCAGCTCCCTCCTGATCTAAGTCCATATCTACCATGTCATACCAACTCAGTCTCCGACTGGTTCCTATATGAGCATCATGCTCATCCATCTAATCTGAGTCCAAGGGCTCAATCTCCTGTGGCTCATCAATATCACGAGCATATCGCTCATCCATCGGATAAACATAATCACTCCTCTGATCCTCATCATCATGGAGAGAATATCACTCCCCTATATTTTGACTGGACTCACTCCTCCTAGCATCATCTCTATTGTGAGTATCTCACTCTCTATCCCCCTCTGACTCTAAAGAGGATGCACTCAGCCAACCTGATGTGCCAGAAGTGGGTTGTCCCTAAATCAAGTACTCACTGTTGATCATGTGGCCCATTACGACTAGATAAAATCCCCTAGGGAAAGTGAAAATCAGATCCCTTTGGAACACTACTGAGTAACCAGCAGCTCCCAAACTTGCCACTGAGAGTATACTCCCTCTCAGTGTTGGAATGAACAACAATCCTAATACCTCCAAAATATTTCCAAGGTCAAGTAGAAAATGAACTCTACCCACTCCTGTGACCAAGTGATCAGTCCCATGCACATCTCGAATAATATGCATAGGTGTGTTCTCAAGGACGAGGAATGCATATCGCATCCCGGTCATGTCACTGCTCTGCATGCAGTCAACCCTCCATCTCTGATCAACTTGGATCTCTGGCTGACTACTATCATGCCCTGACTGAATTGAGGCTAATGAGAACTCCCTCTCAAATCGATGAGTAAACTCATCCACCTCCTTTGCTGATGCTAATTGCTCATCCTTTGCCAGCTTACCTTTTTTGTTATGCGAACCTTGTCCCGCACTATGTCCATAGTCATTGCACGAAAATCACTTGATCTTTCTCAGATCCTTCTTCTGTTTGAACTGTTGTTTCCCTTTTGCTGCAAGTGACGCATCATCCTCCCGGGGAATTGCAAAAGCTGATCCCTGAATATAACCTCTCTAGATATCCTCTTGGGTGAAATAATCCCATAGATGATCCCACTTGGGAAGGTTCTCTCTAGTAATGATGGATTGGACAAATACTGCCCATGGCATGGTCATGCCATTCAGGGCTTGTCTTACCAACTTGTTATCCTCAACCTTTTCACCCAAGGCTCCCAACTCATCTCTCACCTGAGTGATCTTGGTGAGATATGTGGACATGCTCTCATGCTTTCCCATATTGATGCTTCTTAGTTTCTCTCTAAGAACCATCTTCCTGTTGGCGTTAGAACTCTAGTACAAATTGGTCAATGCATCCCACATCTCATATACATTGTCTTTGGCTGGGACATATGGGATGACATGATCCTTGATAGCATCAAGTAGGATCCTCTAAGCCTTTACATTCTTTTTCTCATATACTACTTTGTCAATAGCATTTGCTGGAACTGTGAATGGATTTTTGGTTGTGCTATCAACAACATCCCATTGTTCGCACTCTTTCAACAACAGTACAATATGTGCCCTCCATGCACTATAGTTAGAGGCCCCATCCAACTATTTCTCCACTCTCAAGCTAGTGACCATAATCCCTGAACTGAAAATATAATACAAAGTGATACAAGAACCTCTCTTGATCACAAATATGGCATCCTTTCTTACAGATATAATATATCTATCTCAGATCTATCCTCCAAACTCACAGATCTGATAGATCTGACCTCTAAAACCACAGATCTAAGATTCACTCCTCAGATCTGGTAGATTTTGTCTCTGCTTCACTGATCTGAGTGTGATTGATCTCCCTGACCCTTACCAGGGCTCTGATACCATGTAAATTTTATCTAGATATCACTACTCCCTCTGGGTAGCCCTGAGACCTCAAGTGATTTGAGTCTCTATAAATCAATAATACTCTAAATATTTAAGAATCAAATGCTATAGATCTCTTTACACTTAAACACTGAAATACTCAATCAATCACACATCACACTAAATATGCCATGGAAACCCCAAACGCGGAAAACCAACAACTTGTGGGGATTTCTTCTATCTCGATCCCATAGCAATATATGAAACAAACATGTACATGCAATGTTACTTCATATGTGACACTCAATTCTGATTAGGTCAAGACCCTAGATCTGCATGCATCAGCTAATGCATGCATAGAGTAAATGTGCCCTAGTTGTCAATATGGATCTAAGTGTGTTTGTAGGTAGCTCTAACTGTACTGCCTCTCCCACTACTCTACTCTACTACGGAAGAAATCCAACTACTCAATTGGTGAATGCACCCTTCCTCTGCATGGAAAAGTGCACCCTCCCTCTGGATGTCAAATGCACGTACAAGATCAGATCTCAACAGATATGAGCTCTGATCATCACAGACCTTCATCAAACACTGAGGAAAGGCTACTCTGAAAGTATCAGATGCTCAATCAATAGATTGGACTCTAAATGAGCTCTTCTCCACTTTGGTAATGTGCCCCTTTTCCCTCTCTGGAATTCGTCCTCCACAATCTCCACAGAATCCACTCTAGTGAACTATATCAGTCCATAGATCTGGGCGCCAAGTGCCTCTGGACTAGTGGTGTCTGATCCAAATCAGATCACACCCCTGTCCCTTCTGCAGAGGCTTCTATCTATCTCAGAAACTCACCCTGCATGCACTAATGCGCCCTCCTCACTCCTCATAGAACTCTCTCAAATAAGTCAACTGAACTGCCTCATCCGGGGACATCCTGCCTCTATATATAATCTCGCTAATCAATTAGGTTTACCAAAAACCTAATATCTGTGCATGCAAAAATTCACTTTTGCATGCATCTTTTAATTACTAACAGGCCATGCAAATCTCATGCATGCAAGAGGCAAGACTCCTCGGAAGGCCCGCATGCAGTCACCAATGGACTCATGCCACTAAGTAGAGTGTATTACACCCTCTACTCCATACTGATGCCTATAATGTTGATGTACCTCCATGCAAGGCATCTAAATCATGGAGGACATCCTGAGATACCACAAAATCTAACACAGAAGACCTACTCAAATGAGCCATGTATTGATTGAAACAATTGTCATATAACCTAGTATTTGAGTTCCAAGGTAACTAGAGAGTTAACATGTTATTTGAAAGTGATTTATTCATAAAGTTTGTGTTTATTAGTGCCTAAAGTTCAATATTTACAATTTTAACTAGTGCAATGCTCTTATTTGCTTTCGAAATATCTAAGATAAACCTTTCACATGCCCAAGATGCAAATTACATCTATGTAGCCAATTCAAAAAAAATTCTCTCTTCATAGTTAGCTACATCTTCTTTTTCATCCTGATTTCCTTTATTACCTTTCCATTTTTTTTTCGTTTCATTTACAATCTTATGATATATTTCAATGAGCAAATGGCCTCTTTAGAAATCATCCCAATGAATTTTTGTTTTGTCACTATCCATGTAGAAATGAGTGCCATTGGAAATGTCCCATGGAGATGAATCTAGTAGAGAAGATAACTCGTTAAACCAACTCAAAAAGATTTAGTATTTTTAGATGTAACTTACTCATTGGGCCACTTTAAGGACACTTGCCCTAAATTCAAACCATGTCTTGAAGATCATGTTGTCAATTCTAGCACATGATGTTAGTGGACCCATTGTCCCCATGTAGTCTCGTAATAACCACATTGTCTATGAAGTATCCTATTTGTATTTATTTTTTAGAGTCCCTCACTATACAAAACCCCATGGAATTGGAAAAAAATGACGTCGTTGTCTATGGAGTATCCTATTTGTATTTAGCTAATCATTCATTCTTATTAAGCATTAAGCATTTTCATTCACCATAGTCAAATGATCGTGACACATGCAAATCATCAATAAATTATTAAAAATGGCACAATATCATCAAATAAATGTGATTGATAATCTTAGATGGCATATTCCCAATACCATTAAAAAATAGACCATAATATTTCATTCAAGAATATGTCCAAAGCAATAATATGTTACAAAATACCCTTAAGTGCATTTATTACAAAATGCCACATCATGTAGATAGTGCATCATAAAAACTCTCTCCCAAATTACAAAATGAAAAACTAGTTGCCAAATTACAAATGGCAAGTTGTTCCCAAAGTATAAAAGTACAAAATGACAACTAAATTAACCTTGATACCCTCATCGCTACCAAATGCATCTCAAAATTTTATATTCCTCTTCCTTATGCTTAAGGAAGCTCAAAGTTGATTTTTCATTTTTTAAGACTAAAACAAAACATCATTTATATATTTTTTTTGTCATTTTAAAAATTTAACAAATATACAAAATAAAATTACAATTTGATATAACACTAAATGACCACGTATGGGATAATTTTTTATGGACTTTCCTCCTCCTCATGATCTCAATCCTCTAAGAAATGCTAAGTTAGAAAGTTTACAATAAATCACTTAATGACTAATCCTAATCCTAAATTCTTACAATGAATCGTGTATTTTTTAAAAGTATGGATCTTATAGAAAAAAATTGTGGCAATATAAAAATTTGGTTTTTGCACTTAAGAAGCAAAGTTATTGTCAAATCTCACTAACTCATTGGGTTAAGGTGTTGATCTCGTTAGCAGGGCGACCTGGTTCAATTTCCCTTAGGGGCGAACTAGTTGGGAGGAGACACCCAAAATCCAACCAGTTGAGGGTTGGTATGGCCCATGCTAGATGCGATCCCTAAGTGATTTTGATGGCTTAGATGCCCCTACATCATGGTTTCTTAGACCAAATACCATTCCCATAAGTCAAAAAAATTATAACACACACAAAAAAAATCATTAGTGAAACATCCAACTCAAAGACCAAAATAGTAAATAGATCAATAATAGTCTTTTGATGTGATATAAAAAATTCTAACTAATAGCATGTCACAAACTACTTAGATAGTTATCAAAAGTGAAAATGATGCATTATAAGTACTCTATGACAACATGTTGTTTAACCATGGGAATTATAGGAACCTAATGAATCAAAGTCATTGGCATGACCATCTCTCTGATAAGAAGTGGGAATTATAGGAACCTAATAAATCAAATTCATTAACATAACAACAAACTTCTTCGTAGTCAACTATTCCTTATCAAATTCATTAACCTAACAACAAACTACTTCATAGTCAACTATTCCTTCATGGTTGTAGAGAAAACATATGATACATGAGAATCCCGAGGCACCAAAATGCAGTCATTAATGATTTAAGAAAGTTATATTAAAGTGAAAAATATTAAATTATAATAAAATAATAATAATTTAAAAAAACTAATATAGTGATAATCATATTCATAAACAATTTAACAAAAGGATTATCAAACTAAATATAAAACATTATAAATAGTTTGTATCTTACTGTACAATCATAGAAATACAATAACTCATTTCGTAAATAAATTTTAAATGCATTCATTACATAAGTAGTTGAATAACAAAGAACATGCAACATGGATTTTTTAATTTATGATTCCATTAGCTAAGGGGAATTTCTATACGATGGAGGAGTATCATTGGGTACCAACTAAAAATATGAAAAAAATTGTTAAAAGGATAGTAAAACTCTCATCTTTAAAACATATCTACATGTTTTTAAATTTATTTAAGAAAACTACTTAATATTGATTGACTTACAAATTAGACGATTCCATTGTGAACAAAATCGTAGGAAGGCATGTCGTAGATATTGGCACAAGATATGCATGGATGTGGGAGTGCATGATGATCAATATTCCTAGCCAGTGTAGTTCGAGATGGCTCATCCTTACTATGATTAGTGTCATATGACTCCTCCCTACCATGAGGAATGTCAAATGATACCCCCTTTTGCAACCTCTTTTGTGCCATGCTTAAAAAAATGTGAGAAATAAACTTAACAACATATTCTTTTTCTAAAAACGAAGCTCTATGCTTTAGCTACCCACACGTCCTCAACTGAATCTACATCTTAGTAAGAACGAGTGCATTCCATAGTGAAAATTTATGGACCAATTTTAGATATATATATGAAAATGATAGTATATCACTTCATTTCCCAATATCATTAAACACAATAAATCATTATACACTAATTTCTTCACTGCATTGTATGATTTTTCGAGAAATAAAAAATATATTAATAATTTCCTCTCTCAAATTTGATAATAAGTTTACACAATTTTTTTTTATTTATCCTTATTAAGTATTACCAACTGCAATTCTCTCTCTATATATAATACTTAAATGTATTCCTTCCCACCCTTATTATTTCATAAACACCGTTCTCTACCTCACTTATTTATCCACCGACAAACGCATATGCAAATTCATCTCATGTGGGGCAAAATTACATCATTCTCCACCTCACTTATTTCTCCAACTACAAAAGCATATGCCAGTTCATCTCTTATGTGGGAAAAAGTACAATCCTATTGGAGACTTGACACGTCAAAATGATAGGAGTAATTATTTAACTAAAGTATAAACTAATGATAGGAGTAATTCATGGTATCAACTAAAGTTTTCTACTTTGGCATTTCTTAACTTTTGTCCAAGTTGCTTGACTAATTGGTATCAACTAAAGTTTTCTACTTTGGCATTTCTTAACTTTTGTCCAAGTTGCTTGACTAATTGGTATCAACTAAAGTTTTCTACTTTGGCATTTCTTAACTTTTGTCCAAGTTGCTTGACTAATTGGTATCAACTAAAGTTTTCTACTTTGGCATTTCTTAACTTTCGTCCAAGTTGCTTGACTACTATATTCCATATGCTTAAATTCTTTGCATAGTTGTGAAGATCTCGTATGAGTGAATAAGCTTTTACTACAAGTAAGCATCAATGCCAATGTTTTCGAAATACAAGGTTTCAACATAGAGAAGCATAAAATCGCTACCAACCTACAATCCAATTTCGAGCGAAGAGAATTCGGTCTCTTGGAAATAATTTGCCTTTTGGTCATATATGATGGATACTAGTCATTCATTGGAAAAGATGAATACTTAAAAAGACAAGTCATAAATAGTGTAAATGCCCTTCTCGAAAATGTTTATAGACCCTACTAATCAGTGTTTAGCTAATTGCATAAATCTTTACGCCAACCTCTTGAGCACAATAAATCAATATTTTGATAATTTTACATGGAAGAATTTCAAGTATGCTACTTTGAGAGATTTTTTTTAACCATACAAAATTGAAAGTATGCCTAAAAAAGTATGATACTTTGAGTTTTTTTTTAACCATAAAGATTTGAAAATATGCTAATAAAAAATTGTATGAAAGTAAGACTGGTATGATGACATAACTTTCAATTGCATAAAATTTCATGTTCTATTCTCATTTAAATAAAATAAAATCAATCTTGTATTGATGTAGTTTGCTTGTTTGAATTCATAAACATGAGAATGCAGGAACTAGACAAATGAATGACCTTTAACTGCTATTTTTATTAAAAATTATAATTGTTATAATTTTTATTTTTTTCTTTCTTAGATAGATGGCTAGTTGATATTTCTATAGTGTTTAGAAATTAATAACTATTATGTAATGTTAATTAATTAGTTTTGATTTATAGACCAAAAGTAATGATGATCAATGCACTTTACACTATTCCACAATTGTAATTAATTTGAAATGGCTATTACTGAACTATCATTCGAGACCAACCACTCATTTTTCCCACTTTTTCTTCAACTATATTTCATTACATATATTAACATGGTACAAGTAACCCTTAGTTTTTAAGCAACATAACATATGGTTAGGCTTAAGACACTTGGGAATTAAAGTGCATAAAATATCAGTCACTTGTCTAAATATCAAAAACATGTTAATTAAATTTTCTTTAAAGTCGCACTAATGGAGGTTATTGCAAACAAGGTTTTTACAATGGCCGTAATACAAGGGGAAACTTTGAGTGTAACCTCCTTTTTCATGTCAATTATGAAAAATAAACATGGACTTGACTTTTCTAACTCATATGTACGCAAATCCTTCTCGTCTGAACCTATTTTCTAACTTTGCAAATAGTTTTGAAAATTCTAAGAACTCCAAATGGATAACTACACTTGCCTTCCAAGCACACACATAACGAGAAATTAAGGTTCCCTTGGCTTGTTTGGTGAGTCCATAATATTGGTTGATACAAGCCTATACTTGACTCATCCTTCTAGGGCTTGTTTGATGAGTCCATAATATTGGTTGATACATGCATATCGTTGACTCATTCTTCTACTTTATTTGGGCTTGTTTGATGAATCCATAATATTGATTGATACTAGTGCATATCCTTGCTTCATCCTTCTACTTTTCATGTAGTGTTGGATGCATGGAAATTTAA
Source organism: Larix kaempferi (assembly GCA_027924585.1). Lineage (NCBI taxonomy): Eukaryota > Viridiplantae > Streptophyta > Pinopsida > Pinales > Pinaceae > Larix > Larix kaempferi. The sequence continues at coordinate 1,248,184 of BSBM01000260.1, read as the reverse complement.
TGAAAACAAGATTGTTGATTTGGCATTCTTTTCAAGTTCACGTAGAAAAAGTTAAAATGAAAGATTATCTTGACATGCTTTACTCGGCCTTGATGTTTGAATCATTCAAGGAAATGTCTATGAAAGAAAATAATATGAAGGAATTTAATGTCTGGCCTCTTTTTTCAAGCCTTTTGTGTCGAATCAACATTGATTTGACATGTTTTACTCATATGAATGCGTATCCTTTCACATTCGAAACTATCTTCCAACTTTTCCCAAACTCTTGAAAATTCTATGAAATCCATATGATTAACTTAACTTGATTTCCAAGACTCCACACACAAGAAATAAAGATTCTTTTGGATTGATTTATGAGTCCACATTATTAATCGATGCATTACATTGACATTTCAACTCATCTTTTTACTTTCCATATGTAATGTAATGTACTAAGGGAAGATAATATGGGGTACCTAAGGATGCACCCAAGCAGATAATGAATGTAATATGGCCATAATAATGTAATATGCACACTTGATAGTTGATGTGTAATAAATAGGGCTATTATGTAGCAGGAGGAAATTATATTATATTAAGGGATAGTTGGCAAAGACTCTAATGAGTACTCATTGAAAGTACTCAATACTCATGTATGTCATTGTATTGATATAGGTTGGATGTTGGATGTATTGTATTATAGCAAGCATTGCTTGTGGAGTGATTCCTTCCATAAGGAGTAATTCATGGTGTTATCCTATCTTAAGGGTTCTTTCCATATTCTTTTTTTCATACTTTTAATGTGGTTGTATTTGTGTTATTTCTAAAGTTTAATGTCTTTTTCTTGCTTTAATTCAATTTTAAGGGTTAAGAGCCACTACACTTTACTCATATGAATGTATATCCTTCTCGTTTGAACCTATGTTCCAACTTTGCACATAGTTTTGAAAATTCTTTGAATTCCATATTACTAACTAGACTTGTATCCCAAGTCCACACACAATGAGAAATCATGATTCTCTTGTCCTTTTTTATGAGTCTACATTATAAATTGCCCCATTCATATCTTTGACTCATTCTTCTACTTTCCATCTAGTTTTGGATGTATGAAAATTATATGAAAATGCAAGTTCTAATTTACTTGATTTACCAGTCCACCTAGAAGGAATTGAAATGGAAGATTGTCTTGACATGGTTTACTAGACCTTTGGTGTTCGAATCATTCAAAGACAATTCTATGAAAGAAGGTATTAAAAAGGAATTGTGTGTGTAGCCTCCTTTTTCAATCCTATTATGAAAAACCAACATTGATTTGAATTTTTTAACTGTAGGAATGCATATCCTTTCGTCTTTGAACCTAACATCTAACTTTGCACATAGTTTTGAAAATTCAATGAAATCCATTTGGATAAATTCACTTGCTTTCCAAGTCGCTAGACACCAAAAATTAATATTCTCTTAGGTTTCCTTATGATTTCAAATTATTGATCCATCCATGCCACTAATGTTTCAATTCATCTTTCTCTATTCCATATAGTTTTAATGTTGGATAATTCAGTGAAATTAAGAATAATGATTTAACTAATTTCTTTACCATTTCACATAAAGGGAAATAACATGAAGGATCCCCTTAACATTCTTTACTAGAGCTTATGTTTATATCATTCAAAGACAAGTATATGAAAATGTATATATCAAGATAAGGACAAATTAGCATTGATTTGACTCTCGTTACTAATCCACATCATTGATCAATTGTATGTCGTCAACATTTGGAATTAGTTGGGAGATATTAAAAATCTATAAGCTCCATATCTTTGTATCCACTCAAATTGAATCCACCTAGGACCAAAAATATTTTCCTTCAAGTTTCCATATTCGGTATAAGGAGAAGCATCGACATCAAGTTGGATGGTCTCTTTAATGGCTTGTAATGGTTTACCCTCAAATCATCTACCACTTTGGAAACATGACTCGTGAATTTGTCATACTTGCAGCAATATTAGTCAACATATTATTTATGATTTTAGCTATTTTCTTAAGAATTTCATCCATTACCATATCGAAATATGGTATTAATTGCAAATAGTCTTAGGTGCATATTATCCACACTCTTAGCAGAACATATTGCACTACAACATCATGTTCTAATCTTAATTATACAAATTTGCATAGTAATTTGGATGATTAATGTTCATGATTCCTTACCCAACTAATGAGGTTTAGTTCATATTCACATAAGTTTCAAGAAACTTAGAATATATGGGTAACTAAACTCTTCTATGTTACTATTTGAGTGCTAAAATCGGTATGAAAGCACCCAGCACAAATAAAACAAATGAAAATGCCTCTACTTTTCATAATTCAAGAATGTTGCAAATAATTCATTGAAGTTTAATGTGTGATATTATATAGATCTGATGATTTTGTCAATACTTTCACCGTAATAGTAAGATGACTCCCCATCAAATGTTATGCTTTAATTAAGTAGCCATTTTTCACAAGTTGTATGGAAGAATGAATGTGGTCCTAGCATCCTTGTGAAATATCTTTTGGTGAAAAATATGTGCAAATATTAAACATAATTCACATCACATAAAGTAAGCCAAATAAAAAAAATATTAAGAAATTTGGAGTTTTTACAATGTAGGCTAATGTAACACACAAAATTAAACTATAGATGTTACGAATATAAAATATATATAATAATGAATATCTATAATATAATATAGGAATCAATAATAAATGAAAAAAACAATAAATTAGGTTGCAACACTTATCAAGAGTCACTATGTGTCCTTTTAACGATTATATATATGGGCCTTGTATATTTGTAAATCATCATTCAAATTTTACTCATTTATATTTACTCCATTATGGATTTTACTTATTTGGCCTATTCTTTTGAATAGTTTTCATGCGAAATAAGCTAGCTCACATGATTGGTATCAGAGCATTGATTCCAGCTTGTGGCCAAACATAATTGTCAAATTTTCTTTGAATAGGTCTTTGACCTCACTTTTAGATTTTTTCTAAAAAAAATTCTAAGTTGTCAAAAATGAGAAAACAAAGAAAGTAAAAAAGAAAAGAGAAGGAAAAGAAAAAGAAGAAAAAAGAAGAAAGAATATTCTGTAAAAAAGGAAAGAAGGAACGAAAAAAAAACCAACACGGTTTTTTTTCATCAGACAAAAAAATGTAGCTTGTTATTACTAGGAATCAAAGTTACAGCTTGAAATACATAAAAAAGTGAGCATTACAACCAATACCGCTTGGCCATTCGAAACTGCTCACATAAATATCCACCAACCATAATGTCTCATTACATATATCCATAGCTTCCATATATCCAGAAACCAAAAATTCAATAGATGACAAACTTCTCAAAAAGCTCACAAAAGCCACTAAGGAAAAAACCATTAGAAAATATTGTAGGTGCTCGAGTCTATGAGGCAATTCCCACAGAATTCCTCATAAAACAACTGACCATATATAATTCCAATCTCACGTTTTGATAGTTGATCTACTTCCTGATTCAAGGAAAGAAGAAGATGGATGAAAGAGATGTTAGAAAAATGATAGTCCCATTACCTTTTTCAGCCAAGGTTCTAATACCAAGTTCTGAAAATAGGAGATACCATTCATCCAATCAACAATAACCTTTGAGTCACCCAGGTTTTATAAAACCAATCCATGGTTTTACAAAACCACACATGGTTTTACCAAGCCTTAATACCTTACCCTTAATAGTATTATTATAACTAAAATATTAAATTTTTTAATAATAGTAATTATTATTATTATTATTATTTAATAATTGTTATTACAATTATAATTTAAAAAAAGGGTGGGGAAAGGAAAACAATCAAAGAAATATTAAAGCTCATCATAAGGATTAAATTAGGTGCTCCTTGTGTTTTTGTGTGCTTTTATTGAAGAAATAAGTTTTTGAAGAAAATGAATGGAGCCCAGAGATGAAAAACAAGGAAGGTTCCCTCAAACTTATACACAATATGTAAATGCCATATTAAAAGTTTATGGTATTGTTCAAGGAAAGGATGTCTCTATCGATATTTTTCCCAACCACTAAGAAAAATCACATTAGCGTTGACTTGGCAAACCAATTAATGCTTCCAGAACCAGATATAATTGAAAATGACACAAGTTTATCTAATGAGAAATATGAAGTTAAGAACCTACCACTAGCTATTGGTAATTACAAATTCAGAGACCAATTCAATGTCGTACCAATATGTTAAAACAAAGCAGACATAATTCTAGGGTCACCTTGGTTAGACACATTAGGTACATTCATTCTCAACACAAAGAAAAAGTTTTTGACTTTTCCTTACAAAAAGAAGAAAATCACATTACAAGATGTTAAAATGAAGTTAGATTCAAAATTCGTGTCATCGGAAGAATACAAAGATATCTCAAAGGTATTTTCATAGGAAAATCGGAAATCAATACAAATGATGCAGAAAGAAATCGACAAAGTTATCATGGATAAAGAAGAAGAGATCTATTGTCTAAGAGATCATAGTAGAAAATTACTTGTTCAAATCAAGAAGACAAGGATAAAAAGAAGTGAAATCAAAAGTTAGAAGAGAAGAATCAAGATCATCAGACAAAATTATCAGAAAAAAAGATGAAGAAAACTCATCCTTACAAAGGGTTAATCAGGAATTGGTTAAAAGAAATTAAAAATTAAAAGATGAGAAGCTAGAAAAATCCTCAAAAGGGGATGTCCAAATTATGGGAGGAAGAACAAATACACATTCCATTGAATTATTATCAACCATTAAATCAACAGAAGCACAAAAGGTCTAGGTTTCTACAAACAATCCACAAGTGGCTCGAATGCCTTATCGTCACCCAAATCATAAGAGTCGTTATTGTTGAAATATTGTAACTTCAAAGAATATTCTATTTGTACTTTATTATTATTCATCTGGAGATGCTTTATTCCTCCATCGGGATGTTATTATTATGTAAAGTCGTTGAGGTAAATCCTCCCATGTAAGTCGGGGCAATAGATCCCGTAAGAGTCATTTGTAATGGGGTGTTTAAGTCCCCTAGAGGGGTCCTACCAGTCAGCATTAAGTTGAGTGGTTAAGTTGTTGAGGTCCACCTAGTTAGGGAAAAATTCAAGTGAAAGTAAAGTATAAATAGAGGAGAGAGAGAGAGATGGGGTGGGATGGGGTGGTACCTGCGATATCTCGGCCTGGATGCTTTTTATTTAGCATTTTTATGGATGTTGAATACTATTGGATGGGTTACTTTTTATTGGCATTGGAAGCATATAACATCGTCATCACACGATCATCAGTATCGTCATCACATGATCATCAGCATCGTCATCACATGATCATCAACATCGTTGTCACACGATCAGCAGGTTAAGACAACTGGTGTAATAGATAGGGTTTCCATCATCATTGGAGCCAAAAAAGTGATGCACTTAATAAAAGCAGTTGAAGAACTTGAAGGACTAGTACAAGGTAAGCCATTATGGATCTATAGTATGATGAATATGATGATGACGATGATGACTAGTGGAGATGATGATGATGATAATGATGATGATTTTGATGAAATATTTGTTCAAAATAGCAGCTTCATAGTTTAACAAAAGTTTGTAACTCAAAGTATCTCGACAGTATAAAAACGTAGAACAATGGTTCTCAAAAATGGCAACAGGATTGAAACATGTTTTTTTAATGTATTTTCAATTTTTCATGGTGTGGATGTTGTTAAAAGTATGCAACATGGGTACTCGTTGGATGCATAATTTAATTATGCATCCAACGAGTCCTCCTGCTTGAAAGAGAATCTGTGTGTCTGAGAGTGCTGAGCCTGCGTAGAGAAGAGCAGTAGTTGGTGTTGACTGCTGTATATGCGCAGCTTCCGTATATGCGCATATACGGAAACTTCCGTATATGCATTGTGCTATGCGGAAGCTTCTACATATGCGCATATACGGAAGCTTCCGTATATGCGTTGTGCATATACAGGATAAAACAGGTCACGTTGCGACACTTGGCATAACTCTCTCTCAGAGAATCCATTTGAGGTCAGACCTATGGGGTTGGAAAGATGACAGGTCGGGCTAGAGAAACTGAATGAAGTTAACAAATGGTATCTTGAAAGAACCAAAAATGATGAAAAGACTATCATCATCAACATCATCATCATCATCATCGTGATCAACACCATCATCATCATTTAACACACACTCACTCACTTGTGAATTGTACATAGGGGAGAGAGAGATCTACAAAGGAGGAGAAGGAGCTCTTGTTTGGGTATTACATCTTTGTATTTTTTGGTCATCTATATTGTGGAATCTTTGCTGGGTTTTCTACCCCATGAGGGTTTCCCAGGATAAATTGTGTCTCTTGTGTTTATGTTGTGATTGTTGTTCTTTCAGTGATCCTGTATATGCTATTGTTGTGAAATTGAATGGAATACTGATGTTATCTATCTTAGCATATTGAATCTTAACATGTATTCAGATCTATCCTGAAGGAAGGCAATGTATGGCACTTACGACACTTGTTTCACTTGCGACAATTTGAAATTTAGGGTTTTTTATAGCAAAACCTAGTCATCGTGGAACTTTAGCTATAAATCAATTTTTGCGAAGGTTCATGATCTGAAAATTGTATAGAACGAAGATGAAATTCTCCTGTACCTTGTTTCCGTGTTTCAGCCTCAGATTCTTTGTACTTTGTGAGATATGATCTGTACAAGTGAGGGTTTCTGCGTCTTCCAGAATGCAGTCCTAAACAGGTGACCTAGGGAAAAAGGTCATATCTCGGTATTGGAAGCTCCAAATGGAATTACGTAAAAAGTTTCAGTTAGGGAACGGACTGTAGTTGCACGGGTCCTTGTTTAATAGGCCAAAGATGAAACAGTGACACTTGGCATTGCTTACAAGTTTTCTATGTTGTTTCATCCCTTAAACAGGTCATGTTGGGAAACTGATCATATCTCTTTGATGGAGAATCCAATGAAGCTCAAACCTATGGGGTTGGAAATATCATAGGTCTGAATACCACAGGCCGATGTTTCAGATCCTGGAGATCCTAAATTTCAGAGATACACTAGAAAAAATATAGCACACTTGAAATGGATCAACAGAGGAAATAAAGGAAGAGGAGGAAGAAGCTCTCACTTAGGGTTTTTAGTTTTTTAGGTATGAAAGGACCTGATACAATGTTGGAGAAACCTAATGCAACATTGGAAACTTTGATAATGGATTTGGAATCCATTCATCATATATATTGATCCTCCATCAAAATGTTGTGGGAGGAAGGAGATTGAAAATTAGGGTTTCCAAGTAAGAAGAAACCCTAGCAAAGTTGGGAGGCTCACAGGGAAGCAATGAAGGAGGTTTAAATGGCACTGATATTTATCATCCTAGCACCATGAACCTATATAATATGTTTATAAGAGATCTACCTTGGATGGTTAGGGTTTTACCCTTCTAGAGAAGACTACAAGCAATCTCGACAGGTATGACTTGAGGAGATACAGGTATGTTTTGAAATATGTTTCATGATTAAGTTCATGATATGTTTGTCTTCATATTATTGAGGTTAGTACAATCATGATTAATTTTAGACTGTCTGATCACCATAGTAAAAAAATATGAATGCATGTGAATAATAGAATACATTCATTGATTAGGGTTATGACACTTATGATTGCACTAATGCACTTGTGCTGTTGTATGAGGATGATGTTGTCTGCTAACATGAAAGGTACATCAAGTAAGACAAATCTATATGACCATGATGACATGAAGACAAAGACTCATCCATAGTCATTGATCACATAGAAGCTCTACTTACAAGGTATGTATAATTTGGTTCTACAATGCTAACTTATGAGATATCTAGGTTACTAGCACAAGGTCTCTAAATCATTGAAGAGAACAAAGAAGACATTGTTTGGGTATATTAGACACAACTGGCAAACATGATAATCCAGGTATGTTTTCCTATATCGAGTTAGAATCCTACTTTGTGTTAGGATCTTAGATAAGTATACTTGTGTATGAAATGATCATGACCATACATGCTTAAGATTATTTAGAATCATAATGTTTTGATAGTATTAAGATTATACTAATGAATGTATGATTATGTATGAGATCTTAAGGAAGACACAATGATAACACTAGTGCACACTTAAGCATGCATAGTAGTTCGGGATGGATAGAAGTTCAAATAAATATAATCATGATGCTATCATAAAGGGAAAATTAGAGATCAAGAGGGGGAAACCACACAAACATAAAATATAAGTATTTGAGTTGTTATTTGAATTACCTCTTGAATCTCTGAATAATTAATGATATTGCTCGTAATAGTTGCATGCATATTTGTAATCCTAGAATCAAGAAATATATCATGCATAGTGTAAGCATTCATATATCATTGAACAATATACTACTAATATGCATATGATGGGTAAGTTAGACAAACATTCTAGTGTTGCTTGTCTAGAATGAAACCTCTTTGCTAACATGCTGAGAGTTGTGCAAGCTCTTGATAGTATGTTTTGGTAGAGATGGAAGGCATCTAGATAGCCATTGTATGCATACAGGATATGGAAAAGTGTTGTGCCAAATTATTGGTCAAGATAGTTGCATAACTATGTGAATCATATCAGTATGCATAATAGGTTATCATTGAAATGTGAACATGATTTGATGATTACGAAGTGTTAGTAATCATGTAATTAAATTTGATTTGTAGGAAAGATCATGTGCTATGATCTACAAAATAAGGATGATTAACACCTATTCCAAAGAACAAGTGATGGATTTTCAACAAGAAGACTTACCAATCAAATGTACTATAGAAGGATCATGGCTAGACGATTCTCTTAGAAAGAGGGAGAGGATCATGACAAGATGTTTGCTCCAAGTGGCTAGAAACACTTCCATAGATAGATTACAGTCATGGATGAAAAGACCGTTCTCTTGAATGGTGTAATTGAAGAAGAAATGTGAATCAAGCAAACTCCCAGGATTCGATAGAGAATCACATGATTGAAGAAGGCTCTGTACGGGTTCAACAGGTACCCAGGATCGATAGTCATTTGATGAGATTGATGATCACCACAAGTGATGAGGATTTCAACCTTCGTTACAAGGTTGAAGAGGGTTTCTATATACAAATAAAATGCTTCTCTCAGATGAAATCAATAAGGAACTCACCATAGAGTTCGAGTGATCTTGAGGCTCACATCAGTATACCCATCTGACGGGAGATGGCACAGATAGATATGTAGAAGATCACTCAATGTAGAGTGTGCATGATGATTAAGTCACAAGGGACGGACAATACTTAGATGTAGAAGACTTCACTTCAAAGGGAGTAGATCTTAGAGTTAAATAATCTTGGCATGATTCTTGTGATTAGATATGTAGCTGAGATTAGATGAGATTTTATATGAAGTAGAGATCTGGGATGATGGATAGTGGTTTCAATGGTTTACAGACAGATGAGTGGTTCGTTTATGTATCTGACAAGTACCAGGCCAAATATATGCTTTGCTGTGAACACCCTGAGTCAGTATCTAGTTGAGCTTAGACATGTTCACCTAGTAGCTGCAAAGCATGTGATGAGGTACCTAAAAGGTACAATAGACTATGGTCTGTATTATCTTGGAAATCATGACTTCAAATTGTATGGTTATACAGATGCAGATTGGGCTGGAAGTGTCTCAGACAGAAAGAGCACATTGGGTGGATGTTATTGTCTAGGATCTGCTATGATCTCATGGTTTAGCAGAAAGAAGTCTAGTGTGGCTCTTAGCACAGCTGAAGCGCAATATATAGCAACTTTCTTTGCTAGTTGTGAAGCCATATGGCTTCGAAAGTTGTTACCAGGACTATTTGACATAGAGATGGACCCCACTATGATCCTGTGTGACAACCAGAGTTGTATCAAGAGATGATATAGAATACACTGTTCTATGATAAGTCAAAGCACATAGAGATCCGATATTTCTATATATGGGATATGGTGCAGAAAGGAGCTATAAAACTCGAGTATGTGAGCATTGATCAACAAGTTGCTGATGTATTGAACAAACGTCTGTCTCGAGTAAAGTTTGAGTATTTTCGAGACAAGCTTGGTGTAGTTCAGAAGGACCTTCCTCGAAAGGGGGAGTGATGTGGTCGATGATTATATTTTGATACTGGTATCGATGTAGATACCAGTATCGATGGTGAGTTTTCATGTTCCGATGATGAGGATACATGTATCGATTATGTGGATACTTGTATCGATGATGTTGATACTTGTATTGATGATGAGGATTCCTATACCGACGATGAGGTCGATGATGTGGCTACTTGTATCGATGATGTGTATACTTGTATCGATGATGAGGATACCTGTCTCGACGATAAGGTCGATGATACCGACAATGAGGTGGATGATACCGATGATGAGGTCAATGAGTGGTCCATAGACTTGGTCTAAGTTTACGATTGGATTGTATCACCCTGGACACATGTCCTAAAGGAATCCATAGACTCTTGTCTTCGAGAAAGATGTTGAGCCTGGAATGATGTAATGTGTGCTCCTGGACTGCTCAATATAGCACCATGTGATCATTCACAGGTCCTGTAATGATGTAGTGTACACTCCTAGACTACTTAGTGTAGCAGCAGGTGATCATTCACAGGTTGTAAATCCTAGACTTGATCTAGGTCACACCCCAGTTGAAAAAGTATTGGCTCTATGGCCGTAAATCCTAGATTTGATCTAGGTCACACCCCAGTTGAAAAAGTACTGGATCTGTGGTTGTAAATCCTAGATTTGATCTAGGTTACACCCCAGTTGAAAAAGTATTGGCTTTGTGGTTGTAAATCCTAGATTTAATCTAGGTCACACCCCAATTGAAAAAGTATTGGCTCTGTGGTTGTAAATCCTAGATTTAATCTAGGTCACACCCTAGTTGAAAAAGTACTGGCTCTGTGGTTGTAAATACTAGATTTGATCTAGGTAACACCCCGGTTCAAAAAGTAATGGCTATGTGGTTGTAAATCCTAGATTTGATCTAGGTCACACCCCAGTTGAAAATGTACTGGCTCTGTGGTTGTAAATCCTAGATTTAATCTAGGTCACACCCCAGTTGAAAAAGTACTGGCTTTGTACTGGTTGTAAATCCTAGATTTGATCTAGGTCACACCCAAGTTGAAAAAGAACTGGCTCTATGGTTGTAAATCCTAGATTTGATCTAGGTCACATCTAGTATGAAAAAGGACTGGCACTGTGCTTGGGATTGCATTGTCCCTAGACATGATATGGTGTCTTAAAGTGATAGGGATTGATCATCCTATAAGTGGATCAAGATTTTATCATCCTTGGACTCATGTCCTAAAGTGAGAGGGATTGATCATCCCGTAATTGGATCATGTGTGTTGCAGATTATGATGTTGTTGATCGAGAGATCCAGACGATGAGGCTGTTGATCGAAAATATCCAAATGATGATGTTGTTGATCAAGAGATCTAGACGATGAGGCTATTTATCGGAAGATCCAGATGATGATGTTTTCGATCGAGAGATCTAGACGATGTTGTTGATTGGAATATTTAGATGATGATGTTGTTGATCGAGAGATCCAGATGATGTTGTTGATCGGAAGATCCAGATGATGATGTTGTTGATCAAGGGATCCAGATGATGTTGTTGATCAAGAGATCTAGATGATGTTGTTGCTGTAGTTGATCAAGTACTGCAGAAGATGAAGACTTAGTATTGAATATGTTGATGTTCCAATATTGAAGATCTTGAAGATGTTCCAACAGTTGTTTGATTTACTTGAAGAAAGCTTCAATGATTCATAGATGTATCACTGTGATGTAGTTGATCACTCCTTGCTCCTGTAGATGTTGTGAGAATACCCTTCTCATTAAGGGGGAGTGTTGAAATATTGTAACTTCAAAGAATATTATATTTGTACTTTATTATTATTCATCCAAAGATGTTTTATTCCTCCGTCGGGATGTTATTATTATGTAAATTCATTGAGGTAAATCCTCCCATGTAAGTCGAGAAATAGATCCCCTAAGAGTCATTTGTAATGGGGTGTTTAAATCCCCTAGAGGGTTCGGCCCAGTTAGCATTAAGTTGAGTGGTTAATTTGTTGGGGCTGACCTAGTTAGGGAAAAAGTCAAGTGAAAGTAAAGTATAAATAGAGTAGGTGTGTTCCTCATTTAACACACACTCACTCACTTGTGAATTGCGCATAGGATACAGAGAGATCCGCAAAGGAGGAGAAGGAGCTCTTGTTTAGGGATTACATATTTGTAGTTTTTGGTCATCTATATTGAGGAATCTTTGCTAGTTTTTCTACCCCATGAGGGTTTCCCAGGATAAATTGTGTCTCTTGTGTTTATGTTGTGCTTGTTGTTCTTTCAGTGATCATGTATATGCTATTGTTGTGAAATTGAATGGAATATTGATGTTATCTATCTTAGCATATTGAATCTTAATAGTTATGACCAACAACAAAGTAAATGGGAAAATAAACAGTATTCTTCTTACAGACAAATCAACTACAACATTGAAAAAGAGAAAATACAAAATCAATAACTTTTATGAAAGCCTGGAATGAGAATTTCTATGTGAACAATCGATCATCAAATGGTTCCAATGAAAGTAGATTTGGGGTGGATCACTTCAAAGAAAATGCAACACATTAGTTCATGTATTCAAAGATTATATTGCCTTATTTCGTCAGGTATCACACTTGCAAGATTAGAAGATCACAATACAAAGTCTTTCAAAAAATTATGCTTTGAGGACAAAGCATTTTTGAAGAGGAAGGCAATGTTACGAATATAAAATATATATAATAATAAATATCTATAATATAATATAAATCATAGTAATAAATTAAAATAATAATAAATTAGGTCGCAACTCTTATGAAGAGTCACTATGTGCCATTTTAACGATTATATATATGGGCTTGTATATTTGTAAATCATCATTCACATTTTACTCATGTATATTTAGTCCATTATGGATTTTGCTTATTTGGCCTATTCTTTTGGATAGTTTGCGTGTGAACTAAGTTAGCTCACATCAATAGAAATTCATAGATACCCAATGACATTGGAAAAAACTCATTGAGCTTACCTTTTGGATTAAGTAACACACACACACACACACAGATATGAGTTAGTTCAATTGATTTGAACTAAATATTTCAAGACTAAGTTTTCCATGAGGTAATTGGTCCAAGTTAGATTTGGAGTGGCTTAGCATTGTTGGTAAAAGGGGACTTGTCAAGTAAGTCATGCTGGTAAGATGAGATCCCACAAAGTTTTCCTTTTTGGTGTGTGTGTGCTTGTGTGTATTGGGTCTAGCTCTAGTGGTATAGAGGAGAGTTCTTATCCTCGTGTTCATTCTTCTGGTAGGTCATTTTCATTAGCGGTCCTTTCTCCTTAAGAGATCCATAAGGGAAAAACATGGTGGATAATTTATGATTTCAACCTATCGTTTCCATGATTCTATTCATCTATGTGGTAATACATAAGTGAAGCCGACTATGGTGTAATACCGTTAGTTATGACTTGGAATGTATTTATCATGTATTATGTAACTGATGTAAATATGCTAGTGTGAATTCCTAGTGCAGAGCTCAAGGCTAAGGCTTGACTAGTGAATGGCTAGGCATGTATGATGTATATATTTTATTTGGACTGTTTGGTTGGCTTTTATGTTGATTTAGAATATTATGTACATAAATAATAAAACGGTACAACAATGGTAGTGTAAAGAGCACCAAAGGGGTTATGATTCCACCATAGGGGAAGAGGAAAGGGGGTCCATGGGTAACAAAATCCTTAATTCCAAGTGTCAACCTTAGGAATCACCCAAATTATGTCATGTGATGAAAGTAAGCCAATTATCTCCTTTTTTTACCATTTTCCAATCATTAATGCATGTGTGTGGTTGGTGGGAAAAGTCACCTCATGTAGTTTTTGAAGCATGGGATTGAATGCACTTTTGTGACAGTTATGTCATAACAAAAGTTAGTCTACACCTGCCAGGAGTCCTTTATTCTACTATCAAAAGTTATGCCAGTTGTATTTTCACCATTTTATCATATCCTTTGGAGTAAACCCTCATTCTCTCATTATTACATGCAGATTTAGACTCTGCAGAGCTCTCCATCACTATCCATGAACTTACCATGCTGTTTTGAACCCATAAATTCAAATTTGGAGACCATGTTGTAGATTTGGAAGTGAAAATTGGTGGCTGTAGGTTAGCAGAGAGGTTAGGAAAGATAGGAACCCTTACCCATCGAATTTTGTTGCTCGTAGGTGCTTGAAAAGACATGAATTGAAGCTATAGGTGGTTCTATAGCAGCTAATATCAGGTTGGACTTCTTCTATGCACCCAACAAGATGGATTACGCAAGAGAACCATGAATTGGTGAAGGGGATTCATAAGCTAGAAGGGTGTTGTGTGGGGAAGGTATTGTGGAAGCCAAGGCTCTGAGGGCTGAGTGAGACCCCTATAGAGCTCTATATGAGCATTTGAATAAGCATAGAGAGAAGAATGGGTTGTGGGCTTAGAGAGAGAATCCTATAGGTGTTTCCTTTTCCCTAGTGTCCTCATAGCCCAGCTTGGGGGTGACCTCTCAGCAGGAAGAGTATATGTTGGATAGGGTTCCTATGGTTGGGTGGGAAATCGCTCTTACACAGCCAGTTTCTTGGATATGTGTTGGATAAAGATAAGTATTCTTATGCATTTGATTCTCAAATGATTTTATTTCATGCATGTAATGGTTATGCTTGTGTATTTGTATGCTAGATGTGTGGGATAGATTTTAATTTTGTTGTGCATGCTTATTTAAGTTTTTATACACATTTTATTGGTTGAAATTCGTATTCTGAAATTGAGACGAGATTTGAGAGCCCAAGTTTAGCTATCATACCCTCCCGATGGTTGGATTGGGTGAGGGGGACGCTACAAAGTGGTATCGGAGCTTATGGTTGCAATAATGGAGCTATATGGGACAAATATCACGATTTATAGGCATAAATCAGAAATGGTGCTACAGAAATTCATTTCTGTTAAGTTATAGATAAGGGGACGGAAATAATTTCGGATTAATCCTCGTTATTGCAGAATTATTTTTTTGTGTAATTTCAAAATTTTGAAAAATTTGGAAATTTTTAGTTGGGCCCCACTGGTGCTAGGTGGCAGGATGACATGGAGGATCCAAATGCACTGGAGTACTGATGTGGAGGAGCTACATGGGAAGAAGGTGTAATGTGGAACAGCCACATTAGATCTGTGTGTACAGGTGACCGTAAGGGATGGAGTGTGAAGGCGGGGAAGATATGACCATTGAGCAACAAGACAGATCAATGGTCGATAATGATTTAGTCTCACGAAGGTGTGCGAGATTTAATTTTTTTTGTGGCCCTGAATGAAAACCACCACGTCCATGTGTCTTCCTTTGGTGCATTCAGGCTCGTAAAAGCGATCTCAGGAAATCGCGTCTCCCGGATCCTGAAACCACCTTTTGGGTCCAACATGGAGTGACATGACATGGGTTCAAGACAGGATGTGTGGAGATGTCAGGGTTGATGGGACCCGCGACGATCATGTCAATCTGGAAGGATCATGCAGATTTGATTGACATATGAGATTGATTTAGGCCCATGAAGGTGCACGAAGGTTAATTCATTTTTGTGACCCTAAAAAAAACTGCATCATCCGCGTGTCACCCTATCATGCATTCAAGCATGTAAAAGTAGTTTTAGGAAACTGTTCTTCTTGGATCCTGAAACCACTTATGCCTGATAAGTGGTAAGGAAATGTAGGTGGCATCTGAAGGGCGCGGATTAGGGGAAAAGAGGCATTTTTCACAACCGATTTTTGGGTGCTCGAAATTGAAAAATGCAGTCGATATTATGTGTCACAAGGGGTTAAGCCCCCTTGACCCCCGTCATCCCCCTCATTTATCATTGAGTTTGAGAAAGTTTTGTGATTTGATGAAAATTGTCAATATGGGTTGTTCCCAGGTTGCATGAAGATTAATGTTATAATTTTCTAAGAATGTAATAAATCTAACAAATGTTTTTATAAACACGTTTTCATATTTAGAGTCATATTAGTGACAATTAAGGGTCAACATTCAGTATTGTGCAGTTGGGGAATATTTGGTCTTGGCTGGGCCAAGACTATCATCATTATGGATGATGCACAGGATCCTTATGAGGTTGAGGAAGATGCAATGAGAGAGAATGTATAGGTTGATAATGCAGAGACAAAATCTAATGGTATAAGAAACCAAGTAACTCCCACAAACATTGCAGAAACCATGAGGAGCTTAAGGGTTGAACTGCAGAGTTGCAAAGTAGACAATGAAAGGATGATTAGAGCACAAGAGGAACAAAATCAATTAAATGCAGCTATGCTTCAAAGCTTGAAAAACATTCATAGGAATATAAACCATGGGAAGAATTCAAAAAATCAGGAAAAGAGTGGGAGTATCTCAAGGAGGCATTCCCACAAGAGATCCCATAGTTCAAGAAGGATTTCTAGAGACGCAACATATACTCCAGAAATCTCTTCTAGAAAGTCATCTGACTCTAAGGAATCCATTGAAGCTTCAAGCTCTTCATATCATAAGAATAAGAGGAAGAGGTCTTGTAAGAAAAACTCCCATGGAGAATTTAAGAAGGCCAAACCTCCTACTTTTGATGGTGAGGCAAGAAGCTGAGGCTTGGCTTCTTGGGATGAGGAAGTATTTCCAAGTCCAAGACTATTAAGGAAATATGAAAACAAGAGTGTCTATATTCAATTTAAATGGAAGAGCATCTATATGGTGGGAACACCTTAGGTAAGTATAAAGGATCAATGAAAGGAAGATTGTGTGGAAGTAGTTCAAGAAGTACTTCAAGGAAAAGTACGTTTCTAATAGGTACTATGATGGAAAAAGCAACGAGTTCCATGAGCTTAAATTGGGACAAATGAAAATGGAAGAATATGCAAACAAATTCTTGGAGCTGCTGAGATATGTCAAATATATCAGGGATGATATGGTAAAAATTAAATGTTTTCTAAGTGGACTGCCCCAGTCATATAAAGATAGAATTGAGTTTGATGAACCTCAAACTCTAGAGGAGGCCATAAGAAAGGAAAAATATTGGTAAGAAAAAAAAAAAGAAAACCAAAATTCCATAAGTCATTGAAGGACAAGAAAAATGAAAAGTTTGACCAAAGGAAGAAGGGATTCAAGCCTCCTCAACTCAGAAATCAGTTAAGGGTGTGAATAAACCAGCCAGAATGATGGGAGACAATCCAAGAGAGCCACTTCATTGTTGGGGTTGTGGAGGGGAGCACATGCTTAGGAACTGTCCACATCAGAATGGGATTGAAAAGTAAGTTCACAACATCCAAGGAGATAAAGCTATGGGTCGAGTGGCAAGGACCATCCCTAGGATTTATGCAGCACTAGAGGACCGCCAAGTAGACCATCAGTCAACTATGCTTGAATTTGAAGGTAAGATTGCTAAGCAATCTATTTCTATTTTGATTGACCCTGGATCTACTCATAGTTATCAGTCCTAAAATTGTTGATATTTGTGCATTTAAGAAATCAAAGCATAGTAAATCATGGTTAGTCCAACTAGCCATTGGAACTAAGAGGAAGGTTAGTGAAATCATGGAGAAATGTCCATTGGAAATGGGTGGACTATCCCTTTTTCAAATTTGAATGTTTTTCCACTTGGTTCCTATGATATTCTCATTGGAATGGATTGGTTGGAATCCCATAGAGTTAAAATTGATTTCTATAGCAAGGCTTTTGAGTGTGTTGATGAAGAAGGAAACCCAAGGGTTGTAAAGGGCATTCCAAATGTAGTTTCTATTAGGAATATTTCAACCATGCAATTGAAGAAATTATGTAGGAAAGGTTGCCAATTTTATGCAGCCCATATTTTGGAGAAAACATGAAATGAAATTCCCAAGTTGGAAGACCATCATGTGCTACAAGAATTAAAGGATGTGTTTCCTGACGAATTTCTAGGACTTCCTCCAAAGAGGGACATTGATTTTACAATTGATCTTGTTCCAGGAGGTGCACCAGTTTCCAAAACGCCTTACAGGATGAGTTTACCAAAATTATTAGAGATGAAAATGCAACTGCAAGAGTTGTTGGAAAAGAAATACATAAGGCCAAGTGTGTCTCCATGGGGAGCACCTATACTTTTTGTGAAGAAGAAAGATGGAACGCTCAAGTTATGTATTTATTACAAGTAGGTTAACAAAATTACAGTGAAGAACAAGTACCCCTTGCCTCGAATTGATGATTTTTTTTATCAAATGAGAGTGGCAAAGGTGTTCTCAAAATTTGAATTGAGGTCTAGTTACCATCAAGTGAGAATCAAAGAAGAGGATATTCATAAGACAACCTTTAGAACAAGGTATGGGAACTATGATTTTGTGGTGGTTCCATTTGGTCTCACCAATGCACCAGCTAGATTCATGTGTCTCATGAATAGTGTTTTTAGCAAGTATTTAGACAAGTTTGTTCTTGTATTTCTAGATGACATTCTTATCTATTCCAAGAATGAAGAAGAGCATGAAGAACACTTGAGAATGGATTTGAAATTGCTAAGGGAGAATAGTTTGTATGCAAATCTAAGCAAATATGACTTATAAAAATAAAATTCATTATTTGAGTCAGATTATTTATGAGGAGGGAATATTGGTGGATCCCGAGAATATTGAAGCCATCATGAATCAGAAAACTCCAAGAAATGTGACATATATAAGATCTTTAATGGGTCTTCCTGGTTACTACAGGAGGTTCATTGAAGGATTCTCCAAGGTTGAACACCCAATCACTTCTTTGCAAAAGAAGGGGATAAAGTTTGAGTGGACACCGAGATGTGAAGAAAGCTTCCATATTTTGAAGAAGCTTCTCACAAGTGCTCCAATTCTAAAGATTGCAGATGCATTAAAATATTTTTTTGTATGCACAGATGCATGTAAAGATGGACTTGGAGGAGGTCTTATGCAAGATAACCATGTGGTATGCTATGAGTCAAGGAAGTTGAAAGAGCATGAGAAGAACTATGCTACTCATGATTTGGAGCTTGCATCCATAGTGCACGCTTTGAAAATGTGGAGTCACTAGTTAATGGGTAGAAAAATTGAACAAAGGACAAACCATTGTGGTCTGAAATATTTGTTTGAGCAGCCAACATTAAATGCTAGGCAAGCTAGATGGATATAATTTTTATGTGAGTTTGGTTTTGACATCAAGCACATAAAAGGTAAAGAAAATAAGGTCACAGATGAACTTAGTAGAAAAGTACATGAGAGGCATGTAGCTTCCATTAGTACCTGCCAATTAAATTTGAGGCAACAGATTACTCACTGTATTGCTAAAGATGAATTGTATGTGCAAAAAAGGTATGAAGGTTACCATTTGGAAGGTGAAGGAATTCTTGTTTATAGAAACAGAATTTACATTCCTAATGTGACAGATTTGAGAAGGATTGTTATGGATGAAATCCATAAAATGCTATATTCCAGTTACCCAAGATACCAAAAAATAGTTGCTACAACGAGAAAGCAATATTTTTGGCCGAGAATGAAAAAGGACATTGCTGAGTATATTTCTAAGTGTATGAAATGTCAGTGAGTAAAGGTTGAACATCAACACCCAAAAGGTTTTTTGCAGCCTTTTCCAATTCCGGAATGGAAATGGGAAGTGATTTCCTGTAACATCCCTGACATTCAACCCCAAATGTATTTCTCTCATAATTGTAATTATGAATTTTGTAAATGGCCATGGTGAGGAGCTCAAGGCCAAGGCCCCACTAGTGGACCGCGAGTTAGTGTTATTTTTTTAAGTCTTAGATTAATCCTAGAAGACTAAAGAATAACAATGCGACTAGATGATAAGTAACAAACTCACCCATAATAAAAAGATAAGAAAGCCATGAGATTCATGTTTAAAGTCGAAAACATTGTGGGTGAAGAACTAGTGATGTGTTATTTTCTTTAAAAAAAAAATCCACCTAAGTAGAATCTAACATTAGGTGAATATTATATATATATAGGTGTACCTTGTATATATATATATATATGAAAAGTTAATTAGTAGTTGTGATAAAATATTAAATAAATACTATATAAGTTATAATTATATATATATAGGTGTACCTTGTATCTATATATATATATATATATATGAAAAGTTAATTAATAATTGTGATAAACTATTAAATAAATACTATATAAGTTATAAATACATGATGAATGTCATAACTAAGCAAAGGTTATAACTTAGCATACTACTTTAGTGGTTCATAAATATATACTTATACAATCATATAAATGTATTGTTGCTTATATCAAACTAAAAGAAATTATTATAGTTTTTTTTTAAAATAAAAATTTTGACAACAAACTAGTGTTGTTAAAATACTACTAGTTAAATCTCTTAATATATTATTATAGGTATCAAGGATATTATTGCCTGAAGTAATATATTTATATACATATAAGATCTATGAAGTCAATAGATATATAAATAGTGTGATATTCAAATAACCTATCATATGAATATATATATATATATATATATATATATATATATATATATATATATATATATATATAAAAGAGATTCTTGATATATCCATATAAGTTAAAAATAATATTTTTATCCATTAATAGTTTATATAAAAGATTCTTGATATATCCATATAAGTTAAAAATAATATTTTTATTCATTAATAGATTATTATTTGATTTTATGAATTTACAAAAGATCTATGTAGGAGCTATCAAGGTGACTTAATAATTAAATTTAAGGCACATATCATTTACGCATGATAACATCAAAGGCGATTCCTAGACATGCACATAAAGTTAGGGTGTCATCACAAATATATATATATATATATATATATATAGGCATGTAACTTATGGTTTAGTAAAACACCTTTGTGTTTATGCTTAAAGTTTTGTTATAGAAACCGAATGGGTATTTACCCATTTCATAACGCACACCATCATATTTATCATATTTAAAGAGTCATAAAAACCTTTCCTTGTTTTAAAGATCTCAAGCACGTAAGGGAAATCGTGAGAGGAATTTTAGGAAGAATGTCTCTCTAAGTGGAGCACTTCCATTTTCTAGAATTCGCCATTTGTCACGGGGAAAGTTAAATCTGGGAGCTTGAAAACGATTTTCCTAATTCCACACCTTAGATATTTAAGAGGTGGACGTTTAAAACCGACGAGGTCGATCTAATTTGGAGAGACTCCTGCCGCCAGGTGGAAACAAACGCTGCACCTGTCAGTTGTAGACTTGTAGTTACAACGCTGCACCGATCAGTTGTGGTTAGGGAAAGCTGAGGGATTCCTACTGCTTATAGGAGGAAGAGAGGGTAAAGCGAGTCCTGGGGGGATCATTGGGGGCATCTTTGCGTTAAGGAGAAAAGGGGGATACCCTTGGTGAAGAAAAACGGATCTCGGCGACCAAGATCGGGAGAAAAACGCTGCCAGGGTAGATGTTCTGAGAAGAGTGAGGTGGAACGGACCTCTTCCACAAAGATCGAGAAAAATACTGCCTGGGTTAGGTATCTATCTCTACTTCCATCTGTATAATTTTACATCCGGCGAAACCAGATCTCTGTATCCAGCAGACCTTCGATTAATACCTCCTTTGATTTCTTTTAAAAGTCTATCCATGGCAACGCTGTCGTTTAATATGTATACTGGTTTTGTTCTGAACAAACTTGTAGTTTGGTAGTTAAATAATCTCATTTTGGATCTCGGATGTTGTTTGACCTTTGATATCCATTTTATATTTGGATTTCATCCTTTTTGTTTAAAACTCCATACCATTAAACCTCTGCCTCAAGAAACGCTTGTTGAGATCTCTGATAGGTTAGAGCTCCAGCCCTCTATCACAATACTACGTTAGAGATAGATTCCGCGATGGTATTTTCTAAATAAGTATATGTTGCTCATCCATTTTCTTATATATTCAGAACTGAAATCGTAATTTTCACGGCTTATTATTATTATAATGGATGGAAATCGAGTCGATCTCCGCTTACCTAATTTTTTTTTAATAAGTCGGAATAGTATTTTCTCTGTATTAATTATTACGCTGGATAGAAAGAAAACGTGTTAACACTGTGGGGATCTTCCCGTGTTGTTTACGCTGCCACGGTTTGGCTTATCTCCATTGAGATCTTCCTTTAATTATGCTGCCACAGGGAACCCGTGGATCCCATGAAATCTCGAGGTATACTTTTGCTGCAACGACTTAGTAATTTTTCCAAATTCTTAACCTCCGATTTCAAATCTAAGTAATGGAGATACTCAGAGATAGATTTGGTTGAAAGATCATTTAAATATGGCTTATTCTTTTTTTTAAAAAGAATAGAGACGGAAGGCTGGCTTGAACTTACTGGACTGAGGTTATTTACCGGCTTACTTAGTTCATACACATAAGTTATACTTGTGACTTAAAAAGTATAAAACTATAATTTACTAACAAAAGTAAGTTTAGGGTGATAACAGCTTACATATCGTTTTGACAGGATCTTTGCATTAATACCTTTTAAACTGTTAGACTTATGGCTTAAAGTGAAGCCACAGCCGAGTTAGTTTAAATCTCCGTAATATAATATATGTATAAAAATACCTTACTTTGTAAACAATATTTTAATCTCTTGAAAAGGGTTATGTAACCCATACTTTTGTTTAAACTTCCCTTGGTTAAAAAGGCAGCTTGATTTTGGATGAAGTACTCATTATAAGATAAGAATATAATACATAGGTTGAGACACTTTAGCATAATGAAGGAGTACAAGGCCTGGATTTGATTAGAACAATTTTAGCATAAAGAATGTTGTCCTCTCTTAATATTTAAAATTTATATATATACACATAATTGTGCATAACTTGTAAAGGAGCATATTAGATAAATATTGATTATTGTATAGTTTCAAAGGAAACAATCTTGAATGGGTGTAGTGTAAGGAATGAGAAGGGCTCTCTCTTGGAAATACCTTTGACCCTTTTATGTATTGTGTATAAGCATCCGATGGTACCCTTCTTATAAATTAAAAAGGGACCTAGCATGTAGAATCTATGTTGGAAGGTTAAAATTTCCGCCTTAAATGTAAATGTGTTTTTGGTGTAAAATAAGGGTATGTTTTACATACTTCTACATGTTAGAGATTGCCCTCTATGGAAGGGGTGAAGAAAAGGGGAAGCAACAACAAAGTTGCAGATTGTAACTATTATATGTTTTCCAATATTAATAAAGCGACATGGTTGTGTGGACGTAGCCCAAGTTGCGGGTGAACCACAGTAAAAACAGTGTCCATGGTATGTTTTCTTCATGTGTATTTATTTTTCTCGATTTTTGCATTTATGTATCTCATCGTCAAAATGTTATGTTTTCTGTCGTATGTATCTATTGTGAGTTCTTATCTCCTTAATAGCATAACAAAATTTAAATTAATAATGAATTGTTTTGGAATTCTACTACTCATACTGAAGTTGGAAAAGTTACTAGTTTTCCTTATATGTTCAAATGGTAGAAAGATCTTTATCAAATATGTTGTATATTTATTTATGAGGACTTATTGTATTAAATGCATTTTTAGTTAAATGCATTTGTAGTTAAATGCATTTTTAGCATAAACATGGGTAACACATTCAAATATATGTTTATAGTGTCATGTCCTCGCAATGCGGCGTCCAATTCTTCATTTCATATAGTGATCGTACTAGGTAGCACCTATGCGATCTGTCGTTGAGTGTCGATATCAACATTGACCCATCACACTTTTGATGGACTTGATTTTGCAGGCGCTGGTTGTACCCTTGTTTCCATAATCGTCGTGTTCATTGTCTGCAATAACTGCGACACTTGATGAAAGTAATTCATTGTATGATGCATTACCTTTGTGCGGTTCTCCTCCACCACAGTCATCATTTTATCAAGCAACTTGTTCATAAATTCACCAGGGAGACCAATAGTAGTACTCCCCTCGCGTCTCACCATTCTATGCTTTGTTTTGGATTCTTGTCGTTGGGCTTCCAGCTCTGAATTTGTCGGAGTTTCTGTCGATGCATCATGACTTGAGCTGTGTGATTGGTCATCCACACCTTCATCCTCATCATCTAAGTCCTTTTTTGTTTGTTTGTGTCTTCGGTACATTTGTCGACTTCCCATCCTCAGGAACCAAGGGTTGGTCATCACTGACTGGAACCTTCCATTCATTTGGCCATTAATCTACTATGGCATCCAATTCTTCTTCACATAGGTTATATTGTGTAGTCAACCATTTCTTTTCTGGATTTCCATGTTCTTGGATAAATATCGCTTGAGGCACCACAACGAACCTCGCAATATCTTGATACTTTTTTTCCACAACCTTTGTTAATCACAGAACCTTAACTGCTTGCATTCCCAGCTCTTCTAAATATATGTATAATTGAATATTGTTGTCGTTCTTTCTTTCTTTGTCATTCAGTGCCCATAGGTTCTGGTACTATTCCCCTCGACACACTTTAACAATTTATATGTCCATGCCTTGATATTTTGGTGGCTCCATCCATGCAACCAACACAATTAACAGTAGGAGCCATGAGTAAGTGAAGGGCTCACCCTTCTCTTGTGCTGTGACTATGTCCTCCATCAATTCATTCAGTAAAAACAATGACCAGCTCCTTTGAACTCCAGCCGCACATTGCTCCGCTGATGTGATTACCCCTGATGTACATTGGTTGGGGTATTTCTTCCTTATGACCTTGATAGACAATAATTTTTCCACGAGCCTAACAGCTCGGTCATTGAATGTGTCGACTAGATAACCCTGGGTGTTTTTCTCTGCCCCATACTTAGCTTTCATCTTTGTAGCAATATTGTTGTTGTTGTCTTTTCCTTGGAAGTACTATGATGGATCTACCCCTGCCTTGGGTAACCCGGTAATCTGCGTAATTAGATCCATAGTGACAAGGATATTTTTATCGAGCCATAAATAACCACCGTGGAAGCATACAATCAATTGCTTGATGCGTGCGTTCACCTCCACTGATCGCCCAAAGTGTGGCATGTGGATAATTGAAAACAATCCTAATCGTTGCAACCCCAATGCCCATTGCATTGGTTCATTGGTGATTGGGCCTCCATCTTCATGGACTTTGTCGATAAATTTACGTTGGGTGCACTCCGGATAAGCGAGGATGTCATGATAGCTATATTGCAGTTTGTTCAATCACTGCAACACTTCTCTAGTGGTGTGGACACCCTCTGGTGTCGCTAGCTCCACTATGGTGTACCTAGAATTCTTCCCAAGTATTACCAACGAAGCCCTTCTTTCCTTGATTGTACATAACTGAGAATGTACGCTATCGTAGGACCTTGCCACCTTCCTCTCGTTGTTATCATCTCTTCTTCTGTGGTTCCTGAAGTGCCCGCTTCTCCTCCTGCAGCTGCATCCCATGTCGAGATGGGGGTATTTTTTTTCTTCTTCCTATATCCATTAGCTAGTTGGCCCTTCTTTTATTTCGGAATATTTGAGCTAGTGGGGATGCAATCTCTGCTTTCTCTTCAATGATAGGTGCCCTTTCCTTGGGTGGCTCCTATATACTAGTGCTAGATATCACATGTGCCATCGCAACTCTCTGATTTCAACTCTACTTATCTTTGCTCTGTAACTTCTTCAACACTTCTCACACAATGCGCAGTGAACCAGAACTTCCATTTGTGCATTCTTTTATAGCTTTGGCTTCCTGCTCTTCAACCATCGAGTTGATTTGGGTGACAATTACCCAAATCTAGCATTGATTTACCAAATCCGACCCACTAATTCGACATTAAATGCGTCTTCATCCACTTGCGTCATCATCAACCGCATCTTAACTGCTGCATTTATTTCTTGATATGAATGGTTCGCTTCTGCTAGTTTGGACATCGACAGGGCCCGATTCTCATCGACATTCCATAAAATTATACATCATTTCAATTCCCTTGACATATGTATAAATTAAAACCTTGTCATCATTTCATCGACAAGTTCCCGAACTGCGCGGTGCACTTTTCTTTTTCAATTTGTTTTTTTTAGCCTCCTTTCTTCCTCAGTGGAGGTGCACTAGGCTATCCCGATAGGGCTCTATCCAGATCTTGTTCACTAAGTTCGACACAAGCGTTCCATCAAACTTTTGCAACTAAACTGTGCATCCATCAGTAATAAAATTTATGACATATGGACCAAGCCAATGCATTTGGAGCTTACATGGGTGTTTTGAGAACTTATTGTCATATAGGAGAACCATATCTCCAAGATAAAAGTGCTTCTCCTTTACATGGAGATCATTCCATGGCTTATGTCGATATTTTTCTACTTGTTGTTGAAATCTCGCAATGAAGCGATCTTCTTTAAGTTGTAGTAACTACACCAATATTTCTTTAGTGGCCCCATCGTTTCTCATTCATGTCACTGCTGCGATGCGTAGACTGGGGACAATGTACTCCATACGTGTCACTTCTTCTTGTCCATATATCAGTTTGAAAGGGGTCTATCCTATCAATATTTTGCATGTTGTTCTATATGCCCATAATACTACAGGAATTTTCAAGTCCCAATCGTTGCGGTTTGTATTGCACACCTTAGTGAGCACATTTTCCAAGATTTTGTTCAGTGCTTCAACTGCTTCATTCGCCTGTGGGTGATATGGGGTAATTCTTCTATGTTGAATCTAAAAATCCTCAGTCATTGCTTTGACAGTTTGATTGACGAAATGCGTGCCTTGGTCGCTCATCAAAATTTTTGGGCACCCAAACCTGGTGACTAGATTGTCGAAGATAAATATTGTTGTTGTCGTAGCTGTGCAATCCTTCACTAGTGCTGCTTCGAACCATCTTTTTAGGTATTTTGTCATAGTAATGATGTACCTCATGCATGTCATTTTTCCTGGTGGGTTAATGGGTCCCACGAAGTTTACTGCCCATTTTTCAAAGGGTTATAATGTCAACTGAGGCACTAGTGGCATCTCATCCTGTCGCGACAGTTTCCCCGTCCTTTGAAATACATCACAGCTCTTAGCGTAATATGTTGTGTCACCATGCAGTGTTGGCCACCATAAACCAAATCTAAGTATCTTTCTGGCGATTCCACGTCCTCTGTAATGCCCTCCTGCAATTCCATTGCGAGCTTCAGCTAACACTCTTTCTTACTCATGAGGAAGGCCACATCGACGAAGAACTTCATCTAGCCCCATCTTGTATAATTGTCCTGCAGTTAGTTTGAAATCAACAGCAATGACAACTAACTGCTTCTTCTTATTGGTGGTGAACTCTTCAGGTGCTCTTCTCGTAGCCAAAAACTGAACAATCTCTTCATAATGCTCATCGACCATTCCAATTCTAAATAATTGCGCATCGAGAAAACCTTCGTCGATGCTACCTCGTTCTTCACGTGGATATTCGTCGTCATCGAGTCCTCCCAACACATTGTAACACTACATGATCATCTTTGGTGTCACATTTAATTGTGGTACCATTGGTATTTCAGTCGGAACTGTCTCGAATATCTTTTCATGGATTTCCTACAATGCGTCGTGGATGAAAGGATTCCCATTAGAAAAACTGAATGTGTGACTGAAACTAGTGGCCAACTCCTTCGACGCAGTTGTTCCTTGTCGCAGTTCTGCTGAGATGTACCAGCTCCGTGGCACTTCATCTAACGTATGGATGAATGCATGAACCCCATTCTTACATCAGCCTCATTCCCCATGTAATTTAACATTATCCCAAATGATCCCTTAGATCACTTCACCCATCATATTTCTTCCCCTTTTAACATTTGTTCTCCCCAAATCTTACTTGCATTAATCTTTGACATAGGTGTCAGTTTGTTATCGTTGACTTGTGTGTAGCCCACCACCTTGTTGGAGTATCCTTGAATTCTTCTTATAATGCTAGTAGGCGTTGTGGTTCTAATACTTTATCCTCAAACTCATTGATGAATATTTCCAGGTTAGGTAGTCCTTTGTATGTCGACAGATCACATACTTCCATCGCTACCCATCTCAACAACTGAGTGATTCATGCGCACTTCCTGAATGATACCTGATGCAACCAATTTCGCCAATTCTCTAGAGCCTCGTCGGAGTCTGATAACGCCAAACTGATACTTCACCACCCCAATTCTCCCTCGGTGGTGGGATTGATGTAATCTTCTGAAACATTATAAATGTTGTCCCATCCTCCTGCGAACTCATCTCTCATTAGTTCGACATATATCTTCCCTTCAAGGGGATCAAGTGGTGCAATGACCCTCATGTCGCAGTTTTGAAAAGACATTGTCCTTTTTCTTGAAATTGATAACTTCCTGATTTTCCATTTCCCAATCTATCCGCAACAATGTAGGATATGGGTTGGTGTTTTCTATTATCTCTATGACGTCGAAATTTGCATATGTCTTTAATCCTTCTACCTCGACTGGAAGATGAGGCAATCGACCAATTGGTGTAACCTTGATCTTATTTTATAAATGACGCTGCATTGGGGACCATACCAACTGTGGCTTCCCCATCGCTTCCCATGTTTGCTTGGTTATGATATTCACATCGAAACCTAGCTCTAAAATGATGGAATCTACATCATATGCGTCGATATGGGAATTCATCCTTCCTGTTTTCTTCCTATGCAGATGGTTGAGTGCACGGCCCTGTCGCCCCTCTTCTGGTCAATAAAAAAAGTGAGTTATCTTTGCTAATGATTCCTGATCCTTTTCTAATGTTAAACAACTCTCTAGGAAAATTTTCAAAGTACTGACCTTTCCTAGTGACCTCTGCAAATTTGTCGTATCAAAATTTGGTGGCATCCCATAGATAGTTTCTTTGTGGAATATAGGTGGTGATTGATCATTATTCTTTATTAGTGCATATCGTGCTTCCCAAACATTTTCCCTCTCTGCTTCAACATCAAATCATACCTGTTTCCGGGTCACAGGTTGGACACTTGGTTGTAACTTATCTTCTCTTATCGCAGCTCCTCCTCTGTTACTACTACAACATTCCCTGGTTGAATTCTTACCTCAATTGAGATGTTCTACACATTTTGGTTGGGATTCTAGTTATGGTTTAGGTTTGGGTTCGGTTATTGTGGTGGCACATTCTTAGCCTGCCACTTTACGATTAGTTGGGGAAACTCTTCAACGGTATGATTAGCTGTGCTACAATACGTACATTGAGGGGTCGGATTCGAGAAATCCCTCTAATAGTGTCTTCTCTATCCACAATTATAGAATATGATCGTTCCTTGACCTCAACCAAAGGTTCCTCTATAACCAAAACCTCTGTTGCGACCACCACGATATCCTCCTCTCAATCCTCCTCATTGCAGCTTGACCTGTGGCTGATTGTGCTACGGTGGATTGTACTGTGGTTGATTATACTGTTGCGCCTGATTATACTGCGGTGGTGTCAGATATATTTCTTCCTGTTTTTTCTTGTCTCCCTTCATGAAGTAAGTATCAATAGTTCTTTCTTGGAGCAAGTCATATGCTCTACAATATTTTCCTCATGACTGACAAATTGACATAAGTTACATAAAATATTAGCTGGATTCGACACAACCTTCTGTAAATAAACACATTGCTTCGAGCGATGTCCTCTTGTTTGACAAATTCGGCACCAGCGCATCCCTCCTTCACTGAGCGGATTGGGTGCACTAGACTGTAAATATTCACAGAATTCAGGACACTAGTCTCTATGATGTCCTTCATAATTACATCGACTGCACCATACTTCTTCATGAACTTCCTTCCATTTCTTAATATCCTACACCTGAATAGTCAAGTTTACTAGTTATGACTGGATCTGGCTCATGTCGATCCCTATTTCACCAATTGACAAAGCTTCGATCTTCATCGCAAGTTCAAAAGTTTCCACCTGAGATATGATCTTTTGCTACATCTAGGGTATTCAAATGTGCGGTACCAATGTTGTGATAAACCATTCCTTATGTTGCACATTTCTCATCCCAAAGCTAACTCATTAGCAAATTGTTTTATCTCCTTTATTTCTGTAATGAAATGTGATTCCGATTTAGGCTTCTTAAAATCAATGATCAGCCTAGTTCTGACTTCTGCCAGAGTCTTCGATGGAATCCCTGTAGGTACTTGTATAAACTTCATGTACCAATCCAATGCATGACCTCTAAAGGTTGTCTCCAATTGTCCCTTCTTGATGTCGTCATCCTGCACTTGTTGTACTGTCCACACCACTTCGCACTAGAACCAATATTGCTCGGGATCCCTGTCACATTAACCTGAAAGAGAGGAAACTTTACGTCGTTGCCTGCCATCCTTGGTTTTCTACCCATGTTTGTAGATCTACTACTATTACTACTATTCTGACACACAGGACAACCCTGCGAAGAGCTTTTGTTTCTTCCTCCAAATTTTGGAAAAGTGCATGGGGTTGTGGGTACCTTGTAGCCTTGGGTTTTTCCTTCCTTGGGTTTAGGGGTAGCCTACTCATCGTCATCGTCACTATAGGGTTGCTTAGTCCCTTGTGGTCCTTTTTTGCAATCCTCTGTTCCAGTCCCACTAAGACTCTCTCTCTCTCTATATCAATCCTCCTCTTCTTCTTTGGCAAGAACCTGACCCCACTTCTGAGATGACCACAATATTCCACAACTTCCCTCACAATTTCTCGTAGCTCATTTCCATCTACCCCGCATCATTCTATTAGACCCGCATCTCTGCAGCAGCCACAGTCTCCGCACACCAAAGGTTTACTCGTCGGAGTTCATCTTCAATACTCTTTTTTCAAAAATGAGCATTTTGATCCACATTTGTAGCGACAATAAATACCTTCCTCTGGGTCCCTTAAAGAAATTCCTTTCTGCATCACTATATCATCAGACTGTGTCGACAACAAACTCAGTAAGGTACCCTTCCAAAATGATATCTACCCATATGTTGATATCTCTTAAAGCTTTATTGTTAACCCAAATTATTTTTTGGATCAGTTCCAAGGTCCATTGTTTAGGCTCACCCCCTTGTAAATTATTCTTCTGATAAGTTAGTTGTGCCAATCATTCATACAATAGTATAGTAAATTCACAGAAAAATACCTCGTGGATATCAGAGTAGATGTACTTCTACAACCATTGGTATGTTGACCATCCAGGGTTCCGATTTTCTTCCTCAGCGAATTCCTGCGTCTTTTTATGGAACCATTCTGTGATCTCCAACTTTGTCAGATGCCATAGCATGTCCTCTCCTTCTGACACTAATGTCCCATCAATGAAACCATTTGTTGATATAGATCTCTCGACAGGTGTTCACTTTGCACAATTGTCAACAAAGATCGACACAAAATCCCATAGATATCGACACAGAAAGGGTTTATCCTTTCCAACAACACTTGCAGAGTGAGTGAGGTCTCACCCAAGATACCTAAGGGAGCTACAAGAACCAAGCTTCCGCAGGTATAAGAGGACATGCATCATTCTCTTGTAATCACAACATAACCGATAGATCGACATAATCATCATTCGCATCAGAACACCATTATTGCATACTAATCAGATCTACACAATAACATATTATAGACACATATCTAATTGATCTGAGATACATATCATAACTATGACATTGTGGATTCATTCATAAAACACAATTAACCATACTGCGATAACAATCATTCAATCCTACTGCGATAACGCACATTCAATCATACTGTGACCAAATGCATAAGAGACAAAATTATAGACCAAATGTTCCTTCTCATTATTCATCAGTCTGCCTTACATCACATAAACAACAGGGATACACATCCGCAGAACCAATTGCTCAAATACAAAAATCATACAATCATTTGATCCTCCGTTCTTAAATTGGCAAGATCGAATCAAAGACCAAAGACAAGGTAATCATAATTGACCAAGATCTAAGATAAGATTCCGTTATGATTACAATGCAACCTCTATTTATAGGCTCACTGGCCATTACAAAGTTGGTCCAGTTTGCAAAGTGACCCATTTTCTAATTACTTTGCATTATCCGCTTTGTCCACTTTACTTCTACTTTATCCATTTTGTTGTTCTTTGTGGCTAGCCCTTTACCCTTATCGATGGTCCTTTTGTCGTTGTTTGTACCAAAAATTCTGCGACTTGGCCCCGTTCCAACAACTTTACTTTTGTGATAGTTTTGGCATGACAGAAGTCAGTCTGCACCTTCCAGGAGTCCTTTCTTCTACTCTCAGAAGTTATGTCAGTTGTATTTTCACCATTTTCTCATATCCTTTGGAGTCAACCCTCATTCTCTCGTTCTTACATTCATATTTATACAATGCAGAGCTCTCCATTGCTATCCATGAACTTACCATGTTGTTTTGAACCCAAAAATTCAAATTTGGAGACCATGCTGCAGATTTGGAGAAGAAAATTGGTGGTTGTAGGGGAGTAGAGAGTTTGGGCAAGATAGGAACCCTTACCCATCATATTTTGTTGCTCGTATTTACTTGAGAAGCCACAAATTAAAGCTATAGGTGGTTCTATAGGAGCTAATATTATGTTGGACTTCTTCTATGCACACACTAGAAGCACCCAACAAGACGGATTTCCCAAGATACATAACTTAAACTAGCACCTGGGTCAATTAAAATAGAAATAGGTCTATTCTGTAGCACACCTTCTATTTCGACCATTGA
Organism: Larix kaempferi; assembly: GCA_027924585.1. Lineage (NCBI taxonomy): Eukaryota > Viridiplantae > Streptophyta > Pinopsida > Pinales > Pinaceae > Larix > Larix kaempferi. The sequence goes on along the minus strand of BSBM01000260.1, from coordinate 1,215,437 downwards.
AGTCTGATGATCAGCCTACCGATTTTCCAAGGCTGCATTGATCCTGGGAATTTATCTCGCTAAATCTCCAATGGTTTCCTCTTCCTACACTGTATGGATGTTGCTGACAGTCCTTTTCCCGTTGGGACAGTTTGTCACATAACGTGGTCCTTGACATTCAAAACATTTTACAGTTTTTTCCATTAATTATTTTTAGCAAAATTATTAGGCATGTCTCTGCTTCTTGCAGCTATAAAACTTTGAGGTGTATTACTTTTAAAGTTATTTCCCTGAAAATTTATGTTAGGAAAGTTTCACTTTTTCTTTCCAGCATTTCTTTTAAACTTATAATTTTTCCTTCTTTGTTCAAAATTACTTGGCTTATTAACCCTCCAGCTAGGTATATCTTCTCTCTTCCTATTATGTTCATAACATAAACTTTCCTTCCTCATAGGTTCTCCAAGCGTCTTGGGGTTGTCATACTCAATTATGTCCTTGATATTAAAAGGTAAACAACTCAAAAATCTTTGTATTTTAGGCTTTTCGCCAATAATGTAAGGTACACACCTTCATAAACTTAAGAATTTACTGTTTAATTCCTTTATGTTCATAGAGACTAGTTTTAAATCATAGAAATCTTTATCTTTTTCTTCAAAGTATTGATGAGAAAGAAATTTCTTCTTAAAATATCTTTTAAAAGCACTCCAAGTTACACTCTTTCTTTTATGCCTTTAACTCTTTTTATATCTTGCCACCATATATCAGATTTTCCAATCAGATTATAAATGACCATCTTAGCTTTCATCCTATCAGAATAATTATATATTTGAAAGTATTTCTTCATTCTGGACAACCATGCTACGGCTTCCTCTCCCTTTTCTATTTCACCGTTGAACGTTCTGGGCATTATTTTCTTGAACTCCCCTGATATCTCTTCCTAAGGTTTGTACCTCCTATTCTTAGAACTGTAATCACTCTCACTGTTGTCACTGGAATACTTATGTTTTCTTCTATGTATTTTAACATTAGCTTTAGAAGATGAATCACTTTCATTATTATAAAATTTTAACTTTTTACCCTTGTGTTGATAGGACATGGTTCCAGATTCAAATTTAAATTTTGTTCTTTTAGCTTTTCCATCAATATGAAATTTATCTAGTAATATCTGATTCAACTCTTCTTGTGCCTTCAGTATCGTTTCATTTTCTTCTTTGACAGTTTTCATTTCATCCTTCAAAACTCTAACTGTTCGAAGTAATTCGAATGAATTATCATTTAATTCTACGAATATGTTTTCTTCGTTAATATGTTCATGTTCATTATTATTTTCTTCATGTTGAAATTGGTTCTCAGCAAATTCCTCTGGTCCATCCATAACCTACAAATTAAATATAGAATGTGTTGTACGGAAACAAATTTGAAACAAAAATCAGTAACTGTGTTTTTCTTGTTTAATTTCAATTGCGCGAGTTGAGCCACTTTAAGGCCCAGAGTTTGAACTTGTGCTTTGATACCACATGTAACATCCCCCAAAATTGACAAAAATTTAAAATTTTTCTAAATAGTATAAATGTTATTATTTATTATGTGGAATATATATTAATGACAAATTACTCTTTAATAGTTGTTCAACCATATTTATTGTGACGACACATACTCATTTACCAACAGTTGTAAATTAATTAATGTGTTGTAACGACACAAATGTCTATGTAGTTCCTGTCTGCAATTAATGTAATAATTACTCAGGTTGTAATCAACCTCTGAACAAATGCATCTTATCTTTGTTTATTTTATATGCAGCATCGTTTATCTGTCAAATTCATAGATCAACATTATCTTATATCTTTACTGCTTTATATATATATGATTATTGTTACTAACCTTTTATTTTCTTTTGTTGAATTGGTCTTATGGATAGCTTGGGGCTTACTTAGCTTTCTTAAGCTAACACACTTGATTAACCTATATAGATTTGCAGGTAAGCATTTTAAAAATTGAAGATTAATGTAATTGTATGCCGTATTGTCGTAATTTACCAAAACTAAACATGAAATTATCCTAGGTATATCTACCAAGGAAAAATTTGAGGCTTTGGGTATAAAAACACTTAGAGTTTATTTATGTCAATACTACGAACTATTAATGTGTTGGTTAATACCATATGTTTATAATCATTAATATCCTAATCCTAGGTTAGGATAGATTGGTGATATGATTACAGTGGTCATTAGATCACTACTGTTCCATTAGTCATAAGTTATCATTTTATAAATTTGTTTGCTTGTTCGACGGTATGCCATAAGACATATTTCCATATTTTACAGAATAGTGGTTTTATATTACGATCAAGTTCTAATTACATCTAGATATGCCATAAGGAATATTTCATTTATAAAATAATGGTCTTATAAACTATCAAATTCTATTACCTTTATCTTATACATTAACTCGAAATCTTAGTGATTAATATGTCTCAATTATTTTGAAAGTGGGCAGGGTCAAAACTATATGCATGCGCATAAGATTGATTGTTTGAAGGTTGGTATTAAAATGTTGGGTCGAAGTCCTACAGGACTTTTCGAACTATAGACAAGTGCAAAATATTCAAGCTACAATGGAATGCTTATTGGCATTCCTCATGGCAAGGTTCAAGTGAAGGCTTACGGTTTTGTTGAAACCCTAACCGTGCAATGTAATGAGCTTTCAACCATCATTAAACTCATTTTCATTTTTCGTTGTTGAGTTTGGAGGAGCCGACAGGCTCACTAATAGATTTGAACCCAAAATTCGATGAGAAAATCCGACGACCTCCGACAAAATGGACTGTGTCGTCGGCTTTTTCTTTCAAAATTACTTTTTTTTATAAATTTCGAGAGGCGTCCATCGGATATCCGATGTAATTTTGAATATCCGACGAGGCCCGTAGGATATCCATCTCATCTGCGAATATCCGATGCCTATTCGGGTATTCGACGCTTTAGATGTCAGATAACCGACTCCATTTCTAACGAAAGAAGTCAGATATCTGACGGATTTTTCCCAACGGTAACTACATTAGAGTCGTTAGATATCTGACGTCGGTTTGACTTTCTGACTTTTAAAATTTATAAATATCCAACCATTCCGACATGTTTGCCATACCAACGACGGTTTGCAGATGTTTTTTTTTGTTCGGCAGACTGTTTTTCCTTGTTTTTCTTATTCAAGTGAGAAAAGTACTATGCAGCTTCATTTTCTAAGATCGATAATCTTCATTTAAGCTCTTTATGAGAAAATGTCAACTATGAATATTCCTGATCCAGATGAACAAAATCGACAATTGCTTGCTAGATTGTGGGAAGGAGTTGAAAGAAGGGGTGATGGTAAATGCTATTGTCCATGTAATCAATGCAGGAGCTTTAAGAGGAGAAGAATTTTGATCACAACAGCCAAAAAACATTGTAGGGAGCATGGGCATGCTGAGGGGGGACATGAATACCATCCATTTGTAAGTTTTGCATTATATATGTTTTTATTTTGATTACTTTTGTAAATTTATGTATTATTATAATATTTCTTATTTTTGACCAACAGTACAATTGGTCGTTGTTCTTTTCATCCCAACAGTACAAAATTTGTTAAATTTTTAATGTATCACATAAATTTTTACATTTTGCGTTTGAATTTCTTATATTAAATTTTATCTATTGATTGTTTCACGTAATTATAAAGGAAAGACATCCTACGACATATCGTCCGGATCAGCAAGTGCTTCCAGAACAAGTACCGGAGGAACATGGAGCTATGAATATTAATGGAGAACAAGTTAATGATCACATTGAAGAAGATGATGATACTGATAACATAGTTGAAGATGATGTTACAAATACTTTGATCCATGATTCATTTAATGTTGGAATGGATGATGATCATGATCATGAAAATGATGAACATTTTGATGTTATTCATGATATACCTCTTCTTGACAAGGCATACAAACCCGTTTATGACAGCTCCAAGACAAATCTTCTCTCTTCTATATTGTTGGTAATGAACTTGAAGGTTATGAATGGTCTTTCAAACATATCAGTCACACGGATGTTAAGGTATGTAACATGTTCCATCACAAAATATATATGATTGTCATGTATTTTATTGTTAATTCATATATAAGTCAAATTACTACGGATGAAATTTGTTTCATTAATATTATTTCTATATTATATTAACTAGATTTTTATTTTAATTTGTTGTAGCATGATAGGTGAATATTTGTTACCACCATCAAATATTTTACCTCACACATATCAAGATTTATCTACCATCATGAAAGAAATTGGAATGCAGTATGAAGCAATTCATGCATGCCCCGATGATCATGTTCTTTATTACAACCAGCATGAATTTGCAACAGAATGTCCTGAATGTCATATCAGTAGATATCGCATAGATCAAGTAACTTAAAAGGTGCCTCGCAAGTTTCTACGTTATATTCCCATTATTCCCCGTTTGCAACAACTGTTCAGGTGCAAAAACATAGTGCAGTTTATGGATTACCATGCACGGAACAAAAGTCAAGATGACATTATTCAGATGCCTATAGATGGGTCTGCATTTAGAGATATGGAGGAAAAATGGCCTCACTTTAAAGACGAACCTCGTAATCTTAGGATTTCTTTAGTAGAAGATGGTGTCAATCCTTTTGCAGAGATGAGATCTATTTACTCGGTGTGGCCTATTTTTGTTATCAACAACATTCCTCCATGGTTGACAATAAAGAGGGAGCACATAATGTTGTCGATGATTATTCCAGGTACGAACACTACAGTTTTTTTTTTCATTGCAGTTGTATATTCTCATTTGTCGTTTTTTCTCTCATAATGTTATATATATATCTATAGTTTTTCTATTGTGAAATATGGTTTATATATCTAAAGGTACGTCTCATAATCAGAATATTTATTTTATATGTTCAAATCAATCACGTAAGTACCACGTCAAAGATATGAATGTATATATCGAATGTCTTATTGACGAGCTACTGAAGTTATGGAATGGCATCACTATGTATGACTTATCTAGACCAATACGACAAAGGCAATTCCAATTCCATGCAATGCTTGTATGGACAATACATGATGCCCCAGGGTTAACCCATTTCTGTGGTATGTAATTATAAGTTCCACTTTAGTTGCATTTAATTTTATGAACTACTAGTTAATATAATACACATGCATGTTTTTCTAAATAATCCAGTCATTTTTTATATAATTATAATAGACAATATTGATATTCCATCTTTTTATTTAGGTCTTCAGACAAAGGGGAAATTTTCATGTCCAGTTTGTGGTCCTAAGATCAAATATCGTCGTTCAAAAAACTTAGGAAAGGAGGTGCTTGATGAGTATAGGCACTTCCTCTCCAAGAATCACATGTATCGATCTACCGAAAAACATCTTTTCAATGGCAAGCAAGAGACTGCATTAAAACAAAAGAGAATGACACCTCAGCTATGGAAGTTGCAATATAATAGAAATCGTCAAGGTACGTATAATCAATCATTGTATATGATCATATTGTATTTTATTATATTGTGTGCTGTTTAGTGTAATTGACATTGATTTAATATTTAATTTCATCATTGTCATTCATGTGATCATCATGAAGGCATTAATGGGCTTCCACGAGGAATGAAAAGTTATCCTAGACAATTTAGTAGGTTTCCCTACTATGAGCACCTACAAATTGCTCATCTATTTGATACAATGCATATCGGAAAGAATGTGATTGAAACATTATGGCAAATATTGGATGGAAGGAGTGACAAAGAAAAAATTGTCAAAATTTGCAAAGACATTCAAGATAACAACAATGTAATGAAAGACGCCATTCAATTTCATAGCAATGGAGAAAAAATTAATATAAACTCACTTCCATGGATGTTAATGGACCAGGAAAGTAATGTTGTAAAAGAAGTCATTCGAAAAATTAAATTTCCCACCGGATTTTGTGCGAACATGAAGAATATCATAACAAAGAAAGGTGATTTTGTGGGGGTGAAAACGCACGATTGGAATGTCTTCATGAAGGTAGAAATTAATATGGTATGCATTTAATAATTTTTTTTTTTCTTTTCTAGTACTCTTTTTCGATATACTAAAACTATTTGTATATTATTGTTACAGTATGTTCTACCTCTCTCTATCCCGAACAACTTCGACAATAATGTCAAGCAAATAATATATAGTCTCGGGAAATACATGAGGTAAGTGGTGATTTTTCCATGTGCTTACTATTTGTTTAATTGAACATAGAACTTATTCTTAATTTGATTTTCATTCTCTACTTCATGTTACGTAATATAATGAATTTTTCTTTAATATCTTGATTGGGTTGTCATGTCACTTGTAGATGGTTGTCATCTAAAGAATTCCATAAAGAAGACATAAAGTATTGGAGGAGAGGAATTCCTCATCTCATGTGTGAAATGCAGAAGCATCTACCTTCAGCATTTTTCAATGCACAGGAACACTACCTCATACACCAAGTTGAGGAGATTGAACTGTGTGGACCTGCGCACTCAAGGTCCATGTGGATGGTTGAGGGGCACTTGAAATTTATAAAGGGTTTGGTCATACAACAAGCATATGCTGAGGGTTCTATGATGGAGGGATATATGGTATGCCAAAACATGTTGTACATTAGTGAATATCTTCTTATATTGGCATCAAAGCTCAATTTACATCGCATTTGCGATCCAGACTCCAAAAACAATTTCGAAGGGGAGTACCCGAAGGGGAAAGGTAGATCGAGGAAGGTGAAAGGTAATATAACACATTTCACTAGTGATTTTTATGTTTATATATAATACATATATATTCCATTTTTTTATTTAGTATTTTGCATCATTTTATACTATAATTATATACTTTGTTAAGTGACAAATATACATTTTCATTGAATTTTAATTTTATTGTCATCAAAAAGTTGGTCGAGAGTGGGATGCGATTCATTTATACATAGCAAACAATCTTGACTGGATGAAGGTATGGATCGAAAAATGTGAACAATCTGGTCATGGAATATCATGGGAAGGTGTGGCTTCATTGGTTAAAGCTGCAAATTGCAATGGATACACCAATCTAACACAAAGGGAAATCGATTTAGCAAGAGGTTTAAACGATACGCAAGTAAGCATATTAATCAACGACACTATTTGTTTTTTTTTTAAATATTGTCGTTGTACATCATGCTCGTTATTTTCCTTTTATGGCATTATAATAAACATGCACTACTTTATCATAAATATGGTGTCATTATGTAATTTTTTCCTGTATGGCTTGTTGTACTAGGTAAAACACCATAAGGCTATGTGGTGTAATGGATGTAGATATCGCATCAAAAAGTTGGATGAAACAAAGAAAACATCTGATTATGGGATATCTGCAGTCTTTGAGGTGACCAATGTTTCTTCTAGAAGTGACAGACATCCAGAACTATCTGAAAATCGATACTATGGGTATCTGGAAGACATTCTTCAGTGTGACTTTAACTCCTTCAAGGTATTTCTGTTCATTGTCAAATGGTATAGGTGTCGATTGAATCAACATGATCTTGATAGAACAATTATTGAACATGATAGTGGTTTTACCATGGTAAATACAAGGTTGTTTGATCCAGGAACAGAGCCCTATCTTCTTCCAACCCAATGTGAACAAGTATTTTACTCTGAGGTTCCAGGTAGAGCAGGTTGGTCATTTGCTGTGAGACATGATCCAAGCGGAAGGATGGTAAAGTATAACGTAGATGAAGGTAATGAAGACGTTCTCGAAGAAGAAGAGGCCATTGAAGATTATCATGATCAACATGAGTTAGGTGATATTCCTGTTCCAGAAGAAGATGTCAAAGAAATTCTTGAATCAGATCATGATGTATATTCAGACAATGTCCATGAAGATGATATCGACGATGACATGATGATTGACATAACTGACATCAATGACGATGATGATATGGAAAATCCTTACAATGTTGAATCTGGATCATCGAATGATAGTACAAACGATCACTTAGATGAAGAAGATGATGAAGACCATTGAATTTTATGATTAGGTATGCATTACTAATAATAAATTATTAACTGTTTCTTAGCTAATTTCCATTTTCCTGTATGTTAAAATTACAAACCTTTCTTGTTATATTTTAGTATGATTGAGAAAAGACATTTAATTTTTTTGTACATAGATTTTTTTTTCAGGTTATATTGGGGAATTGAGAGTGATGAGTGGGGGGGGAGGGGCCATAAGAGCTTCCACCTTCACATGGTTGTCCCTGTTTAGTAGAGAATATTAAACAATTCTCGAAACAGAGAGAAGCTTATAATTAAGGAAATGCAGTACAATTATCATGCTACCCCAAATGGCGTACTGCTTTATCATCAATATCATCTTCATCATGATCACCCTCTTCATCATGATCACCAGGATCATCATCATCATCATCATCATCATCTTCTTCATCATCGTCATCATCATCATCTTCATGATCGTCATCATCATCATCTTCATGATTGTGATCATCATCATCTTCATCATTTTCATTGTCATCACCACCAACATCATCATCATCATCATCGTCCCCATCTTGATCATCATGATCGTCATCGTAATCATCTTGGTCTTCATAATCATTGTCATTGTCATCACCACCAACATCATCATCATCATCATCATCATCACCATCATCTTCATCATCGTCATCATCATCATCATCATCATCATCACATTCATTATGATAATGATCATCGTCATCATCAATCTGCATCATGATCATCTTCATCATCATGATCATCATCATCTTCATCTTCGTCATTGTCACCATTCTTCGTCATCCTGATCATCGTCATCATTTGAAATCTTCATCTTCATCATCGTCATCATCATCATCGTCATCGTCATCGTCATCTTCATCATCATCATCATCATCGTCCCCATCTTGATCATCATCATCGTCATCATCATGATCATCGTAATCATCTTCTTCTTCATCATCATTGTCGTTGTCATCACCACCAACATCATCATCATCATCATCATCATCATCACCATCATCTTCATCATCATCATCATCATCACATTCATCATCATCATCATCATCGTCATCATCAATCTGCATCATGACCATCTTCATCATCATGATCATCACCATATTCGTCTTCATCATTGTCACCATTCTTCGTCATCATGTTCATCATCGTCATTTGAAATATTCATGTTCATCATCATCATCATCATATCATCATCATCCCCATCTTGATCATGATCATTGTCATCATCATGATCATCGTAATCATCTTAAGATTCTTGGCAACAAAGGGAGTATGCCAATCCTTTTAAACCTTGATTTCTCTTCATTTTATCTTACAACTTATGGAAATGGAGGAGATCCAAAATTGTTTAAACATGCTAGAGATGATGTATCAATGTCCCATTTGAAACCAATATGTACTTATCGATATGTGGGTTAAAGTTCTTATCGATACGTGGGTTAAAGATGTCATCAATTATCTCATGAAATTGTCATCAATAATTTTTTATAATCAATACATGTTATTTTGGTGGTAGATGTTTCCATGTACATAAAAAATCATCCTTGGTGTGCCAAGACTCAAAACAATAAATATATCTCACTCACATGTTAAAGATTCCCAATTCCATGCTTGTGTGGTGGTTTGGGGAACTTATGAACCTAATTCACATTCAAAACCATAACCTATGGTTAGTGTTCCACTAACCATAGGCCACGAATCTACTAGTATCCTAAAACACAACATAGTAGCCCTTAAATAATGATTAATGTCCCATTATAACAATTAACCCACTAGCGGTCCTAACTACTTCTGAACCTAACCTTGTGCATGGATACAAACAATACATCTTGTTACCAATGTGACCCATATTGCAGGCATTCTTATCACATCGCTAGTGCCAAGAAGATTTTTTAGTTAGAGATACAACATAATGAAAAAAAATATAAATTCATAACTCACACACTAAATTTAACTGATGTTACTAACTTATGCACCTTACCTATCATGCACATAAGTAATGTGCCTAACTAACAAAAATCATGCGTATAATCAATGCAAATAAGAGATGCACCTAGTCCACAAATCTCATTGGTAAACATTATCCTTTTAATAAAAGGGTAGTTCATGCATTAGTCAAATGGGAAAGGCATATTCCATATGTAGCCTAGTGTGGTCATTTGAGGCACTATATACAAGACATGATCCCCATAGGTGGTTGTATGGTTTAACATCCTAGTTTTTGACCTAAAACCATCATATGGTTCTAAATAACCTTCCATGGCGTTCTAAATAGAAAAATGGACAACATAACCTACTCATAGGCCAAAGATTCCTTATGTAGTCCCATGGTCCCTAGAGGCAATTGTACTTTCATAAGACTCTATATTTTAACCTAGGACCATATGTCTTTTCCAAAACCTCAAAATAGATTCCCCCAATAAATGATTCTGAAAAGGGTGATGTCAAATACATCCATCATATTTACATCGAGTGATACCGATGATATTGTACTTTAAGGATGGCATGCTCTTCTAACAATGACCCAATCATGGACATGTCTTTAGCAATGGTAGGGAGGAAAGATTTCATCCTTGCCAATTGTAGTGCCCTTGGTGCAATGGACATAAGATAAGGAGATGTTGTTTTTGAAGAAGAAGATGATGATGATGATAATGATGATCATCTCTATGACGAAGATGATGATCGTGATGACAACAATGATGACGATGATCTAGTTATCAACATCATCATCATCTTTGTCACTGATATTGTCATTGTCATCACTACTAACAGTGGCATGATCGTTATCACTGACTTCATCATTAAAATTTTAATTTATTTTTTTTAGTAACAAAATATTTTTAAACTTTAAACCTTATTTTTATTTTTATATTTTATTTTTTTATATGAAAAAAATACATACATAAATATTAAAATTAATAAATAAAAATTATACAAATTAATAAATAAAAATTACAAATTAATAAATATTAAAATTAAAATTAAAATATATAAAAATTAAAATTTAATATAAAAAATATAAAAAAACATAAAAAACACATAAAAAAACTACAAATTATATAACATGGAAAAACTTAAAAAAAAAAACAAAACTTAACAATTTACGTGGCCTGCTCCTCCTGACGAGCTTGAACCCTCTGGCTGACGAGCGCGAATCGGCATGCATTACATGACCCACTAACCATTATGACCAGTGTTGACAGTGTTGATAGCTAGTGTCGGTTGAGGAGCTGAGCCTAGTGTTGATAGCCAGTGCCAGTTGAGGAGGTTGAGGAGCTGAGCACTGCAATGCATACCAAATCGGTAATATTCGGCTCTATATCTATGTTTGCTGAGCTTTTGAGGATTCCATGAATACCCAAAATGCTAATGGGTTTGGCCTTGGGGCCCCGTGTCTGTATAAATGTTGATCTGTGTATAAAATTTAAGGGTTGGGGCCCCGTGATCTGTATAAATGTTGACTGTATTCGTTGCTATTCTAATGTTTTAATGGAACAAACTGTTTTGCATTTCTATCTTGGGGCTAATCGCTTTTACACTTTTCTTTTATCACTGAAATCGTTAATGGCTGTGTAAACTTCTTATGCACGAGATTGTTAAATTTTCAGAATTTACTTCAATTTGATCTAGGATCTTAACTGAGAGAACAACATGTACAACAAATCTACAACATATAAATCATGGACACAATAATGCAAGCACACAAGAGACACAGAGTTTACTTGGGGAAAACCATAAAGGTGAAAAACCCCAATAACTTCCTCAGAGATAGATAGAGTAATGATACAACCAAAATACAAGAGATAGTCTTCTCCTAGCAGTAGAGCCTCCTCCTCCACAAGTGCGCCACTCTCCACAGTGTGAGTGAGAGAATAGAATGTGTAAAATGAGAGAGACACACTCTCTATTTATAAACTAACTTGACTTGACCTTTACTCAACTATGTCGGCCTCAACTTAACCACTTAACATAATGCTGACTAGGCCGACCCCCACTAAGGTGGTCTAATAACCTTTTGACCCACATGGCCGACCCCCAATAGGGTGGTCTAATAACCCTTTGACCCACATGACTTATACAGGGCCGACCCCAACAAGGTGGTTTAATAACCCATCAAGTATAAGTGACGAAACTTACAATATAAATGATGACACTTCCATATAGAGGAATAATAACATCTCTATAGGAATAAAATATACATATATGTGAAATACATTCCGAAGTTACATATACATCAACACTCCCTCTTAACTAGGAAGGTATTTCTCGACATAGGTCTTCTAGCACAAGTCATCTTCTCTGGATCATCGTCACTGCTGCTGCTATCTCAATCAATCTATGAATCTACTTGTCATAGGAAGTTCTACAGAGCCAGTCCTTTTTCATACTGGATGTAGTCCCACCACCTGCAGGTCCTCGTCATCACTGGCCATACTGTGGAAATCTCAGAACTTATTACGTGCATCACAAAACCTTAAAAGAGTCTCTTGACTAGCAAGAACCCTAAAGAGCATCTGAGGCCTTTTTCATCCTGTCCAGATCTCCAGGACTTATTACATGTGACCCCACCAAAAAACCTTGAAAGAGAATCCCAGGACTAATTATGAGCACAAGGCTCAACCTATCGGATCTCCCAAGGCACAAATTACATGTGGTCACCACAAAACCTCAAAAGAGCATCCTAGGGCTGATTACGAGCACAAGGCTCAACCTATTGGATCTCCCAGGGCACAAATTACATGTGGTCATGGCAAAACCTTGAAAGAGCATCCCAGGACTAATTACAAGCACACGGCTCAACCTATCAGATCTCCCATGGCACAAATTACATGCCATAGGACAAAACCTCGAAAGAGCATCTGCCAGATATCCTAGGGCACAAATTACATGCCATAGGAAAAACCTCGAAAGACTATCTGCAGATCTCCCAGGGCACAAATTATATGTCCTCCCAAGCAAAACCTCGAAAGAGCATTTTCTAGATATCCCAGGGTACAAATTACATGCCATAGGCAAAACCTCGAAAGACTATCTGCAAATCTCCCAGGGCACAAATTATATGCTTATCTGCACAACCTGTTCCACGGCCACAGAGTATCAACCTGATACTCACCATACATCATCCTGATGTACACATGATCATCCTGATCATCATCACTGCAACATCCTGCTGCATGTCATCTGGAGCAACATCCTGAAGCTCGTCATCCATGATCATCCTGATCATATAATGCATCTACCTGATGCATACCAAGTATCTACCTGATACATATCACCATACACGATCCACCTGATCATACAATGCATCCACCTGATACAAATACAAATACATGATCCACCTGATCATCCCTGATACATATCAACATACATGATCTACCTGATCATACAATGTATCCACCTGATACATATACAGATACATGGTCCAAGCATCCAACATGATGCATATACAAAATACATACAAATGATCCAACTGATCATATCCAGCATCCAACATGATGCGTACATACATATAAATATAGATGATCCAACTGATCATATCCAACATCCAACATGATGCGTACATATACACATAGAGCAGTAACTGGAGCATCGTCCTGACACTCATCATCCATGATCCTCCTGATCATCATAGCATCGTCTTCTTCAGATCATCTCATCGTCCATGAAGCACAGCCCAGATGTACATCATCCAGTACTTACACCACCGACATGGGAGAACACATCTACCACCATTCGGGGAAGGCTCCAGCCCTTAGTTTTTCACCATGGGAGAACGCATCTACCACCATGTGAGAATGGCTCCAGCCCTTACATCTACACCATGGGAGAACACATCTACCACCATGTGAGAATGGCTCAGCAATTACATCACAACCATGGGAGAACACATCAACCATGTCAGAAAAGCTCATGTGCATCTGCATCTTCTGGACTCATCACTTCCCTTTGGAATGAACCTTGATCTGATGTGCACCAAGCCTATCTCTGAAGTACTCAAACTGCACTCTGGCCAACGGCTTGGTCAATACATTTGCAACCTGCTCATCCGTCACAACATACTTTGCTTTGGCTGTACTCAGTGCTACGCAGGTTTGCTTCCTGCTAAACCAAGATATCACACTTGATCCCATACTGAGGCAGCACCCAGAAGTGCTCTTCCTATGTACAGCACTGCCTACCCAATCTGAATAAACATAACCCTGCAGGTTAAACTTTTGATTCGCATCATATTTGAGCCCATTATCAATTGTACCCTTCAGGTACCTCAGAATATGCTTTACAGCAACCAGGTGAACACTCCTCGGATCTGTCAGGAACTGGCTCAATGTGTTCACCGCAAAGCAAATATCTGGTGTCATGTTCGTCAGTTACATCAAGGACCCAATCATTTGACGATACATAGTGACATCAACCGGTTCAGATGAAGCATCACACAGAAGCTTTAAGTTTGATGCCATAGCCTCGCAGTCTATCATCCGAACCTCTTCAGGATCTCTACTGCATACTTCCCTTGTCCAAGGAAGATTCCATCTGCACTCTGGCATACCTCCATGCCTAGAAAGTGGTGCATCATACCCAAGTTTTGCACATATATGACTCCCTGTCATGTGTCTCAGAACCAAGTGGCTGCTCCACATACACTTCTTCTTCAACTACACCATTCAAGAAATCTGTCTTGAAATCCATCTGGTGTATCTTCTATTTCATCACTTTTATATTTCTCTATGCTACCATCTGCAGCATGCTTGATCTTGATAGATCCATATGGAAGTCATAACAAACTTCCCTTCAGGTCTTGGGACTACATCCCAAACATCATTCTTTATGATCGACGGATCATGGCATTCCTCCCATATCCTGGGAACTTCAATATCTTCAATAGATAATTTTTTTGTTGAGCAAATGTTGTAGTTCTTCTTTTGTAGGTGATGGCATACAATCTTTCCTACACAACAAGTTAAATTGCATGATTAGAAAACATCTCATAGTTTTCAGAACAAATTCTTACACATAAAGAAATATGTCATACAGTCATGCAATTATCTTAGCCAATGCTTCAATGCAACATTTATCCATATCCCGTAACTTTCTAGATGCCTTCCAATCTCTACCAGAACATTGTTAAGAGTGTGCACAGCTCCCAACATGTCGGCAAAGAGGTTTCATTCTAGATAAGTAGCAATGGAATGTTGTATAGTGCCATAGGCCACTTACCCATGCATATTAGTAGTATACTGTTCATCAATGCAACTATTCTAATATGCATAATACACAACCTACTTCTAGGAACATCAGTATATACATTATTGAATAGTATTATTTAAACAATAAAATATGCAAGTAATGGCAATTCAAATACTTATTT